>CM064581.1:29276263-29545144 GCA_032716605.1 Paralithodes platypus | reverse complement strand
CTGTATGGTGGTTACATAATTAAATATATACTTAGGTGGTTCATCAAGAATATCACTGAGTAAAGTATTGTGGTTTGTATATTAGAAGACTGTGATTGAGAGACGTATAATATGTGGAATGAATTGGGAGAGAGAGAGAGACCCAATCGGGGATGGAAAAGGGACCTGGGATCTCGTTGGGGATGGGGGTTTCGCTCTCAGGATTTTCGTTCCTGTGGCTCGTTAGGGGTGGAGGTTTCGCTCTCAGGTTTTTCGTTCCTGTGGTATTTTAGTTATACTACCCCTATTTTGTCGCTATTCTGTTGGTACTAATAGGTTAATATTATTAGTAGTAGACGTAGTATGGTTTGATGATGCGCGGAAATTTATATTTGACTTGAAATAGATACATTGAAGTAGGCTATTACAAACCTTAGGCAAAGTGAGACTCGTCTGCAACGGTTTCTTCGTCCGCGGTTTGTTTACCTGGGTAGGCTACAGTCGGTTGGGCCGCGCCGTACGGTACTTGTTTTTTGCCCCCTGCTGTCAATATATATGATGATGACAATAAGTCATGGGGGGGGGGTGAGAGGGGGGCAAAGCCCCCCCTCATGGGGAAAACGGTTTTTCAGAGGCTTGTAATTATTTCCAAACACTATATATTGATGAAAATTAACACAGAAAACTATATAAATCCATGGGAAAATTAGTGACATTAACCTATAAAAAGCGAGCTGTGTGTAGTGAACACCACAGTTTTGGGCGGCAATATTAGGCTCCAATCCTGCCATTAATCGTCATTTTACGATAAATATCATTATTACTCATTCATATGCGCCTATTTTACCTTTAGTATGAAGATAGTAACCTGTAACAACAATAAAACAAGTGGGAATATAATTTTTCTGGTCAAAATCGCGAATAAACATGGAGCGGCCCATTCATGAGATGTGGAGCACAGTGAGGCAACCCCTCCCCTCGCGAGCTCTGGAGTATGACTGACAGTCCCACCCCACCATCTACCTCTGCCAACACACTTGCTAGGCACATAAGCACACCCTCCAACCAGTTTTCTAATGTTAGCACAAAAATATACCAATGAATTAGGGAATAACAGGGAAAATAGGTGATACAGTAATTGAAGGGGAAAGGGGGGAAGGAGGGGATGTGGAGGAGTGATATGAGGTATGGAAGAAAAAAAAATAAAAATTAAGTGCTACTGGGGCCTTTTAAAATGTTTTTTTTAGGCCTTCCCTCTTAACCCTCCAGCCCCGGGGGCTATAGCTTACGACTGTGCTCCGGTAACGGGTGTTTTGACGATCTTTGGCCTATGTTAACTACTCTGTAAGTCAATGAATATGTCATGTAATGTTGTGAATAAAAAAGAATAATGTTCCACAAACCTTCCTCTGTCGAATGGCGTTGAGTAGAGGTCTCTAGCCCCTCTGGTTGCATAATGGTGAGCGCGGGAAGACGAGTGCTTTTCGGCGGCAAATTCTTCCCGCGTTCGGACGCGTCGCCCCGGCCATGGCTACGACGCACCTAGCCGCTCGTCGCGCCAAAGTATTTATCTCCCTTAGACGATTTTAGTGTTTGATATTGAGAATGTGATGTTTATTTGATATTTTCTAGTTATTTTGAGGCCAATTATATAAAATATGTTTATTAGGGTATCACTGTCACTGATATTGCTAATTTTCACTCGATACCGTACATTTTATTAGTAATTGAGGTAGCTTATTGTTGTATTAGGCACTGATTATTCGTTATCACAGGTGTTTATTATACTTTGGCCATCATATATTAGGTCTTGTGTCACTTTCACTTTGACAAATATGCTATAGAGAGTGTCACTGTCACTGATAATGCTCATTTTCACTCGATACCGTACATTTTATTAGTAATTGAGGTAGGTTATTGTTGTATTAGGCACTGATTATTCGTTATCACAGGTGTTTATTATACTTTGGCCATCAAATATTAGGTCTTGTGTGACTTTCACTTTGACAAATATGCTTTAGAGAGTGTCACTGTCACTGATAATGCTCATTTTCACTCGATACCGTACATTTTATTAGTAATTGAGGTAGGTTATTGTTGTATTAGGCACTGATTATTCGTTATCACAGGTGTTTATTATACTTTGGCCATCAAATATTAGGTCTTGTGTCACTTTCACTTTGACAAATATGCTTTAGAGAGTGTCACTGTCACTGATAATGCTCATTTTCACTCGATACCGTACATTTTATTAGTAATTGAGGTAGGTTATTGTTGTATTAGGCACTGATTATTCGTTATCACAGGTATTTATTATACTTTGGCCATCAAATATTAGGTCTTGTGTCACTTTCACTTAGTTATATGATTTGTAAACGTTTTATATATAATTTATTGTGTCTTTTTTCACTGATTTATATATTTCTATAGGTTCTAATCATATGAATGTCACTTGGCATATACATATGTGTCACTTTCACATATTATTATGGTGTAATTGTATTTGTATCAATGTTCTCATAATACATGACTTTTGTATTACAATACATTGGTTTTCTTCCACTTTTTGCCTATATATAATTATAGTGTACATATTGTCATTTTATTTGGCAATTTCAGTATGATTATTAGAACTCCAGCTTGGAGTGGTAATCAAAGAAGCACTCTAAAGCACAGAGTGCCACCTTGCACTCCACACACTCCAGGGTTGACTTTTTACCTGACCTCGGCTTCACCCTGCTGTTGTAGCAGACATGGCACCGCTTCTGCTGTGTTCTTCCTGATTCATTCTGAGGCAGGGAACCAAGCCTGTGCCTAATCAAGTATTGAGCACACTGCAAGCGGTCAATAACGGCGGGCCCAGGATGTGCCACTGCCCTCTGTGGCGTAGCATACTTCTCCAGGAGCTCCGTCAACACCTGCTTTTGGAACCTCCGCAGGCTATTGAACTTCATGGGTGTGTTCACATTCCGAAGCTTGTATATGTTGTAGGCATTCAGAACTGACATGTCCACCATATGCAGAAAGAACTTTTTGTACCATCTGCACGAGGTACGCAGGCAGTCAATGAAGCCTATCTGCATGTCGGACTTGTCCACCAGCCTCATGTTGATGTTGTAGTCCAGGACAGCATCGGGCTTGGTCACCCTGGCCTGGGTGCGGCGATCCACCTTGCCAGTCTCCACCATTTCCCCCTTGTGGATGGTGGTCAGGAGGTTGACCTTCCGCTGGTCGTGCCAGTGGATAGCCAGAATGGGCCCCGACTTCTTCTTGAACACATCACCTTTTTTGGTCTTTGGAGGGAAAGGTGGCATGCCCTTCCTTTTCCCTCGTACTGTGCCTACAGTCCCCGTCTTGCGCTCATGCAGGTACTGTGAGAGTGGGGGACGTGTAATAATTGTCCGTGTAGAGGACGTGATTCTTGTGAAAGTAGCGGTCCATCATGGCTTGCACCACTGCTCCGCCAAAGCCAATGAGGGGGTCCACAAGCAAGTCCCCTTCCTTCCCGCTGTAGACCAGGAAGTCCAGGACATAGCCAGTTTGGCAGTCGCACAGCACAAAGAATTTTATGCCAAAGCGATGTCTTTTTGAGGGGATGTACTGCCGGAAGCTGAGTTTTCCCCGGAACAGCACAAGAGACTCGTCAATGACGACCTTGCGGAAGGGCTTGAAGTAGGAGGTGAAGCGTTCTCGCATCATCTCGTACAACGTCCTAATCTTCCACAGCTTGTCTGGGAGGTGGACGTCAAGGTTGGAGACAAGATGGAGCGCTGCGAGGATATCAAGGTACCGGTCGCGAGACATATATTTCCCGAAGGCAGGGGTGGATATCAGATCATTGGTGATCCAATAGTCAGGCAACCTATGCTTCTTGACATGAGGCATTAGCATGGTGAGTGCCAGGAACACCATGAACTCTTTATGAGTCACTGGGGTCCACTGCCTCATGTGGCCCTTGGTCACCTTTCCCAAAAAGTGGACCTGGAATTGGTGCTGCTTATTTGTCTCTTTGACAACATAGCCTACCACCTCCTCATCAAAGAAGGCCTCAAACAGTTCGTGTGGTGGAGCATTGGGGCCTGCAGGAAAATTGGGGGTAACGCCTGAACCCTCCAGTACCTCATCAAAAGCTGGCACATCAGGGTTGTATCCATCCTCATCAACTACGTCTTGCCACTGAAAAACGTAGAATGGGTCTTGTCTACGCTGACGAGGAGCTCCAGCTGGTGGCCCAGCACGCCCACGGCCAACTCGGGAGGCGCGCGCCCTAGGGCGGCGAGGGCGGCGGCCAGGGCGGTGGGCAGCACGACGGGCAGCACGACGCCGGGCCAAGCGGATGGGTCGAGGGTCGTCGATGTCCATATAGTCATCGTCAGAGTGGTCATCTTGCCCTGACGGTGGACCTATGTAATCATGGCCAGAGTCTTGGCGGAGGTGCCCTTCATCATCAGTGGCCCCCACATAATCTGGCGGGGAACCAGTGATGCGTGGGCGGCGTGCGGGTGGGCGAGGTGGGGAAGGAGTGGCAGGTGAGGCTGTGTCCCCCCGAGGTCCTGGGCTCCTTGGCCTGCGACGAGTGACAGAAAGCAATGTTTCACTGTCACTAGGCCCAGGTATTGGTGATGCGAGCTCAAAGACTTCTTCAGGAAGACATGTTGAAGGCGGGAGAGGTGGGGAGGACCGTGGGGAAAGTTGCGGGGACGTATGGCTGGGGCCGGCCGGGGTGGACGCCGCGGGAGCCTCGAACAAAACTCTCTTACTTTTCTTAATTTTCTTGGTATATTTCCTACCTTTCCCCTTTTCGGCAGCAGTATGTCTCCTGTCGGGGGACCTAGGAGGCAAATAGGCCGAAAGTGTGGGGTCCTCAACCCTTGGCAATGGTGGGGGTGGTGGGGAAGAATGCGGGGCATCCGGGTCATCTTGGGTGGCGTGGGTAGATAAGGGAAACAATGGCGGACGAGAAGGGTCACCACGCTGACCCTCACTCACAGCCTCATCCTCACCAAGTAGTTTTGCTTGTTCCCTAGCTGCCGCGGCCGCCTTCTCAAGTATTTTCTGCTTATACAAATGTAGCTTGAAAGGCGATTTACCTGGGGAAGGGCTTGGCGTCGTGTCACTTATGCGAAATTTGGTGAGTGACCTTGAACTCTCCCACTCGCTCACTCTCTCAAGTTCACTGTCTTTAGGTAAACCAGCTTCCTCAACAACTGGTACATCACCTTCATCACTCTCATCACTGTCATTTTCTCTCGCAAATCCCAGGAATTGCTCTTCTTTGTCACTCTCATGGCCATAATCACTCGACTTATAATTACTGGAGTCGTCACTGACTTCATCATCAACATTATGCTTGGCATCAGCTCGCTCATAAAGTCTCAATGTCGTCTCAATACCTCCGGGAGATAACACATTTAGGCGATGGCGTCGGAGTAAGGCGCGACGAACAAGCAAGGGCGTCGTAGGAAGCACGGTATCGGACACAGCGGAATCACTATTTGGCGTACTGTCCATGATGGCGTCGGGGTAGATACTGTTGCTGTGGCGTAGTTTACGCCTGGTGGCGCCACCTACCGTCCCACGATACCGAAAATGTACGCGCGGCATTCGAAAGCACGCACGCAAGCAATGGGCGTTCAAGAGCCCTTCCGGGTTGCGCGGGCCGAGGTTGTTATGGGCGTTCAAGAGCCCATCCGGGTTGGAGGGGTTAAGAGCTTTGCCGCCGTCGCCCAGTAAAACCTCGTAAGAGCTTTCTCGCCGTTCCCGGGTTAATATAAAAAACAAATCTGGGTTTTTTCAGTTTCCGCATCTGCTGAACCATCCAAAAACACGCTTAAAGGCGTGTTTTGAAGGGGGGTAGTGGGGGAGGGGTAGTATAACTGTAGATTTACCAAAATTATTCGTTAAAATTCAAGACAGCTTGAGCCGCCTTATTTACCAAGTTTTCTGTATATTTTGTTCAAGGAATATAGTGTTTTATTGTTGTTTTTCATGGTTGGAGTGGAGGATTTGCATTAACTTACCCATTATTCATTAATCTGAAGATGCGTCAAATGGCGCCATTTATTGGGTGAATCGCGTTTTTACAGTAGGTAAGGGAAATTGTGGGATAAATTAGATACACGATGGGTTGAGGGGGGGGGGGACAATGCCCCCCCTTGATTTATTGTCATCCTCATACAGTATATGTAGATCAGTAAGGGGGCAAAAACAGGTTGCCGGTATTTCATTTTTGTGAGCAACGCTCACGCCATTTATTGGTTGAATCGCACCCACCCCATCGTTCAAAACAAAAAGAAGGAGACTCAAGTCGAAGGATTCATTGTGCGCAATGCTTTGTTTACGGTCGGGACTTATTATTTTGGTGTTATTTTTCGATGTAATCGGGTTTTTTAAGTGTCGATAACAAAATTCCTCCATGCGGACTATGAGAAATATATGGCAAGTCTATAGGTCCCTATTTTCCCTAATAAATTATTTCTAATAGGGCGACGAAAGAGGTCTTGAATATTATCAATTATTCTCCCAGTTGAATTATACATGAGTACAGTATAAGGATTCCATAGACCTGTAGACATTGCTCCTAATATATTATGTATAATAAGGCTGCGAGCCTATTCCCTATAATTTTCCTAATACTTACAGTTTCTTACAGTAGATCCTCTGGAAAAAGGCAAACTATGCCTGTGTATCCAGCTCAGTACCAGTACTTGCACTGCTGCGGTCGTTCACGGTGTTGGCGGCGGCGGTAGCAGACGCAACATTTTTACTATTCTGTATTTTTGTTTTATAATCAAACTTCAAATCTTGTCTTCCCCATGCTTTATCAAGATTACTTTCAAACTCCCTTATTGATTCGGAATCGACTACATACTGGGGCAGTGCGTTCCACTCATTTACCACTCTATCACAAAATGAGTTCTTTGCCTTCTCAAGCCTATTTCTTTCTTTGTAAATTTTCTTAGAGTGTCCTCTCGTTCTTGTTCCCTCCCGCATCAAGAAGATACCTTCACACACATCCTCATCGTACTTTCCTGACACTATCTTAAAAGTCTCTATCATATCCCCTCTCTTTCTCCTATATGCCAGTGTCGGAAGCCCCAGTGTCCTCAACCTCTGCTCATAGCCCGCGTTCTTCAACGTTGGTACCAGCTTGCTAGCTCTCCTCTGCACTTTCTCCACTGCTTCTATATCCTTTACCATATATGGAGCCCACACCTGGTTTGCATATTCCAGGTGCGGCCTAACCAGCGCTGTATATAGATTCCTGAAGATTTCTTCGTCAAGTGACACAATGTCCTCCTTATCAGCCCTACAATTCTATTGGCTTTTTTTATCTTTTCCGCTAAATGTTCTGAGAAATTTAACTTATTGTCTATCACTACTCCTATATCCTTTTCTGCACTCACTTCCTCCATCGCTTCATACATACTGTATCCTACCTTGTCTATCTTGCTGGTCCCAATCCGCATGTACTTGCATTTTTTTGGATGAAAAGGCATTAACCAATGCTCAGACCATCCCTTCATGCCCTCCACATCTCCTTGAAGCAAACCCATATCTTCCTTACTCCTCACTCTTCTATACAGTTTAGTGTCATCCGCATACAGGTATACCTCACTTCCATTAGTTATAACTTCAGGCAAGTCGTTGATAAATATAACGAACAGCAGTGGTCCCAACACAGATCCCTGAGGTACCCCACTTGTAATTTCCCTCCACCCCGAGCCTATTCCATTCACCAGTACCCTCTGTCTCCGATCTTTCAGGAAGGCTTCTATCCATTTCACACATTTCTCCCCTATATTATAGCTTCTAACTTTCTCTATTAACCTTTTATGTGGGACCTTATCGAAGGCCTTCATAAAATCGCAATATACCACGTCTATTACATCACCATCTTCTAGAATTTGCATCCAATCATCTACCACCTTAATTAGCTGTAGTACCGTCGACCTCCCCGGCAAGAATAATAATAATAATAATAAGCATGTTACTTATTTCTCATAAGCGCCAATTTTTCCGAAGAATTCACTAGCGCTCGAAAAGAGAAAGAAAAAAGAACAAAAATCAATGCATCAAAAGAAGGCTCATATACAACACACATTTAACAATCACCAGCAGTGGCAAAATAGCCTAAACTCTATAGCCATCTGTCATGACACCTCTCTCAAGATCATAGCTTCTCTCAAAGAGAAAAGTCTTAAGTTGTCTCTTGAAGCATTCAACAGAACTCAGTTGTCTCATGGACAGCGGCAACCTGTTATACAACCTCGGAGCCATGTAGGAGAATGACCTCTCAAAGAAAGAAGACTGCTGGAAAGCCCTTGGTTCATCAAGACGAAAAGGGTCATTGTCATGACGCACAACTACACCATGGTGTGCCGGTGGGCGCCTGAGCAGCTCCGCAAGGTACCTAGGCTCACCAAATTTGAGAACCTTAAAAGTCACCAAACACAACTTAAATTCTATTCTTGCTCTTACTGGCAGCCAGTGCAGTTCTATGTGAAGAGATGTAGTAGGAGTTCTAGGTGGAACACCAAAAATTAGTCTTGCGGCCCTGTTAAGAACAGACTGAACTTTCTTCAAAATATAATTTGGAAGACCCACCAACAGGGCATTGCAATAATCAACACGAGAGAAGACCAATGAGTGAACCAACGTCAGAAGGCAACGTCTGGTTATAAACGGCTTCACCAAATAGAGATTTCTGATGTGCAAGTAACAACTTTTAACTATCTGGTTTACATGCTCTTTGAAATCTAATCGGGAGTTCACATATACACCCAGATTTCGAACAGAGTTGGCCGGTCGCAGCTGAGATCCACCCACATTGATGGAGAGGGCACCTACCATATCATCAGCTCTTCTATTTCCTCGGATGATGAGAATATCAGTTTTACCATCATTTAGTTTAAGTTTTCTCGCTCTCATCCACTTCTTGATATCAGACATCAACAATTCCATCTTACTCCGTATATCAACTATATTTGTGATTCTCACATAAATCTGGGTGTCATCTGCATAAAAGTGAAAGGTGACATTATGTGCACGAAGCAGAAGAGACAAACTGCTAATATAAATTATAAATAGGATAGGACCCAAAACTGATCCCTGCGGAACACCATACTGCAGGGGTGTCGAGTCCGAGACCACTTGATTTACCATCACACTCTGGGATCTACCTGACAAGTACGACCCAAGAAGCAAGAGAGCGGAGTCACGCACACCACAATCATAAAGATCACTCAATAACAACTCGTGATCCACTGTGTCAAAAGCCGCAGAGAGATCAAGCAAGACCAATAGTGAGGCCACACCATTGCAAATGTTCTCAACTAGATCATTATGTACTCTAATCAATGCTGTTTCAGTTGAATGATGCTGTCGGTAAGCAGACTGAAAAATTGGGATAGTTTCATTCTGCTGAAGTAGTGGTTGTAATTGGTCAAGTATTGCACGCTCTAATATCTTTGATATGAAGGACAGGTTGGAGACAGGACGATAGTTCAACATGTTCTCAACATCAAGTCCAGGTTTCTTTAGAGTAGGTCGGAGTAGTGCATGCTTTTCAGAATGTGGGAAGCTACCTTCAGAGAAGCACTTATTAATTATTTTGGAAATAAACTCAACTGTGTGATCATAGACTCTTGGTAGCTTGGAAACATTTATGGGATCCAACGGGCAAAATGTTTTATTGAGGTTTCTTATGTAGGACGAGATCATGTCCACCTCTACTGAGTGAAAGGATGAGAGGACATTATTAGGAATGTGTCGGGGTTGGAGTACAACTGAAAGTTCTTCACCAACAGAAGCATCATCCAATTCCTGTCTTATGCGAGTTATCTTGCCAGCAAAAAATGCCACAAAGTTGGCAGCCAACTCGGCATCAGGTACAGAAGGTCTTAAGCTGACTCTTGTTTTTCCAAGTAAACTGTTTACAATTGAAGCCAACCTCCTCTGGTCGTTACCACACGAGTCAACTTTTCCCTGATAATACACTTTCTTTTCATCTTTGATTTTGTAGACCACAGCTCTTCTGGCTGACAGGTATTGCAACCATGTAGAGTCTGTTTTATTTTTCCGCCATTCACGTTCAGCTCTTCTACGCGCTCTTCTAAGAAATTTAACTCGAGTGCTATACCAGGGCGAATCATCTCGTACTATGATTTTCTTCTCTACTTCTGGACAGTGATGATCGAACACTAATTTAAGTGCATTTCCATGTACCTCCACCAGCTCATCTGAAGTAAGGTTGGAAGTATCAATACTTCCCAAGTACTGTTTTACTTCACTGCTAGCCAAATTTAGGTCTGCATTTTTATAATTTCTAAATCTGATTACTTTTTCATGTGTGAGTGGCTTAGGGAAATCAAAGCTGAAAGTAATCAAAGCATGATCAGAGGTATTAGGGTCAGCATTCTCAACATCAACATCCAGAACACCACCACAACCCACAGGAGAGAAAACCAAGTCAAGGGTGTGTCCTAAGATATGAGTTGGGTGGGACACATGGTTTACAAAATTGTTCTGATCAGTCAACTCAAGGAACTCAGGAGAGAATGGCTTCAGATGAGGGCTGTCAACCCAGTAATTAAAATCTCCACACATCAAAAGTCTTCCAGTTTTAGCAGAAAATTCCTCGAGAAACTGCCCAAACTCTTCCATAAAACCCCTATCTGTGCCACGATGGCCAGGCCTATAGACAACTGCCATTCTTAGAATTTGTTGATGGAGTTTTATTTCCACTTCCAACAGTTCATAATAAAGAGGGACTGGGTTATGGCTTATTTGCAAGATATTCACCAGAGATGTGGAGTAGACAACTGCCACTCCACCACCCGGATGATCTCCCCTAGGCCTAGGAACATTTATTATGGAATGGGTTTTAGGCAATGCCGCCTGGATAATATTCAGATCTGACTCGAACAACCAGGTCTCAGTGAGACATAATACATCAAGGTTACGTTCATCCAAGATCTCGCAAATATGATCCATTTTGTTACGCAAGGAACGAACATTCAACAGACCCAGTTTCAACCGGCTCCCATGTGCATTTTTCAGTTTTTTGAACCTACAAAATCGGTGTTCTCAATAACTTTATTTCTCTGAGCTGTCATTAAAGGACAATTTCTACTTGAGGCGAAATGATTTGGCGGCTCCGTAACTGATGTGGAGCTCATACAATTTATACATTTGGGAGAAGTCCTGTTGGTGCAGTCTTTTGAGTTATGAGTACCAGCACAGAAGTTGCATTTTGGATCCTCATTTTTCCGATAACACCTGTCACTGGTATGACCAAAGCCCTGGCAATGGTAACATTGTGTTACCCAGAAGCGATCGTATGCACGACATCTCACAAGTCCAACATACACAGAATTGCCATCATCCACAATGGAAGAGCGTATTTCAGGTGACATTTTTACTACCGCAATCTTAGTGTGTGCATCACTCTTTTGCTTAGTGAATAGCAAATTCATAGCTAAGCCATCGTCGACCAGGGACTTTATTCTTGGGTTCTTGTTGAGGATGCTGGGAATGATCTCATTATCCACAGCGTCATTAGCAATGCCTACCAGAGTCATTTTTGGCATCATCTTCTTTGGTTCGGAGACACTGAAGGCACTGTCCACCCCCAAATACTGATTGATGGCCCTTCCTGCATCTTCTTTGGCTTTCTTGGATGGAAGTCGTACCACCAGTACACCTGACTCAGTTCTAGTTAACTTGTTAACCGGAACCGAAGCCAAAGCAGTCTCGATTGCCTTTGTATCTGGTGGGCTTACTGGCTCGGAGGATCGGTCTTTTGGCTTTACTACCAGGACCTGATGGTCCCAGACAGTTTTTTTCTTTCCACCATCTACCACCTCAGTGGTGCGTTTGGTCGGCTCCTTTTTGGTCTCCGCTGTTTCCCTCACTACCTTTTCCTTGCTCTTCAAAACCTGCACTACATTCTTCTCAAACTCTCTTTTCTCTTTTTCTCTCTCTTCCACCTGCTCCTTCATGATTTCTTCCAATGCATCCACCTTAGCATTCCCCACCCTTGTCCACTCATCTTTCTCCTCACTTATTACTCCCTTTACTTTCTCACTTAAATGGCCCTCATACTCCTTTAGCTGCTCCTTGAGTGCCATGTTCTCTGCCTCCAGCTCATCTACTTTCCTTATCACTGCATCTAGGTTAGCAATTAATGGCCCATCTGCAGTTGCTACTGAACTGGCTCCACATATTTCTGTCAGTGACTCCACCTTCACACCTATATCTCTCCTCCAATTCTCCATAACTCCCTTCCATCTTAACAGACCCATCATCTGTCTTTTCACTACAGTCAATTGATCCTCCACTTCACCACCCTCTGCCAGAAATCCCTCAAACTCGTAGCTCTCTTCATCTCCCAATAAACTCTGCCTCCGTTTGCCTTGGCCGGCCATTGTTTATATTTATGTAGCCTACAATTAAAAATATACAAAACACTTAATAAAATTTAGAGTAAAATTAAACTACTACCTGGGATAAACCCAGGTAGCGCCGCCCCCGTTTGTGTCACCCTATCTTGAAAAAAGAATAAATGGAAAAAATAAATAGAAATGGGTGTTTGCGAGGTCACCACGAGCAGGTGGGGTACGACTTGATTACCTTCCAAAGAAGGTAACCCAACCGAGGTGTCGCAAGTACTAGGCAAAGATGAAATGTGAAAACTTTAACCGTGTTTTGGGCCTTCAGCAGTAGCAGATACGTCACTCGGAAAACTAAACCTCATTGGTTACGATACCGCCACTGCGCAAAGCTGTCTCCGAACTGTCTCCCACTGAAAAGTTGGTTTGACTTCATATGATCCATTATTCCTTCTCTAATTACCGTTTCCTTTAGTTTACACACAACACTTGTCAAACTGACTGGTCTATAATTCCCTGGGTCATTTCTCTTTCCCTTCTTAAATATAGCTGTTATGTTCGCCTCTCTCCAGTCCATCGGGATTTGTCCTGTATTAAACGATACCTCAAATAACATTTTCAATGGCTCTACTAACATCTCCCCTCCTTCCTTTATGATTCTTGGGTGTATCCCATCCGGTCCCGGTGACTTACTTCTGTTCATTTTTTCTATAGCCCTTCTTATTCTAGCATGGGAAAACTCTACTAGTTCTAGTGCCGGTGCCTGTTTGATGGGAATAGTAGGCACTGCATCCTCCGACTCCACTGTTAGTACCCCCCCAAAGTATTTCCCCAGCACCTCTGCTTTCTCCTTATCAGTCTCCGCTCTACTCCCATCATTCAACCCCCCCACCAGCTCTGGGATCCCTACTCTTCTTGTTAACTTTTCCTGAATGTACTTCCAGAATATTTTTGGATTATCCTTCACATTTCTAGCTATCTCTCTCTCCCTCTCCTTCACCCCCCCTCCTTGTTTCCCACCTTATTTTATTGTTTATTTGTCTGCGTTCCAGATCCACTTCCTTAGCCTCTATACTAGACCCCCTGTTCTTTTTTAACAATTTTAATCTTTCCCACAATCGTTTCTGTCTTCTAATCAATATCCAAAGCTTTCTTTTCATTGGCAATTCTGGGTTAGTTCTTTTCCTCAATTTTGTTTTATCCTTATATTCCCTTACTGGTACACTTTTGGATACAGCATTCTCCAGTTTGACTCTAATTTTCCTCCACATTCCTTCAGCGTCTTCACCGTTCAAATATTCCCCCCAGTCAATGTCCAAACACCGTCTCAGCAGCTCATAATCTGCTCTATCATACATGTATATTTTTCTATTGCTTCTATTATCCCTCTCCGATTTAATGTTACAACTAAAGCTTATACAGGCATGGTCACTACGACCTATAATAATAATAATAATCTTCTGGTTACTTATATAGCGCCCGTATCTCCTCCTTCGAGGATTCACAAGCGCTTGGCTTTCTTTAGTCTACCAGAGACCATTACCCATCCCCCTTGCTCATGGGGAGATGGTAACCGCCGGCTGTATCCCAGAAAAACTTTTCAATCTGAGCGGGGATTGAACGCGAGACCTTCAAGATGGGAATCAGGCACGCTACCAACTGAGCCAGCCGGACGGCTGGCTATCCACATTAACATGTTCCACTATATCCTCTTCATTGCTAAAAATCAAATCAAGTACACTCCCCTGCGTCCCATCTCTATATCTTGTCATCTCTACAATATGTTGCGTTAAAAAACAATCTCTCACTTTCTCTATAAACTTATTTTCCAGGCTACCCTGTCCCGCTGGAGTAGTACAATTTGCCCAGTTGATCCTTGGCAAATTGAAATCTCCAATCAAAACCACCTAACCTAACCTATCACAACAACTGTTATAACGTGTAAACAGTAGGATAAAACTAACCTGTCTCGCGACGCGAAAATACAGACCCGCGACGGTCTAAACACAGCTCACGTTCCCTGTTTATGGGTGCGCGACTGTCTAAACCCAGCTCACGTTCCCTGTTTATGGGTTCGCGACGGTCTAAACCCAGCTCACGTTCCCTGTTTATGGGTGAACAATCCAACAGTTTCTCGTATTTCACTTATTGCTTACCTTAGTGATAGTTTAAGAAGCAGAGGAGTCAATGCTCATAAAGGTTGCCTCTTCTCAAGTCTTTCAGTCTCATACCGGTCATAATTATTTTTAAAAACATTTACACTCTGACTCGTAACTACTTCCTCTGGGAAACTATTCCAATTGTTTACAATCCTAGCACTAAAAAAGTGTTTCCTCTTCGTGGTTCTGTGCCTGACCTTGGCCAGCTTCAGGCTGTGTCCTCGGGTGTTTGGTCGGTTGTCTCGTGATGCAAGTGTCAGAAAGTATCCGTCCTTGACCGCATCTATGCCATGAATTATCTTGTAGGTCTGGATCATGTCTCCCCGTTTCCTTCTCTGCTCCAGTGTACTGTAGTTAGTCCAAGACGCTCCAGTCTCAACTCATATGGCATTTTGGACAACTCAGGGACCAGTTTAGTGGCTCTCCGCTGTACTTGTTCCAACTTGTTGATGTCTCGACGGGTGTATGGAGACCATGCCTGGATACTGAATTCCAGTCGAGGTCTGATTAGGGATTTGTAAAATGGGAGAAACATCTCTGCATCCATAGGTTTTCCTTAGAAGTCCTACCAACGAGTTGTTGTTGTTCCCCAGGCTGCCTGGCCGAACAGCCCCAAGGTCCCGAGCAAGGCCAAGGCCATAGAGCGCCCCCACAAAACCCTCCCTGCTTACCACTAACAAAACCCGGGTGACCGAAGCCACTCTAAGGCAGGGAGCTGAGGAGGGCGCGGAAACGCCCGGGAAACCAAAGCCCCACCCAAGGCCCAGTGCCCCTCAGCAATTATGAAGGGAAAGTTGAGGGCCAAGGGAAAAATGTGACGCTTTGGCTCCCAATCTGCCAACTTTTAGGTTGGCAGTAGGGAGGTCGATCCACGGAAATGACGCCGTCACTTGAGATCTAGAAGATATATAAGTAAAAGGAACAGTCAGAGTAAGCTATGGGTATGCAGAGATCGCTCAGCTCTCACTCTGATAGACCAGCCCATCACCACATGAGTACCAACGAGTTGGCACTGGCTGCTGCCTTGGCCACTTGTACTGCTGGCTTCAGGTCCGGGGTGACATAGACTCCTAGGTCTTTTTCCTCCTCTGTGGTGGTTAGTGGATTGTTCTTCATTTCTTACATTTTCTTACAGTAGATCCTCTGGAAAAAGGAAAACTAGGCCTGTGTATCCAGCTCAGTACCAGTACTTGCACTACTGCGGTCATTCACTGTGTTGGCGGCGGCGGCAGCAGACGCAACATTTTTACTATTCTGTATTTTTGCTTTATAATCAAACTTCAAATATTGTCTTCCCCATGCTTTATCAAGATTACTTTCAAACTTCCTTATTGATTCGGAATCGACTACATACTGGGGCAGTGCGTTCCACTCATTTACCACTATCACAAAATGAGTTCTTTGCCTTTTCAAGCCTATTTCTTTCTTTGTAAATTTTCTTAGAGTGTCCTCTCGTTCTTGTTCCCTCCCGCATCAAGAAGATACCTTCACACACATCCTCATCATACTTTCCTGACACTATCTTACAAGTCTCTATCATATCCCCTCTCTTTCTCCTATATGCCAGTGTCGGAAGTCCCAGTGTCCTCAACCTCTGCTCATAGCTCACGTTCTTCAACATTGGTACTAGCTTGCTAGCTCTCCTCTGCACTTTCTCCACTGCTTCTATGTGGTATTGGTACTCGGGGTTCCTCCGTTCTATGTGCATGACTTTGCATTTCTCCTCATTAAATTCTAGAAGCCACTTTTCGCTCCACTCTTCTAGCCTGTAGTCCTTCTCTGTCCAGTGGGGACTTTAGGTACGATTTTAGTTACTGGACACCTATTTGACAGGTACCACCAACGATTTAATACATATTTGTTTTCGGTTTCCACGCATCCAACACAAAGCTACACCTTTTTCTGGTCCGGTAATAGTATTGAAAACGATATAATAACTTTTTAAATGTGGTTTTCGACGAGAATAAAACTGCGCGTTTGTGCCGAAAATCGGGTGTCCGTCATCGCTTCGGATCGTCGGTTTGTTTACACAGGACGCTCGAGGTTACGTCCCCTCTAAATTGACCGTTCTGTTGCCGAGTATATTTTCCTGCATTTTTGTTTTATATATATATATATATATGCTTCTTGTAACCAATATAAGGTGCGGAAATTTACATGAATAATCCATATTCCCCAACAATAATACGGGACCCTTTGGGAATAAGGGGGTATGAGTGGGGGAAACAAATTCAGGCCTAAATCCTATAAATACCTCTACCTAAACTTCTAGTATTTTTTACATGGGGGTTGGTTTTAGATACAGGACGGGCAGAGCCCCTCCTCACCCCGCCATGAATTATAATAATCGTCATATATGTTGACAGTAGAGGGTCTAATTATCCCATGGCCAGCTGTTACTTGCCCCCTGCTGGCAACATATATGACGATTATTTATTATGTTCTCTCCACTAACCAACTTTACTCCTCAGCTTCCCACCATGGAGTGGCTTCAGTCACCCAGGCTTTAATGTGGTAGGCAGGGAGGGTTCTGTGGGGGTGCTTGGTTATGGCCTTGGCCTTGCTCGGGGCCTTGGGGCTGTTCGGCCAGGCAGTCTGGGGAACAACAACAACTCCTAAGAGTCCTAAACTCGATAAATGAAATTAACGGTAAAAATTTCTCTATGTTCCCGTTTTCCTATCCTCAAGTAACCTATTAACCCACTGAGCCCCAGCTAGTTATAAATAAATGTACCACCAGGGACCGGCAGGTTTTGAAAAAAAAAAAAAAAATCCAGAAACAATAGCGAATGGGTTAGGAATGAAGGAAAAACCACAAAATAAAAAAAAAACGATAAAAAAAAAAAAAAAAACGATCAAAAAGGTAAAAAATTGGTCCCACTGAGCCCCCGAAAATGGATTTTACAAGAGTAAAAAATTGAAGGCAAAAACACCCAAAAAACAGGTTTTTGCGCGCTCACGCGGTTGGACTTTGAGAGTTTTCAACCATCGGCAAGGTTGCGTGGGATACTTACACAGTTCCCATACAAATCTGAGCCCTCTAGGTGCCATAGGACCGGAGTAATTAACATTGACGACACGTTGTCGTCGCTGGGGTTTAGCGTTACATACATTGCCGACGACACGTTGTCGTCGCTGGGGTTCAGTGGGTTAAGAACTGGTCAGGGGACTGGTTATAACTTGTAGGATGTTTAATTGAAGTGCGGAAATCAGTATTTACTGATTAATAACAGTCTTAAAATGCCCCTCCCCCCCCTAAAATTCGCCTTATTTCGGGTTTTTTTATGGACTTAGACGCGGAAACATAGATAAATAATAAATAACCTAACCTAACCTAACCCTGGGTGACCCAAAGAAAAGGTCGAGTCTGGTAAAACATAGCGCATTTTAAGACTGTTATATCTCAGTAAATACTGATTTCCGCACTTTAATTAAACATCCTACAAGTTATAACCAGTCCCCTGACCAGTTCTTAATAGGTTACTTGAGGATATTATAACGGGAACATTGCGTAACATTTATCAAATTAACAAACACATTATAATTCATGGGGGGGTGAGGGGGGACAGAGCCCCCCCTCAACCCGTCCTGTATCCCACGGCCTATAGCCTAACGAAAGTCTTTATCAAAAAATGTACCCAACAACTGGTTAGCTTAGCCATTTTAAGTCTACCGCCAAGGCGGGAAGTCGCTCAGAGCGTAAAGTAAACAAAGCGACGCTACTTCCACGAACGCAACAGACTTGTCTTTATATTTCGTCTCATAGGCCTATTGTTATTATTATTAGTGTCCCCATTGCTTTTTTAGTGTTTCGTACACCAGAAAAGGGTGTAGCTTGGTGTTGGATCATGGATGCGTGGAAACCGAAAACAAATATGTATCAAATCCTTGGTGGTACCTGTCAAATAGGTAAATTTCTATAATTGCACCTAGGCTATACGAGCTAAAACAAATATTATTGTATTTAACAGGAAGGTACGACGAGGTAAGTGATGTGGTGTAGGCCTAGGTGGCAATATGCGGAAATGGATTATAAGGGCATTCCGCCCCCTCTGACCAAAGTCTATCAATCTAGATGTGACACAGATTTTACAATGTTTCAGAGAGACATTAGCCTAACCTAACAACCTTACCTAACCTATCCTAGTATTATGGGTGGGGGCTGCTGCCCCCACACCCCTGCTGGTTGGGTAAAACGGTAGAAATCCAGTTGGGGTGGAGTGAGTAACCGTAGATTTTCGTAAGGGGGTCAGAGGGGGCGGAATGCCCTTATAATCCATTTCCGCAAATTGCCACCTATACCGCATCACTTACCTCGTCAAACCTTCCTGTTAAATACAATACTGTAATTGGATTTTTTTTTATTTTAATACCACAAATTTTCCGAGTGTTTTTTATAAAAGAAATTGTTCATTTGTATCAATATACAGTATAGTGTTTGTAATTAATTAGAATTCTCGGGAAAACCTATTTTCCCCATTAGGCCTATTGATCGATGTTGAGACACGCCCCCTGATAGTGATTTAAAAAGACATTAGCCTAACCTAACAACCTTACCTAACCTAACCTAGTATTATGGGTGGGGGCTGCCACCCCTGCTGGATGAGTACTAATCCCTTAGTAAAAAAAAAAAAAAAAAAATTGGGTTGTCGATTATACGAAGGTGAAAGAAAAGTCGATGAAGTCTACGGTGTTTACTCTGCAATCTTCAGCTTTGATTGTACATTGATAACGGGAAAGTACCGCAGCAGTGCAAGTACTGGCACTGAGCTGGATACACAGGCCTAGTTTGCCTTTTTCCAGAGGATCTACTGTAAGAAACTGGATAATATTCAAGGACACTAGTGCGACGTTATGAGAAACAATTTATTAGGGAAAATAGGCACCAATAGATTCGCCATATTTTTCTCCATTTAATTTAATTTAATTTACTTTAATTTAGTCCACATGGAGGATTTTTGTTATCAACAAATTGAAAAATACCCACTTCACAGACAATACACCAAAAATCTAAGTCAAAGCGGGGGTGTGGGGGGGGGGCAGCCCCCACCTATAATACTAGGTTAGGTTAGGTAAGGTTGTTAGGTTAGGCTAATGTCCTTTCAAAGGGGTATAGGGTAGTAAACACTAGGATAGCCTATACCCGGTCAGAGGTAAGAAGAAGAAGAGTCCTGCAGTAGTCTCCTTGAATGCTACCAGAAACTGTATAAACTGTAAGTATTGACAACCTTGTTACGAAAATAAAATTATAGTAGCATACCTTTATATTGGGTTTTTCCGAGGGTTTAACACATTTTCATATGATCGTTAGAGCTATCGATAAATGGGAGTACCGTATTGACAACCTTGTTACGAAAAAGACATTTTAATACCATACTGGTACTTTTTTATTAAGTTTTGCAGAGGGTCAAAACAAATTTTGGTAAAAATTGAAGAGACCCCGGACAGCCTTTGTACTAGTTAATTCTAGTTTTTTGTTTATTTTTCTTTGATATACAGTGTTGTTTAATACCGAGGACCGTCGCATTTTAGTATTTTCAAAATTAGCCTAACTTAACCTAACCGAAAAGTAACCGACGGTCTAAACCCAGCACACGTTCCCTGTTTATGGGTGCACGACAGTCTAAACCCAGCTCACGTTCCCTGTTTATGGGTACGCGACGGTCTAAACCCAGCTCATGTTCCCTGTTTAGTTTTCGGTTGGGTTAAGTTAGGTTAGGCTAATGTTGAAAATACTAAAATGCGACGGTCCTCAGTATTAAAAAACACTGTATATCAAAGAAAAAAAAAAAAAAATAGAATTAACTAGTAAAAAGGCGGTAGCATTCAAGGAGACTACAGCAGGACTCTTCTTCTTCTTCTTCTTACTTCTGACCGGGTATAAGCTATCTTAGTGTTTACTAGCCTATACCCCTTTGAAAGGACATTAGCCTAACCTAACAACCTTACCTAACCTATCCTAGGATTATGGGTGGGGGCTGGTGCCCCCACACCCCTGCTATTTGACATCTTTATTTTTCTTTGATATAGGCCTACAGTGTTGTAGGCCTATATCAAAGAAAAATAAACAAAAAACTAAAATTAACTAGTAAAAAGGCTGTCCAGGGTCTCTTCAATTTTTACCACTTATTTCTATACTGTAAGTTTATTCCATACTATTATTAATATGTTCAGTATAACTAAATAAGTTGGTCACCAATTATTTTGCAATATTTGAAAACAAATATGGATTTTATATGCTCTAAACATCATATGAAAATGTGTTTTAAGCCTCGGCCAAACCTAATAAAATATATGGTACTAAAATGGAAATTTTTCGTAACATGGTTGTCAATACCTTCCTATAGACGGCACCGATTCGTACACATGCCATTTTCACCTGTCTCCCGAGGTCTGTCCACCAGCCTTTTAGTCAACACTAACTCCACCTGCCTATCTCTGTCGAAACTACAGGTGTTCATTTCCACACCTTTGCGCATCACATCACGAAACACTACTGGGTTCCTATTGTTTTTTTTTTGTGAAGACGTCATTATAACGCATATGCTACGTCATGCTCTGGTCACGCATACCCTCGGGAGCCAATCACTCTGGTGGAATATGTTGATTACGTCATTGCAATCGGCCAATCACAGATACCCACCTTGATTTACCTGATAATCGCCAGTCGAGTCATGGCGGTACACTGTAAAGGCCCAGCCTCTGCCACACTGTGTTATTGTAGAAACTACAAGAAATAATACTGCTGCCCTGAAAGTATTTACAGAACATGGGTGCTTGCCTACTGATGTGACGTGTAAGAGGTAAGATTTTTTCGCACAGGTTTAAACTTCCGGAAATTAATGGGTAATACATACTATGAATCCTCTGTAGCTGGCATGCAAGGGCTAGTTTAGTATCCCACGTACTGAGTACTATGAACCCTCTGTTGCTGGCATGCAAGGGCTAGTTTAGTATCCCACGTGCTGTACTGAGTACTATGAATCCGCTGTTGCTGGCATGCAAGGGCTAGTTTAGTATCCCACGTACTGAGTACAGTAAACTTCCGTTAATCCGAAGGGCAGCGGACCGGCCCTCGTTCGGATTAGTGGATTTTTCGGATTATCGGACTTTACCCCTATGAACCTGTGTATTAATGGCCTGACGAAAACATTGAGGCATTAGGCCACCCAAATGACACACACACATATCATATGTTCATGAAATCACTTCAAAAGTTTACCATTGTCATTGTAGCCTTCAAAACATTCAGATTAATGGTCAAAGGAATCTGCTGATATAAACGTAAACACCATATGTCCGCATCGTCTACTAGCGAGTTTGTCTTGCTCTTGAAGATCAGATCAGATGTGGTTCGGGAAGTAATGCCTTAACAACGGCACTTCCCTGAGAGGTTCTTGTAATTTTCCTTTTGTGATTTTCCTTTTGTGACGTGCTCTGTTATATTATACAGTATTGTATTGAAAGCACCTTTGTCTTGTTGTCTTGAAAGCACCCTTGGGACGCTCCGATCACTGAACTATAAATAGTAGCGTATCGGAATGTCCAAAGGTGCGTTTTCAAGCTCAAGACTGAATGCGCTTGCAGAAAATGCGGTGCAAGCCAGTAGCGCATCGGAGCGTCCCAAGGATGCATTCAAGAGCAAAACAAACTCTCTAGCAGACGATGTGGTGTTTACGTTTATATCAGTAGCTTCCTTTGACCATTAATCTGAATGTTTTGAAGTAGGTAATAGGCTACAATGACAATGGTAAACTTTTAAAGTGAATTCATGAACATATGATATGTGTGTGCTCCATTATGTGTCATTTGAGTGGACTAATGCCTCAAAAAGGGGACTTTGGGACTTCTTGAAATTCGGACCATCGGGTGAATTCGGATTTGGCCTCAAATTGAAAAATTCGGACTATTGGGAGATCGAATCATCGGTCGTCGGATTAAAGGACTTTTACTGTACTATGAATCCGCTGTTGCTGGCATGCAAGGGCTAGTATAGTATCCCACGTACTGGGTACTATGAATCCGCTGTTGCTGGCATGCAAGGGCTAGTATAGTATCCCACGTACTGGGTACTATGAATCCGCTGTTGCTGGCATGCAAGGGCTAGTTTAGTATCCCACGTACTGGGTACTATGAATCTGCTGTTGCTGGCATGCAAGGGCTAGTTTAGTATCCCACGTACTGGGTCTATGTTAGGTTAGGTTAGGTTGGGTTGTTTGGTTAGGTTAATATACTAGGTCTCAGAAACAAGATTCGTAGTTGCGGTAGTATTTACAGATACGCCCGAATACTAAATGCGGTGGCCCAACCGTCATGGCACCGGTAAGGGTTCGTGTTGTATCTCACGTATGCCTACTAGGTACTACGGACATATTGTAGGCGTTAGGTGTGGATTAGGCTTGTATCCAATTTACTAGGTCTATGTTACTGGATATTTATGATTTAAATAAGTGCTACGTTTTCGATAAATCTGGTTATATGGCTTTGCAATTAGGGAAATCATGAGCCGATATCCGACATTTCGTTAAGTCTTTTTCGATTCTCAAAATCCGATCCAAGTTTTGCCAAAAATTGGCTCGGGTTTTCCAAAATTATGCTTTTTGGGGTTTGCAATTTAGGGAAACATGAGCCAAAATTCTAAATTAGGTTACTTTAATTTGTTTACTCTTAAAACTCGCAAAATCCGAGCCAAGTTTTGCCAAAACTTGGCTTGGGTTTTCCAAAATTCGGGTTTTATGGCTTTGCAATTTCGGGAAACTTGAGCCAAATTTCTAAATGAGGTTACTGTAATTTTTTTGTCTACAAACTCGCAAAATCCGAGCCAGCTTTGGCCAAAACTTGGCTCGGGTTTTCGAAATATTGGGTTTTAGGCCTTTGAAATACCTTAACCCTCCAGCCCCGGGGGCTATAGCTTACGACTGTGCTCCGGTACCGGGTGTTTTGACGATCTTTGGCCTATGTTAACTACTCTGTAAGTCAATGAATATGTCATGTAATGTTGTGAATAAAAAAGAATAATGTTCCACAAACCTTCCTCTGTCGAATGGCGTTGAGTAGAGGTCTCTAGCCCCTCTGGTTGCATAATGGTGAGCGCGGGAAGACGAGTGCTTTTCGGCGGCAAATTCTTCCCGCGTTCGGACGCGTCGCCTAGGCCATGGCTACGACGCACCTAGCCGCTCGCCGCGCCAAAGTATTTATCTCCCTTAGACGATTTTAGTGTTTGATATTGAGAATGTGATGTTTATTTGATATTTTCTAGTTATTTTGAGGCCAATTATATAAAATATGTTTATTAGGGTATCACTGTCACTGATATTGCTAATTTTCACTCGATACCGTACATTTTATTAGTAATTGAGGTAGCTTATTGTTGTATTAGGCACTGATTATTCGTTATCACAGGTGTTTATTATACTTTGGCCATCAAATATTAGGTCTTGTGTCACTTTCACTTTGACAAATATGCTTTAGAGAGTGTCACTGTCACTGATAATGCTCATTTTCACTCGATACCGTACATTTTATTAGTAATTGAGGTAGGTTATTGTTGTATTAGGCACTGATTATTCGTTATCACAGGTGTTTATTATACTTTGGCCATCAAATATTAGGTCTTGTGTCACTTTCACTTTGACAAATATGCTTTAGAGAGTGTCACTGTCACTGATAATGCTCATTTTCACTCGATACCGTACATTTTATTAGTAATTGAGGTAGGTTATTGTTGTATTAGGCACTGATTATTCGTTATCACAGGTGTTTATTATACTTTGGCCATCAAATATTAGGTCTTGTGTCACTTTCACTTTGACAAATATGCTTTAGAGAGTGTCACTGTCACTGATAATGCTCATTTTCACTCGATACCGTACATTTTATTAGTAATTGAGGTAGGTTATTGTTGTATTAGGCACTGATTATTCGTTATCACAGGTGTTTATTATACTTTGGCCATCAAATATTAGGTCTTGTGTCACTTTCACTTAGTTATATGATTTGTAAACGTTTTATATACAATTTATTGTGTCTTTTTTCACTGATTTATATATTTCTATAGGTTCTAATCATATGAATGTCACTTGGTATATACATATGTGTCACTTTCACATATTATTATGGTGTAATTGTATTTGTATCAATGTTCTCATAATACATGACTTTTGTATTACAATACATTGGTTTTCTTCCACTTTTTGCCTATATATAATTATAGTGTACATATTGTCATTTTATTTGGCAATTTCAGTATGATTATTAGAACTCCAGCTTGGAGTGGTAATCAAAGAAGCAATCTACAGCACAGAGTGCCACCTTGCACTCCACACACTCCAGGGTTGACTTTTTACCTGACCTCGGCTTCACCCTGCTGTTGTAGCAGACATGGCACCGCTTCTGCTGTGTTCTTCCGGATTCATTCTGAGGCAGGGAACCAAGCCTGTGCCTAATCAAGTATTGAGCAGACTGCAAGCGGTCAATAACGGCGGGCCCAGGATGTGCCACTGCCCTCTGTGGCGTAGCATACTTCTCCAGGAGCTCCGTCAACACCTGCTCTTGGAACCTCCGCAGGCTATTGAACTTCATGGGTGTGTTCACATTCCGTAGCTTGTATATATTGTAGGCATTCAGAACTGACATGTCCACCATATGCAGAAAGAACTTTTTGTACCATCTGCACGAGGTACGCAGGCAGTCAATGAAGCCTATCTGCATGTCGGACTTGTCCACCAGCCTCATGTTGATGTTGTAGTCCAGGACAGCATCGGGCTTGGTCACCCTGGCCTGGGTGCGGCGATCCACCTTGCCAGTCTCCACCATTTCCCCCTTGTGGATGGTGGTCAGGAGGTTGACCTTCCGCTGGTCGTGCCAGTGGATAGCCAGAATGGGCCCCGACTTCTTCTTGAACACATCACCTTTTTTGGTCTTTGGAGGGAAAGGTGGCATGCCCTTCCTTTTCCCTCGTACTGTGCCTACAGTCCCCGTCTTGCGCTCATGCAGGTACTGTGAGAGAGTGGGGGACGTGTAATAATTGTCCGTGTAGAGGACGTGATTCTTATGAAAGTAGCGGTCCATCATGGCTTGCACCACTGCTCCGCCAAAGCCAATGAGGGGGTCCACAAGCAAGTCCCCTTCCTTCCCGCTGTAGACCAGGAAGTCCAGGATATAGCCAGTTTGGCAGTCGCACAGCACAAAGAATTTTATGCCAAAGCGATGTCTTTTTGAGGGGATGTACTGCCGGAAGCTGAGTTTTCCCCGGAACAGCACAAGAGACTCGTCAATGACGACCTTGCGGAAGGGCTTGAAGTAGGAGGTGAAGAGTTCTCGCATCATCTCATACAACGTCCTAATCTTCCACAGCTTGTCTGGGAGGTGGACGTCAAGGTTGGTGACAAGATGGAGCGCTGCGAGGATATCAAGGTACCGGTCGCGAGACATATATTTCCCGAAGGCAGGGGTGGATATCAGATCATTGGTGATCCAATAGTCAGGCAACCTATGCTTCTTGACATGAGGCATTAGCATGGTGAGTGCCAGGAACACCATGAACTCTTTATGAGTCACTGGGGTCCACTGCCTCATGTGGCCCTTGGTCACCTTTCCCAAAAAGTGGACCTGGAATTGGTGCTGCTTATTTGTCTCTTTGACAACATAGCCTACCACCTCCTCATCAAAGAAGGCCTCAAACAGTTCGTGTGGTGGAGCATTGGGGCCTGCAGGAAAATTGGGGGTAACGCCTGAACCCTCCAGTACCTCATCAAAAGCTGGCACATCAGGGTTGTATGCATCCTCATCAACTACGTCTTGCCACTGAAAAACGTAGAATGGGTCTTGTCTACGCTGACGAGGAGCTCCAGCTGGTGGCCCAGCACGCCCACGGCCAACTCGGGAGGCGCGCGCCCTAGGGCGGCGAGGGCGGCGGCCAGGGCGGTGGGCAGCACGACGGGCAGCACGACGCCGGGCCAAGCGGATGGGTCGAGGGTCGTCGATGTCCATATAGTCATCGTCAGAGTGGTCATCTTGCCCTGACGGTGGACCTATGTAATCATGGCCAGAGTCTTGAGAGAGGTGCCCTTCATCATCAGTGGCCCCCACATAATCTGGCGGGGAACCAGTGATGCGTGGGCGGCGTGCGGGTGGGCGAGGTGGGGAAGGAGTGGCAGGTGAGGCTGTATCCCCCCGAGGTCCCGGGCTCCTTGGCCTGCGACGAGTGACAGAAAGCAATGTTTCACTGTCACTAGGGCCAGGTATTGGTGATGCGAGCTCAAAGACTTCTTCAGGAAGACATGTTGAAGGCGGGAGAGGTGGGGAGGACCGTGGGGAAAGTTGCGGGGACGTATGGCTGGGGCCGGCCGGGGTGGACGCCGCGGGAGCCTCGAACAAAACTCTCTTACTTTTCTTAATTTTCTTGGTATATTTCCTACCTTTCCCCTTTTCGGCAGCAGTATGTCTCCTGTCGGGGGACCTAGGAGGCAAATAGGCCGAAAGTGTGGGGTCCTCAACCCTTGGCAATGGTGGGGGTGGTGGGGAAGAATGCGGGGCATCCGGGTCATCTTGGGTGGCGTGGGTAGATAAGGGAGACAATGGCGGACGAGAAGGGTCACCACGCTGACCCTCACTCACAGCCTCATCCTCACCAAGTAGTTTTGCTTGTTCCCTAGCTGCCGCGGCCGCCTTCTCAAGTATTTTCTGCTTATACAAATGTAGCTTGAAAGGCGATTTACCTGGGGAAGGGCTTGGCGTCGTGTCACTTAAGCGAAATTTGGTGAGTGACCTTGAACTCTCCCACTCGCTCACTCTCTCAAGTTCACTGTCTTTAGGTAAACCAGCTTCCTCAACAACTGGTACATCACCTTCATCACTGTCATCACTGTCATGTTCTCTCGCAAATCCCAGGAATTGCTCTTCTTTATCACTCTCATGGCCATAATCACTCGACTTATAATTACTGGAGTCGTCACTGACTTCATCATCAACATTATGCTTGGCATCAGCTCGCTCATAAAGTCTCAATGTCGTCTCAATACCTCCGGGAGATAACACATTTAGGCGATGGCGTCGGGGTAAGGCGCGACGAACAAGCAAGGGCGTCGTAGGAAGCACGGTATCGGACACAGCGGAATCACTATTTGGCGTACTGTCCATGATGGCGTCGGGGTAGATACTGTTGCTGTGGCGGAGTTTACGCCTGGTGGCGCCACCTACCGTCCCATGATACCAAAAATGTACGCGCGGCATTCGAAAGCACGCACGCAAGCAATGGGCGTTCAAGAGCCCTTCCGGGTTGGAGGGGTTAAACATCGAAAAAAAAAATTAGGCTAGGCCTATTTTTATCTTTTTATTTTTTTTTTTATTTTTTTTTGCCCCTGGGCCATGCAAAATATCACTCCTCTACCTCCCCTCCTTCCCCACTTTCCTCCCCTCCTTCAGTTATCACCTATTTTCCCTGTTATTCCCTTATTCTGAGGTATATTTTCGTGCTAACATTAGCGAGTTGCAAGCAGGGCATTGTCATCACTGTTAGCAAGCGAGTGCAAGAGAGAGTGAGAGAGTATCGATCGACAGCACTTGTCTCTCCAGCCTTGGGAGAAATTGGCGGGAAAGGAGGTTGCCTCACCCATACATTATGTAACTCCCGCCCTGTATCGCCGATTTTGACCATCCAAACGCTGTTTTCACTTGTTTTATTGTTGTAACAGGTTAATACCTTTATAATCAACCTATAATAGGCGCATATGGATAAGTATTAATGCTATTTATGGTAAAATGAATATTTTAGTGATGGAAACAGCTCAAATACATGCGCACAGGCAGAGGTGTCTAATTACCCCCATGCGCACTTCAGAGGTTAATAACTAGAAAAAAGAGGACTTCGATTAAACAATTACGACAATTTGTTTTATAAAAAACACTCGGAAAATTCGTGGTAGCCTAGGCTATTAAAATAAAAAAAAAATAACATTCAAGACCTCTTTCGTCACCTTATTAGAAATAATTGATTAGGGAAAATAGGGACCAATAGACTCGCCATATTTTTCTCATTATAGTCCGCATAGAGGAATTTCGTTATCGACACTTGAAAAAACCCGATTACACCGAAAAATAACACAAAAATAATGTCCCGAACGTAAACAAAGCATTGCACCCAATGAATCCTTCGACCTGGGTCCTCTTCTTCTTGTTTTGAAAGATGCGGTGAGTGCGATTCACCCAATAAATGGCTTGAACGTTACTCACAAAAACGATATTATATTATATTATATTATATTATGATATGGTGATGGGCTGACCCTTTGTCAGAGTGAGGGTTGGTGTTCTCTACTTCCCATAGCCCCTTCTATCTTTTTCTCCTTCTGCATCTCTAATTTTTTTAAATGGCATAGGGATGCGGCGACCCCAACGCCCGCCACTTTCTGGTGCAGGTAGCCTCCTCTGTGGTGGAGGGGTGAGAAATTTCCACCACCGCTTTTCTCCGGCGAGACGTAGAAGTCGGCTAAAGGGGATGGGGGGCGGGGGGCCTGGTATCCTTCTCCCCTTAAATAAATCTACCAAAAAAACGAGACAGAGATAGGGGCGAGGGAACGCGTTCGTGGTCCCGGAACCTAAGAATAGGAGCTTTGAATGTGCGTGGATGTAGTACGAATGAGAAGCGAGAGGATATTGGAAGGTTATTTGAAAGAAGGATGTATGATGTCCTTGCACTGAATGAAACAAAGCTGAAAGGAGAGGGAAAAGTGGATTTTGGAAACGTGATAGGTAGAAAGTCTGGAGTAGACGAGGGAGTCAGGGGGAAAGAAGGAGTGGCTATTATTGTGAAGGAGGAGTTGAGAGAGTTTATTAAAGAGTGGAAAGCGGTGTCATCAAGGCTAATGTGGATGAGAATGCGGTTTAAGGGTGAAAGGTGGGTTTTTGTAAGTGCGTATGGACCAGGAAGTGAAAGAGAGTTAGACGAGGTAGAGGGTTTCTGGGAGGATTTGAGAGATTGTCTACAAGGGTTTGATGAAAATGAAAATGTTATAGTTTTAGGGGACCTAAATGCTAGGGTAGGAAATGAGCCTGTTGAGGGAGTCATCGGTAGTTTTGGTGTGGATGGTGTAAACGAGAGTGGAGAAAGACTGAAAAATGTATGTGAAGAGTGTAGATTGAGTGTAGGTAATACGTTCTTCAAAAAAAGGCGTATACACAAGTACACCTGGCATAGACTTGTGAGGGGAGAAATTGTAGAGAGGGCATTGATGGATTATGTGCTGGTGACAAGGGAAAGATTGTGTAGACTGCTGGATGTGAATGTGATGAGAGGTGAGGCGGAGGGTATGTCAGATCCGCTCATACATTACCGCATTCTAGGTTCATGGTTTTGTACAAACATAATTCTTGACTTGATAGCATTTATATCATTAGTTTTCAAATCTGATACGTCATATTCATGTAATAGGATATGGTTAACTTCCTTTCCTAACGATAGGTATTCATCAAGGTTTAATAAACATTTCTGTAAAAACTTGCAAGGTTTTAGGAGACATTTGTGAGCAAATCTAATTTTTAACCAATTCATTAAATGATTAAATGTCATTAGTCCAGCCAATTCACATGCATGATGATTACTTTCCCAATATTTTAATTTCAGCATTTTCTTTATTGCTTTGTGGTAACCAATTGCAAATTGCTTAAGAGGAAGTTTGCACTTTTTGTTATAAAACCATAATTCAGAACCATAAAAACTTGAGCAGTAACTTTGGAACTGAGTAAAAACCCTAACATTAACATTAGAAAATTTACGTAAAATACAATTAAATTCATTATAAAACTTGTTACGACACCTAATTACGTCTTTGTCATTATTTAAATTATCATCTATTATAAACCCTAGATACTTTTGTTCATTAACAACATTCAATATCTCTCCACATAGCATCAACTTTGGCTTTAAGTTTTTATCTTTATTGTCTTTGAAATACATGCATGATGATTTATTAATATTAATGTCAATATCAATTTCTTTTGCTTCATTTCCAAGCATATTTAGTAAAAACTGTAATCCCGATGATAGATAGATAGATAGATAGATAGATAGATATTAGGGTTAGGTTAGGTTAATCTAATCTAATATAATATTTGTACATTTTGGAAGCGTGCATGGCCTCCCCACAATTTTCCTTATCTACTGTAAAAGCGCGATTCACCCAATAAATGGCGCCATTTGACGGAGTATCTTCAGATTAATGAATAATGGTTAAGTTAATGCAAATCCTCCACTCAAACCATGATAAACAACAATTAAACACTATATTCCCTGGAAAAAATATAAAGAAACTTGGTAAATAAGGCGGCTCTAGCTGCCTTGAATGTTACCAAAAAAAAAAGGGAAAAACTAAATAAGATGGTCACCTATTTTCCCATGGATTTTTTTATTTTTCCCTGTTAGTTTACATCAATATATAGTGTTTGCAAATAATCACAACCCTCGGCGAAACCGTTTTCCCCATTGTACAACGATCTTAAGACACGTCGCCCGATAGTGGGGAGGGCTATGAAGTACAGGGAAAATGAGGGGTTAAATGCGTAAAACGGCGCTTAAAACGTATTTTAGCAAAACTTGGTTCGAGTTTTAAGGTATTTCTAAGGCCTAAAACCCAATATTTCGAAAACCCGAGCCAAGTTTTGGCCAAAGCTGGCTCGGATTTTGAGAGTTTATAGATAACAAAATGACAGTAACCTCATTTAGAAATTTGGCTCAGGTTTCCGGAAATTGCAAAGCCATAAAACCTGAGTTTTGGAAAACCCGAGCCAAGTTTTGGCAAAACTTGGCTCGGATTTTGGGAATTTTAAGAGTAAACAAATTACAGTAACCTAATTTAGAATTTTGGCTCATGTTTCCCTAAATTGCAAACCCAAAAAAGCATAATTTTGGAAAACTCGAGCCAATTTTTGGCAAAACTTGGATCGTATTTTGAGAATCGAAAAAGAAAACGTCGGAAATCGGCTCATGATTTCCCTAATTGCAAAGCCACATGACCAGATTTATCGAAAACGTACCACTTTTTAAAATCATAAATATCCAGTACATAGACCTAGTACATTGGATACAAGCCTAATCCACACCTAACGCCTACAATGTGTCCGTAGTACCTAGTAGGCCTACGTGGGATACAACATGGCGGTTGGGCCGGCTGCCATTTCGTAGCCTACAGGTATTCGGCCGTATCTGTAAATACGAATGCGAGTCACTTCGAGCGAATTCCTGATCGAGCAGATGCACAATCTAACCTAACCTAACTTAACAACCTAACCTAACCTAACTTAACTTAACTTAACTTAACTTAACTTAACTTAACTTAACCTAACCTAACCTAATTTAACAGTATAACTAAATAAGTTGGTCACCAATTATTTTGCAATATTTGAACACACATATGGATTTTATATGCTCTAAACATAATATGAAAATGTGTTTTAAGCCTCGGCAAAACCTAATAAAAATATATGGTACTAAAATGGAATTTTTTCAAAACATGGCTGTCAATACCTTCCTATAGACGGCACCGATTCGTACACACGCTATTTTCACCTGTCTCCCGAGGTCTGTCCACCAGCTTTTTAGTCCACTCCACCTGCCCATCTCTGTCGATAGGTTGGGTTGTTTGGTTAGGTTAATTTACTAGGTTTCAGAAACAAGATTCGTAGTTGCGGTAGTATTTACGGAATCTGGACACTTCGAGCGAATTCATATTCGAGCAGAGGCGCATTTAGGTTAAGTTAAGTTAAGTTAAGTTAAGTTAAGTTAAGTTAAGTTAAGTTAAGTTAAGTTAAGTTAAGTTAAGTTAAGTTAAGTTAAGTTAGGTTAGGTTAGGTTAGGTTAGGTTAGGTTAGGTTAGGTTAGGTTAGGTTAGGTTAGATTAGGTTAGGTTGGATTGTGCATCCGCTCGATCAGGAATTCGCTCGAAGTGACTCGCATTCGTATTTACAGATACGGCCGAATACCGGTAGGCTACTAAATGGGCGCCAGCCCAACCGCCATGTTGTATCCCAAGTAGGCCTACTAGGTACTACGGACACATTGTAGGCGTTAGGTGTGGAATAGGCTTGTATCCAATGTACTAGGGTCTATGTTATTGGATATTTATGATTTAAATAAGTGCTACGTTTTCGATAAATCTGGTTATATGGCTTTGCAATTAGGGAAATCATGAGCCGATTTCCGACATTTAGTTAGTCTTTTTCGATTCTCAAAATACGATCCAAGTTTTGCCAAAACTTGGCTCGGGTTTTCCAAAATTCGGGTTTTATGGCTTTGCAATTTCGGGAAACCTGAGCCAAATTTCTAAATGAGGTTACTGTCATTTTGTTGTCTACAAACTCTCAAAATCCGAGCAAGCTTTGGCCAAAACTTGGCTCGGGTTTTCGAAATATTGGGTTTTAGGCCTTAGAAATACCTTAAAACCCGAGCCAAGTTTTGCTAAAATAAGTTTTAATCGCCGTTTTACGCATTTAACCCCTCATTTTCCCTGTACTTCATAGCCCTCCCTACTATCGGGCGGCGTGTCTTAAGATCGTTGTATAATGGAGAAAACGGTTTCGCCGAGGGTTGCAATTATTTCCAAACACTATATAGGCCTATTGATGAAAACTAACAGGGAAAAATAAAAAAAATCCATGGGTAAATTGGTGACCATCTTATTTAGTTTTTCCAACTTAACCTAACCTAACTTAACCTAACCTAGGCTAACCTAAATGCGCCTCCGCTCGAATATGAGGTCAATATACAGGAGACGCTACAATATAGGTAGCAAAATTCTATTGGTAGTTTTGGGTTCCTATCATCTATCTATCTATCTATTACCTGACGCCGTGATCCCCGAAGGGGTGGCCACGAACGAACCGCCCCCATGCACCTCTGTCCCCAGTCAGTCGACGCCCCTCCCCCCAACCAGCACCACCTTCGTTCATGTACTTCCTCAATCCATCCTTCCACCTCATATTCGGTCTACCTCTCCCCCTCTGTCCCTCCACCTCGCTCTCATACACCCTCTTAGTCATTCTCTCGCTTTCCATACGTTCCATATGGCCGAACCATCTCAAGTTGTTCCTTTTCACACTTTCCAGCACATCTACCTCCACACCACACCTCCTTCTTACTTCCTCATTAGTCTGTCTATCCCTCCATGTAACTCCGCACGCACTCCTTAAGTAATTCATTTCCACTGCTCTCACTCTTGGTCTGAGTCTCTCAACCAACGTCCATGCTTCGCTTCCGTAAGTCAGTGTCGGGATTACCACACTGTCATGCAAGGACTTCTTCACTTCCATACTGACCACCCTATTTCTTGTTAATGCTTTTAGCATTCCTACAACCCTCTTCCCCTGTTGTACCCTCTCCCGCACCTCTTCATCCATAGTCCCATCTTTACTCAACACACTGCCCAGATACTTAAAAGAGTTGACGATCTCCATAGCCTGACCGTTCAGCTTCACCTCACACTCTGTGACTTCACCCCTTTCGAAGACCATAACCTTGCTCTTCCCCGTATTTACCTTCAAATTCCGTTTTTCGCACACTGTTCCAAACTCATTTACCAGACCCTGCAACTCCCATTCATTATCACTCATCAGAACTGTATCATCCGCAAACAGCAGTATAGGTAGCTTCCACTCAATTCCCTCCCTTTTCAGCGATACACCAACATCCACTGCTCTTGATAGTATTTCTTTCATAACTCCATCCATATATACAGTAAACAACCACGGGGACATCACACACCCCTGTTTCAAACCAACATTCAGGTCAAAGAACTCGCTCTGCTCACTCTCCACACGTACTGCCGCCTTTGCACCCTCATACATGCTCTTCACTGCTTTCAGCAACTTGCCCTCTACTCCGTATATTCTAAGTACTTTCCACAAACCTTCTCTATCCACTCTGTCATAGGCCTTCTCCAAGTCCATAAAGGCAACATACACCTTTTGTTTCTTCTCCAGATACTTCTCCACAACACAATTCAGGGTAAAAATCTGATCTACACATCCTCTTCCCTTCCTAAAACCTCCCTGCTCGTCGCCTATCCATTTCTCCGTTCTCACTCTCACTCTCTCAATCACTACCCTACTGTATACCTTCCCTACTACGCTTAGAAGACATATTCCTCGGTGGTTACCACACACTCCTCTTTCCCCTTTTCCCTTATATAGGGGATCTATTATGCCAGTCTTCCAGTCATCGGGTGCACTCCCCTTCTCCCATGCTAGTTTGCACATTTTCCATACCCATTCTATCACTATCTCACCACCATACCTCAACATTTCCCTACACACTCCATCTGTTCCTGGTGCTTTCCCCAACTTCACTCTTTTCATGGCTTCCCACACTTCTGACCTCCTGATCCCCACCTCCTCCTCCACTACTTCTCTTCTTCTCCCTCCCATACCATATCCAGCTATGTTTGCTGGCTCTTCATTCCTTTCATTTAGCATCTCACTGAAGTACTCCCTCCATCTTTCGACTCTCTCTTGCTTCTCGGCTAGCATTCTCCCATTCTTATCTTTCACACCCTTACTGTTTCCCTTGCTACCTTCCCTAACTTTCTTGACTACTTTCCAGAACAGTTTCTTACTCTCCCTCCATTTTACACTCAGATTCCTTCCAAATCCTATCATCATATGCTTAATTTCTATATACTTTTTTATCCCCGGGAAAAAAAAAAAAAATCTTGGGATTTTTAATTAATTTTCTTGGAAATTTTTGTTTTGGTCATTAACCTAACCAAAAAACCTAACCTAACCTAATAGCCCCCAAATACATTTAGGTTAGGTTTTTTGGTTAGGTTAATAAAAAAAATAAAACAAAAAATCCAATAAAAAAATAAAAAACCCAAGATTTTTTTTTGTTTTCCCCGGGGATAAAAAGTATATAGAAATGAAGCATTTGATGATAGAAACCCAAAACTACCATTATAATTTTGCTACCTATATTGTAGCGCCTCCTGTAGGCTATAGGCCTATTGACCGAATATGAATTCGCTCGAAGTGTACTGTGTCCAGATACCGTAAATACTACCGCAACTACGAATCTTGTTTCTGAGACCTAGTATATCGAGAGGACTTCCCTAGTGGTTAAGGCCCCATTAATTGCTCTTTCCATTCACATATGCATAGCCTACGTGAGTTGCAGTTGGGATGTGTGTAGCCTACATGCTTAGATTGATATGCAGGATTCGAAGTTGCAAAATAAATCGTAGGCAGTGTCCACCAACCTTTAACTGTCTTCGTGGTGCGATGCATAAGGTGTTGAGATAAATCTACAGTTATACTACCCCTATTTTGTCGCTATTCTGTTGGTACTAATGGGTTAATATTATTAGTAGTAGACTTAGTATGGTTTGATGATGCGCAGAAATGTATATTTGACTTGAAATAGATACATTGAAGTATTACAAACCTTCGCAAACTCATAAACAGGGAACGTGAGCCGGGTTTAGACCGTCGCGCACCCATAAACAGGGAACGTGAGGGAGAGTTTAGACCGTCGCGGAGACAGGTTACTTTTCGGTTAGGTTAGGTTAAGTTAGGTTAGGTTAGGCTAATGTTAAAAATACTAAAAATGCGACGGTCCTCGGTATTAAACAAGACTGTATATCAAAGACAAAATTAAAAACAATAACAAATTACCTGAAAAACTCGTATCTGGTTGGTGATAATTTTTTATCAAAATACGTTTTTTTCCAGTTTCCGCGTCTGCTGAACCATCCAAAAACACGCTAAAAGGCGTGTTTTGAAGGTGGGAGGTGATGGTGGGTAGTGGGGGAGGGGTAGTATAGCCTAACTGTAGATTTACCGGTGTTGATTTTCGGTGTGAGCATTCTGGGTTCGAATCCACGGACTGCCACACAATTAGGTAAATACATGTGTTTGTAGATTTCATTAATCGATTTTAGGAGTATAGGCCTAGTTGGTTGTTGGAAGGAATATAATAATTAACCTAACCAAACAACCCAACCTATCGACAGAGATGGGCAGGTGGAGTAGACTAAAAAAGCTGGTGGACAGACCTCGGGAGACAGGTGAAAATGGCGTGTACGAATCGGTGCCGTCTATAGGAAGGTATTGACAACAATGTTACGACAAAATTCCATTTTAGTACCATATATTTTTATTAGGTTTTGCCGAGGCTTAAAACACATTTTCATATTAGGGCTATGTTTAGAGCATAGGCTATAGCCTAAAATCCATATTTGTTTTCAAATATTGCAAAATAATTGGTGACCAACTTATTTAGTTAGGCTATACTAAAAACAAAAAAAATCCTTACGCTATGTTCCCTCCACCAACCGACTTTACTCCTAAACTTAATTAATTACCTACCAGCTGATCCCTGACATTAACCTAACCTAGACCCAGTACATGACTTTGATGCCTACCTCTAGGTCCACCCACACCAACCGCTCGGTCAGCCTGGGCACCTTGACTGCTGTTCCACCGTCAGAACTCATTATTATACAGTGCTTGTTTCTCGAGGCAGACAGGTGCAAGGAAAAGATAGGAAGCTGCAAGTTTAGTGACCTTCCCCACGCCGCGAGCATCTGTATCTGTTCACTTGTTCAGTTCACTTCAGTTGGTATTCGGGAAGTTTAGCCTTAACGTCGGCACTTCCCTAAGAGGTTTTGTTATTTTTCTTTTTGTGACGTGCTCATTTGTCTAAAAATAAATATATCTCATTTTTCATCCCTTTTTCTGAAATCGTCTTTCTTCAGTTTTGTTTCTTCTCTCTTCTTCCTTCATTCTTGTTTCTTCTCTCTTCAGTCTTCTTATTTCAGTTCTTTAAATTTTTTCTCTCGTACTCTCCACATTTGATAGATTGGGAGGTTTGACGACCTCCCTTATAACCAAATAAGGAAAACCTCTTATTTGGTAGCAGTCTCGGAGTATCCAACGTAGGGCTTATTATCTCAGCCGCTACCACAGCGGGCCGATTTATCGGTACTCACGCGAAGTAACCAAATAATCTCTAAAGTTGCACCTCAATTCACTACTAGGCACGTTGTACACACTCCGAGACGACTAGGAAAGAAGAGATAGCGAAGGAGAGAAAGAATTGTTATAGTTACCCATTTAATCTAGCTGCTCTCCTCTGAGCCATGCTCCATGTTCTATGAGCCTGCGCCAGGACCTGCCAAAGTATCAAGGTATCAAGTAATCAGTTTAGATTGGATGGGCAGGGGATCGGCATGAGGGCGGGATACTCTGTCGTTGGATACTCCGAGACTGCTACCAAATAAGAGGTTTTCCTTATTTGGTTATAAGGGAGGTCGTCAAACCTCCCAATTTAGTAGCAGTCTCTACGTTTCCAACGTAGGGCTTGAATCCCAAATTGGAGGCGGACATCCAATAAACCATAAACCCCAAGCCGTAGCACAAGCAGAGGACCAAGAAAAGACACAAATAAACAAATCAGTTTATTATCAGAAAAAGAGCATAACAGTACGGTGCATATTAAGGAAGTACATGTTACCAGTATCAGTCTAGGGTCTTAAAAGTGCCGCAGCAGGCTAAGGAATAGGTCATGTCGACCGGAGAATGGCACACCAATCTGGGAAGAATGAAGGCAAGTTGTACATGAAGACAAGAATCTGAAGGCAAGGCACAGTAGGCGGAAGATCTCCATGGACACTCTTTAATTACAAAAACCGGGTATGAGGCATAGACATACCAAACAAGTAACCCCTAGACAGTAGAGTCTATACGTAAAGAAGTAAGAGAGATAACCTTAATACTAAACAGGGATGACATACATGTAAAATGAAAGAGAGAAAGGCATTGTACAATCATACAAAATGACCCCCCCCCCCAGTGTAGGGAAAGGAAGAAAATATAGTATGGGATGAGAAGAGACACAGGATGGAGATGAATCACGTGACACATTGGCCTAACGCAACACAAGGCACACCTGGCCTGGCAGTGGACATGGACAGGTACGATGAGACAAAAGTGCTGTGGGAGGACCATAACCCTGTGTCGGCTATATCCGAAAGTGATGAATTGTTGAGAAATCTCACAGGCTCTGCATAAGAGCGGACATCATGAGCAGAGCCCTTCGTAAGGGGATTACTCGCAGTAATGACATGGCGTAAATGAAGTCCCACAGCACGTTTGCCTAACCGTGTCCCTGTCTTAGGGGCCAACCAGAGCGCCGTCCCCGACGTCGGCACAGCGGCACGCACATACGTATGCAAGGCTCTTACCGGGCATAGCGGATGATGCGTGCTCCCACATTTTAAAGCTGGTACAGTAAACGGCTTAAAAATGTGCGCCTCACGGGCCAAAGTGAGGGGCCAAAGTGACTGACCCCAAGGAAGGCGAAAAACTCATGCAATTCGGGGCCCTCGACATGGCAGCCAACTCCGAGACCCTCTCTCCTGTAGCCAACGCTAAAAGAAACAAAGTTTTATCAAGCAGATGAACAGGTGTTGGGTTAGTGGTGTAGATGGGTGAGGTAAGGAGCCTGAGAGCCTTCGCCAGAGACCATTGAGGCGGTATCTGGTGTGGGGGCGGTCTGAGCCTAAAGCAGGCTTTCATGAAAAAAGACAGCTCCTTGTGAGGGAGCACCAGCCCCGTCAAGGTCTCAAAAGGCTCCCTAATAGCGGACAGGTGGTTCTTAATGGTGTTGTACATGTATGTGCGTGTCGCAAACAAGTGATTAAGGTAATGGAAGACTAACGCAACCGACGGAACTGTTTGTTCGGCGTCATTGATCCATTTAGTGAAAGTATTCCAATGAGACTCGTAAGTCTTCCAAGTAGCCTTAGTCCAGTGCTGGTTAAGCATATCAGTCAAGCAACTTCCATATTTCGGTAACCACCCTGCCTCACAAACATCCACGATGCCAACGAGGTCCCTAGGTCTCCAATCTGTCCCAAGTGGAAGTCTGAGACAGACAGGGGAACGGGACTCGGGCACCATCGCTTCAGCTGAGCGTACCAGGCCTGGGCCGGCCAGAGGGGCGCGATTAACCAAACCTTGCCACGGTACTCTCTCAGCCTGTGTAGGACTTTGCACATAAGCAGTGCGTCGGGCGGTGGAAAAGCGTAAATCGACTGCCACATGCTCCAGTCCTCGCTGAAGGCATCCGGCCCCCCCGCCTGAGTACAAGTCCAGCGGGTGAGGTAGTCCGGCAGCTTGTTCGTCCCTGAGGAGGCGAACAAGTCCACCTGCGGATGGCCCCAGGAGGCTGCGAGGTCGTCGAAAACGATTTTGTCTTAATGACCATTCTAACTTGGTGCTCTGTCCTCTCGACAAAGCATCCGCCCAAAGATTGAACGTCCCGGGCAGGTAAGTCGCATGCAGGGTGATGCTGTAATGATCGGCCAGGTAAAACAATTTCTCCGCCAGGTCTTGGAGCACAACAGACCTGGAGGAGCCCTGCTTTAGGATACAATGAACCGTGGACATGTTGTCCATCCTGAAGGCCACCGACTTGCTCGTGAGGGCCAGTCCGTGATCCCGCAGGAAGAACAACAGTACCAACAGTTCCAGGGCATTGATGTGGAAGTGTGAGAGCCCCGACCACCTGCCGTGGTTTTGATGTCCCACGTCTGATTGATAGCCCCACCCCTCCTCGCTCGACGCATCTGTGTCTACCCAGATGGTCGGTGGAGGAGCAGTCCAGGGCACAGCCGCAGAGAGCGTGCCCAGAGCGACCCAGTGTGTCAGTCTCAGATGTATTGAGCGCGGTACCGTCCACAAACGGTAAGGGGGCGAGATAGGGAAGTGCCTGTTGCCCAGCTGAATGAGGCGTTTTAGTCGGAGCCGGCCCAAGGGCACGGTCAGAGACGCCCAATTCAAAGACCCTAGTAAGGAGTCCCAGATTTTTCGTGTTATCGAGATCGAGTGCAACACGACAAAGAGCTTCCTTCGAAGTTTCGCCGCATTCACTCTACTCTGGGAAACGGTGGCGCTTTGGAGATCCCAGTGCAAGCCCACCCACGTCACTTCTCGTGACGGTGAGAGGCAGGACTGGGGAATGTTTAGTTTGAACCCCAGGTTTGTGATATGTCTGACTACAGTGAGCGTGTCCTGTACACAGTGTGTGAGAGAGTCTGCGGAGATGAGCCAATCGTCCAGGTAAAACAGGATCTGAATCCCTTGTAAGAGCAAGGGGGTCAGAGCCTGCTTCACCAGTTTGGTGAAGACCCGCGGTGCTATGTTGAGGCCGAATGGTAGTCTGGTGAATTGGAACACCCGTTGATCCGACTGCAGTGCTAGGCAGCCCTGGAACCGAGGAGCCATCGGCACATGCCAATAAGCATCCTTCAGATCCAGGGTGACCACCCAAGACAAGGGCTTGAGTGCCAGGCGTACCTGGTTGATGGTGAGCATGCGGAAACGGGTGTTCACAATGTGAGAGTTGAGGACTGAGAGATCTACCACCGGCCTCATAGCAGCGCAGTCCTTCTTTGGGACCAGAAACACATGAGACAGAAATACCTTTTGTGTAGAAGATATTTCCTTGATAACGCCGTCCTCGTGCATGGACATGATCACTTGGGCCACTTCCTGAGACACTGGTCGCTGTCGGGGAGGGCACCTGAGAGGAGGCCTGGACCTCCACCTCCAAGTCAGACCCTTCATGACCACCCGACGCGCCCACGACCGGCGGGGCCATTGCCGGTAGTGGGGGCGGAAGAAGCCGGTGCGGGCGCCTTGTGTCAGGCCCATCACCGCTTCGACGAGATGGTCGGGCGAGGGAAGAGGGGACTGGCCAGGAGAAACTACGCGTTTTTTGGCGCGGAGCCCCTCTTGGACTTATCGTAGTGGGAGCTAGAGCCACCACGTCCTCCTCCAGACGTCCCCCCGCCCCGCCGAAACGATGGACGAGCCTCGCGCTCCGGCCTATCCCCCTCCAGGCTGTGACTGGCAGCGGAGGAACTGGGGCCCTGCGCCTGCCAGCGCCGCATCCCCTCTTGACGGGGACGGCGATCCGGGGACCGACGACCACGGAAGGCGGGTACACCACGCCCCCTGTGAGTCAGTCCCCTGGCCACACCTCTAGCCTGGTGCCCTATGCCGGCGACAGACCTGCCCCCGCGTCCGCGGGTGGAGGAGGATGAAGTGGGCTTCGCCACCACCTTCCGTTGACCAGAGTATGTGTCACTCTGCGCCAGTAAGAAAGCCCCTTGCCAAGCCTCCTCAGGGAACAGTCCAGGGGTCAGAAGGTCAGTCAGTAGGAGGCGGTTGCGGACGTCGGCAGGGGCCTTCTTACAGAAAGCCACCCGAAGTTGTTGACGGCAACGAGTGGCTTCATGGAGGGAGTGGCGGATGTCCTGAACAGGGTTGAGGGCAAGCTGCAGGGTGATCCGTCGGACATGCTCAAAACCTTGGCGATGATCAGCCGAGTCCAGCGACTCAATAAGTCGGAGGTGAACCTGCGCCAGTTCCAACTGAGCAAGAAGAGTTGAAAGTTGGCGCGCCGCTCGCTGACGGAACTTAGTCCCGGTCCAGTGGTGCCTTCGGTGCCGTGAAAAAGGAACACGGAAGGGGGCCCACCGACAGTTTGGGAGCATTGAGCCACTCCCACACAGGCAGAGGGAAGCCCGAGGAGGTAAGGAGCATGCCCGACAGAAAAGATGAATCCATGGATGGGATGGCCGGCAAGGTCTCAGCCATGGACTGACCAAACTCCACTGCTTCACGGATCCATTCATCCCAGGGACCCGGACAGACGTGCGGGAGTTCGAGCATCAGGACCCCGTCCCGATCTCGCACATTCCTGAGGTACGGCGTCCCTGAGATGGCAGAGAGGGAGTGGACATCCGCAGACAGGTCTTGGCGGGAGTAGTCAGCCCAGGGCTTGGTGGCAGTGTAAGGCAAGACCGACGGACGATATGAAAAATACCGCATGTCTTGCCGGTTAGGGTACACCCTCACATCGACTCAGGGACCAGACCCTGTGGAGTAATGGCCCTGAAGATGTTTTTCTCATTCACCTGGATAGCCCAGCCCTCCGGCACAGCCCGCTCTCCGGTCGGCAGGTGGACCGCCCCCTCAGGGTTGGAGGCGATCACAGCTCTCCAAGCAACAGAATCCCCATACAGGGATGACATCTTGACCTAGGGGATCGTAAACTTGGAGAGAGGCGGCACGGAGAGGGGGTGAGAGAACAACCCCAAACCCTGGCCCGAGATAACAACAGGCCAGAGAGGAGTCGTAGGTGGCGTCGGAGGTGCAGGCGATGATGTAGATGAAGGCAACGGTACCACGACCGGGAGAGCAGGCCGAGATGGGATGTGGTCGGCAACAGGCGGGAGAGGAGCCACAATCGGAGTCAGCAGAAGTACCGGGTTCGGAGTAGCAAACCGGGATACCACAGTCTCCATGGCCGCCGTTACAGAGGAGAGGATGTCTGCCTTATTGGAAGCCATCGCGAGACGAATGGACGCCAACTCCGCTCTTAACTCCGTCTCCACAGCAGGGGGGATGGACGCCTGTAGAGGAGAGATGGAACCAGCCACACTGGGCCCTCGGGCATCATGGTCCGTGAGCGGGGAGAACGCAGGTGACGGGGGGGAGGAATGTGCACCCACGGCGGTTTCATCCCGACCCGAATCAGGTGCACCGTCCGAGGACGAGTCGACCCCGACATCCTCATCCTCCAGCCTGTCAAAGTCCGCAACCTCCATCTCGAGAACATCGTCTAAATGGTCTGGGAGATGGGTAGGAGATGGCTGGCCACAAGGGATCGAGGCGTCTGAACAACCAGGTGGAGGAGGAGGCGGGGAGGGCATCGCCGCCGGGACCACCACAGCAGGGCCCGCCATAGGGAAGAGGCCGGGACCCCTCATAGGCTGGGAGGCATGCAGAGGCTTGAACACCACCCCACCAGTGGCCGAAGATGGTGCAGGATGGAGAACGACCTCCTCGGCAGGCGGGGCAGGACGGCGTTTGGCCCTGAAGATCGTGGAACCCAGTGAAGGAGGGGGGCTCATCCTGAGGTGAGGAGAAGCAAGACGGGGTCGATCAGCAGGGGACGGAGATCGGCGACGTTTCTTCCTGCCAGAAGTTGCAGAAGTCATGGAGAGGTCGGAGGGAGGCACACGATGTTCATGACGCCTGGGGGCCCGCTCTCTGGAACGCGCCCTCCCGCCCGCCTGACCCGAACTCCCGGGAGGGGAGCCCCGAGCCGTATGAGGAGAGCGAGAGTGACGAACAGTAGGGGAGCGGGAACGGCGTGCAGCATCGGAGGTAGGTGGGATCCCTAACAACACCCGGACGTCATCCTCACGAGGAGCCCTGTGCAGGACCCTTTGGACGTGACGGGAGATGACGTCCCATGATCGGCGTAGAGACGTCCTGGCCCGTTGTCCTTCCGCCGACGTAGGGAGTCTCGAGTAGTTGAAGAGCGGAGAGACACATCCCACACCGGCGGGGATCGTAAACATCCTTCCCATAGCAGGCCGTGTGGAGGCAACATTCCCGGTGATCCCGCAAGGCCGTCCGCTGACACGTCGGCCGAGAGCAGGGAGGAGCCGGCATCACAGCACTGAAAAATGGGGAAGCATTACCCACCAGTAGAGGTGAGACAGGCAATATGAGGCAGTAGAGCCAATTCAGCATGTAAGACTCAATAAGACAATATCCAGTAAGAAGCTATGTAGCAAGTATAACAGGAAAGTCAAAAGAAAACACCCACACCAGAGACCCTCAACACCAGGGCTGGGACAAGCCCCTTAGCGAGGCCCAACCCTGGGAACAGGTTCTAACCAAAATCGTGGGGAAAGTGGTACCCTTCGAAATACCTGAGAACCCTCTGTGAAAGCGGAGGGAGAAGGGGGCGAAGTGGAGGCGGCGTAGGTACAGCCGGCAGTAGAGCGGGCACCAGCTGGAAGGAAAAAGGTCAAGTGTGAGCAACCCAACAGTACCCTATAAGTTTAAATAGGGGAGGGGAGGGAATCCAAAACACACAGGACAATCGCCACTTTGGGTCGAGTCCTAGGACTTTTCAGGGGGTCCTTGGGTCCACCCAGTATACCAGGAGGCCGCCTGTAGGGCGGGAACCAGGTACAGAAGGAGGACACAAGGAACAGGACATAAGGGATAGGAAAACAGCCAATCAGCCGTTGTCCAAGAAGCCCTGTCCAGGTACATGAAATAGGGGGCAGAACAGGGTGCATAAACCAAGTCAAGTGAAAAAGCTATGTGGCCTAGGCCTTGACAAGGCACAGGGCACATCATAAAGATAAAGGCGCTTGTAGGGCGGATTTAAAAAGACGAAGGAGTTGAGGACACCAGAAGACCCTTGCCTGTGTGGCGAAAAAACGTGAGTAAACACGAACATCGAGTCAACTTGTCCAAGCATATCCTCCCTGTGAGCGGGGCCCCTATCGCGTAGTTTCCAGACATTCCCCCCCCCCCTTTATTGTGATCAAGTAACCACAGGCAGGGGAAGAACAGAAACATGTAAAATGTAAGAAAAACGATAATTTAACCGAGAGCTACGAGACCGAGACCTCCCAGTCAGTTGAGACAAAAGGAAGTCAGAAGGAGAGGACCTGTGTGGATCATTCCAACGGCGGGCAGCTCAAGGCAAAAAACCGATTAGCTTAAACACACAATATAATGAGAATTTTAACAAGAGCGTAGAAGACCAACCAGCAAGTCAGTAGAGACAAGAGGAAAATAGAAGGACAGGACTAGGCTATGTGGCCCAATCCGACGGAGGTCAGCTCAAGTTAAAAAAACACAGGCCTAGCCTAGTTACACAATTCACATAAAAGAGAAAACACTAGGGCAGCGTCAATCCTTGAGTGAAAAAACCTAGTAACAAAGCTAAACACTGCCCGAGAAGCCCCACAATTACGTTAAAGTAATAAAATAAAAGGAGGATAGCCTAGGGTTTGACCGAAATTTTCACCAGAACCACGTATCCACGAGTCAAGTAGGCCCGGGGAGCGGGGAAACGAAAAGGAACTGACAAAAGCGTGAACCAGGCGAACGAAATACAAGACCACCAACTATGGACAAGTTTAATAAACAAGTCAGAAGGGCTATAGGTCAGTTGAGACCAAAGCAGCATGTTTGTGAGAGAATAAAGGCTGTGTGCCCTATGCACACACAAAAGCAGAATCCAGAGAAACCTCATGGATAATATTCAAGGACACTAGTGCGACGTTATGAGAAACAATTTATTAGGGAAAATAGGCACCAATAGATTCGCCATATTTTTCTCCATATAGTCCGCATGGAGGATTTTCGTTATCAACAAATTGAAAAATACCCACTTCACAGACAAATACACCAAAAATCTAAGTCAAAGCAGGGGTGTGGGGGCGGCAGCCCCCACCTATAATACTAGGATAGGTTAGGTAAGGTTGTTAGGTTAGGCTAATGTCCTTTCAAAGGCCTATACCCGGTCAGAGGTAAGAAGAAGAAGAAGAAAAGTCCTGCAGTAGTCTCCTTGAATGCTACCACCTCATGCTCAAGTCTTGTAAAACATCGACACATAGTCATATGAAAAAAACAAAGAAAACAAAAAGTCACAAAGGGAAAGAAACAATGCATCCCGCGGGAAGCATCTCCCCCCCCCCCCCAAGATACGTTAAGGGTAGTTAAAGTGAACATGAACCCGAAAAGCGAGGGTAGAAGCGACACACAACGACCGCTATGCGGCGTCGCGGACCAAACACCCCTGAAGAAAACAAATAAATAAACACATCTTCAGCACTACGCGCACACCCATTAAACACGCCATAAATCCGTATAAAGTGCTGCCTACATCACTGAACATCCTTCGAAAACCTCAACAGCCTGAAAAGGCTCACACTCACTAATAGTTGAAGCGAAGGGGATGCAAAGCAGGCACTCGCTAAGCACAGACAAAAAAGGCGTGTGACATCGACGGTGGGTGCGAAGTGACTGATACTGTTTCATGTACTGGGGTAGGCTCATAGAAAATGGAGCATGGCTATGAGGAGAGCAGCTAGATTAAATGGGTAACTATAACAATTCTTTCTCTCCTTCGCTTTCTCTTCCTTCCTAGTCGTCTCGGAGTGTGTACAATGTGCCTAGTAGTGAATTGAGGTGCAACTCTAGAGATTATTTGGTTACTTCGCGTGAGTACCGATAAATCGGCCCGCTGTGGTAGCGGCTGAGATCATAAGCCCTACGTTGGAAACGAAGAGACTGCTACTAAATTGCTATTTTTACCCTACTTATGCTTTGTCTAATAAACATTAAGCTACCTAGTATATGTGATTCATCTTCTATACATGGTTGTTGGAATAGAGGTTCCCATCTTCTTTCCTCTGTGTATGCAGGGCACCACAGAATGAAATGCTTTAGGTCCTCTATTCCATCCCCACACATATCACATCCTGTGTTTCCTCCTATAATTCTATTTCTATCATTTAACTGTAGGTTATTTGTTCTTGCTTTGTATAGGATAACAAAAGCTGGTCTGTTATCATATATTATTTCTTCTCCCCTTATTTCTTTCTTATACTTTTTATAAATATCTAAACTAGTTTTCTTGTTCAGTTCTTCCCTCCACATATTAGAATCCCATTCGTTTAATTTACCCTTCAACTTGACTTTCCCTATATCTATTAAGTCATCGTATGTCAATTTCACTTCTCGGAGATATTTAGTGGTGGATTCGAACCAGGGATCTGTTGCAAATTCATGTTTTTCTTCAATAATTCTTTTTAGTAAGTGGCATCCCTCGCCACTTGGCGGGGTGGCTCGCTACGAATGCTAGACTACTCGGCCCACGGGACAGCTCGGCCCAGTGTTAATTGCGAGACAACTCTGCCTTTCACAACCCTTATTTGCTTTGACAACATAAAAACGATATATATGGCTATATTGATCATTTTGGAATCACTATGTCCCTATCTATTTATGTATCTATCTTTTCGTTTCATCAAACAAGTGACAATTCATTAACTTATTTCTCGTATTGATCATTTTGGAATCACTATGTCCCTACCTAACCTAACCTAACCTAACCTAACCATAGCATAACATGGGGCCGAGCTGTCTCGCCGTCGTGGCAGAGTTGTCCAAAAGTGGGCCGAGCTGTCCGAGCCGAGTTGTCCCATGGGCCGAGTCGTCTAGTCACCGCTCGCTACGGGTTCGGCCGTTCCGCCCCAGCCAAGCCTTTGTACCGGCGGAAACATCTACGATAGTGGAAGAGAAAGTGTGTATAGTACAGTACCGTACTGTATTGAAAATGGAAGATGAAATCAACTTAGGTGTAGTGAAGAACACCCATACCGGTACTGTACTAGACCCCTTCCAACCCTACAAAACCCGAACCTGACTCAACCCGATGAGACTTAACCTAAGACGTGCGCATGGGGGGTATGAGACACCACACTCCTGTGCGCACGTATTTGAGCTGTTCCCATGACTAACATCGTTATTTTACCATAAATAGCATTAAAACTTATCCATATGCGCCTATTATAGGTTGATTATAAAGGTATTAACCTGTTACAACAATAAAACAAGTGGAAACAGTGTTTGGATGGTCAAAATCGGCGATACAGGCCAGGAGTTACATAATGTATGGCTGAGGCAACCTCCCTGCCCTCCTCCCCTCCCCTTGTCTGGAGAGACACTGTTACGCAATAGTCTCTCTCTCGCTCTTTCCCACGCTTGGTAACAGTGATGACAACGCCCTGCTACCAACTCGCTAATGTTAGCACGAAAATAGACCACAGAATAAGGGAATAACAGGGAAAATAGGTGATAACTGAAGGAGGGGAGGTGGAGGAGTGATATTTGGCATGGCCCAGGGGCAAAAAAAAAATAAAAAAATACAAAAATAAAAACAAAAAAATAATTGTTTTTTGGGGTGTTTTAAATGGATTTTTTTTTCCCAGACTCTTAACCTAAGAAGTGCGCATGGGGGTAATTAGGCACCTCTCCCTGTGCTGACGTATTTGAGCTGTTTCCATCACTAAAATATTCATTTTACCATATATAGCATTAATACTTATCCATACGCGCCTATTATGGGTTGATTATAAAGGTATTAACCCTTTGGCGCACCTATAGTTTCCAATCAAAGTTTTTCCCACTCCCAAAGTATATCTCAGCTCACTCAGAGCCAGTTATGTGCCCGGCGATAATTTGTTTCTGTTACGTTTTTATCCACCAAAAAATCCTTGTATTTGGATTAATGAGGTACCATCGGCTTCGTTATTGATTGAACTTCAAGATAAGCGAATAAAAACATAGAATAAATACAAAACAACCACATTGGGGCACTCCGAAATAAGAATTGTAAAAAAAAAAGTAAATACCTTATCTCCAACTCGCGCTAGCTCAAAATTTTGCCCGCAACATTTTTGATTTGCATACATATATGGAAGCGAAATTTAATGAGGATTCCACTGGTAACTTCAGAATTACTATAAACCAAATAGTTACTGAGATACACGAATAAACGTGAAATTATCGAAACACAGACTGAGCTGTACTCTGCTCCCTTCCCAGCCAGCCGTGAGTAAACGGTTAAACTGAGGGGGTTGCCAATTGTACCCATTGAACTAGACGTAATACTTAATATCTATGCCAAATATGACGCGCGTCAGACGAAAACTTAATTTTCGGCGAATATTTTTAAGTTTAATGACTCTTAACGAGTCATCGTGCGCCTAGGAAAAAAATACCTAATGACTCTGAACGAGTCATCGTGCGCCAAAGGGTTAACCTGAAACAACAATAAAACGAGTGAAAACAGCGTTTGGATGGTCAAAATCGGAGATACAGGCCGCGAGTTATATAATGTATGGGCGAGGCCACCTGCTTTCCCGCCAATTTCCCCCAAGGCCACTGAGACACAGTCGATCGATACTCTCTCTCTCTCTCTTGCACTCGCTTGCTAACAGTGATGACAAGGCCCTGCTTGCAACTCGCTAATGTTAGCACGAAAATATACCTCAGAATAAGGGAATAACAGGGAAAATAGGTGATAACTGAAGGAGGGGAGGAAAGTTGGGAAGGAGGGGAGGTAGAGGAGTGATATTTTGCATGGCCCAGGGGCAAAAAATAAATATTATTATTTTTTTTTTTCGATGTTTAAAGTTGATTTTTTTTTCTCTGACTCTTAACCCGTTGAGCCCCGGCTAGTTATAATATTTTGTTCACCCCAGTCCCAAGCCATTTTCACTTCTTTTTTTTGTTTGCTAAAATGGAAGACAAGGATGAGAACTGAAAAAAAAAAAAAAAAAAAAAAAATCACCTCGGACATTTTTTTTTTTGGGGGGGGGGGGAGCCTCAAAAAAAATTGTTGAGCCAAAATGGAAGAGAATGGTGAGAAATGAAGACAAAAATAAAAAAAAACTCATTTCGGTATTTGGGGGGCGGGGGGGGGGTTTCAATAGTTCGTCTCCCCCGCATGACCACCCGCCCGGGAGCACTAGGGTAAAAACTGAGTATGGCATTGTACGGCATACATCCTAAGGAGTGTCTCACATAAATCTCAAGCCTCTAGCTCCCATACGACCGGAGTAATGAAGGTTCAAAGTGGCGGTGAACTAAGGGTGTAAAGTATCCCCACTAAGCCCACCACCACCAGCCGCGCGGCTGTCTCGGCCCGCTCACACCTACTGGCCCGGCTCCCACACACACTACGGTACCTCCCCCTCCTATTCTCCCGCCATTTCCTACCTTACGAGCCACGTAAGTGTTTTTTATATGTCGGACGCACGTGATGCGTCGCTGGGAGTTGGTGATCAAACACTGCCGACGCAACACGTGCAACGCTGGGTCTCACTGGGTTAAGAGTCTTCCCGCAGTCCGCCGGGGGAACTCTTAAGAGTCTTCCCGCAGTTCCCGGGTTAAGAGTCTTCCCGCAGTCGCCCGGGGAAACTCTTAAGAGTCTTCCAGCAGTTGCTGGGTTAACGACTTAGGCTACCTCCTATAACACCTACTAGCAGGGGTACCCGGCGTTGCCCGGGTTTAAATTCTACCATAATCACCATCACTAGTACCACCACTACTACTACCATAATCACCATCATCAATCACTACTACCACTACTACTAATTAGCGGCTCGCTTGGTGTAGTGACTAGCGTCTCGGACTTCCACCCAGAAGGCCCGGGTTCGTGCCCACGCTCGGCGCATTAAAGATTTTTCACAAGCACTGAGTCGTTACCATCCCTCATGAGCAAAGGGATGGGGTAGTAGTACAGGACCCCAATGGAAATACGCCTAATCGGCCTTATTGAGCTATCCTTAGCTAGCTTAGCATGCGATAGCTTTAAGAACTATTATTATTATTATTATTACCACAATCATCACAATACTACTACTACTACTACTACCATAAATACTAAGGGGAATATTACGGATGCCAGTAACTATGCATGCAGTCTTCTTGCTTGTTAAAAATATGGGAAATGCTAATTTTGAGTATTTTAGAAGATAAAATTGATATTGATGATAGACAGTTTGGATTCCGTGAAGGGGTTACCCACTACTGATGCCTGTTTTTATTTCATTATTTCATAAAATTATTTATGAAAAATATTTACATAAAATAAAATAAAATTACATAAAAGATTTACATAAAATTAAAATTATTTACATAAAATTATTTCATAAATTATTTCATAAATGTTTATACATATTTTAATAATGGATCACTTAGCTCTACTCCCATTAGTTCTGTATATTTTGATAGAACTAAACTTAAAGATGCCCTTAAATTCCTCCTTTTCAATACTTATGTTAGATTCGGGCCTTACATTTTCAAACAAATATTAGGAATTCCTATGGGTGGAAATGCTAGCCCTTTAATTGCAGATTTATTCTTGCTTGCTTTAGAATTTAAATATATAAAAGACTTAGTTGACAGTAGCAAGAAAAATAAAATCCCAGAAAAATTAGCACTTGCTAAATTGTTAAGTAATAATAGTAGATATATTGATGATATTCTCGTTTGCAATTTGTTAAATGTTAATCAAGTTGCTAAACTTATTTACCCTAATTCTATTCCCCTCACACAATGTAACGTAAATTATAAAGTTGAACATTTTCTTGATATAAATATAGATTGTTAATGAACAGTGCATACTTAAAGTATATCACAAAGTTGATGATTTTAATTTTAACGTAATAAACTTTCCTTTCCCTAGTAGTAATATCGATAGTAAAATAACTTATAATTGTTTTAATTCCCAGTTAATAAGATTTTGTAAAATTTGCACTAAAGTAGATGACTTTTGGGCTAGAGCTAGGTTACTATACAGACTCTTAGTAGACAGAGGTTTTGAGGCAAGTAAATTGTTCCATAAATTTAATCTTTTTAGGGTCAATTATTGTGACTGTATTCTAAAATTTGACATCAATAATTTTAATCAAGCCTTTTTAACTTGAAGTTTCTTGTATAACCTCTGCTTACTTTTTGTCTGTATTTATTGTTTATCGTTTTCTTTTTCTTTTTCTATTATTAATATTAATATTGATAATTTTTTAAATTGATTGTTCTTGTTAAAAGAGTACTCTTTGTTTAAATCTGTTGTTACTTCATATTTTGCAATTATTTGTCTTTATATTATATGTATTCATTGTCGATAGTATTAATTGCTTGCTTTTGCAATTTCCTTAGTTTATTTGTGCGATAAATGTAGGTTATTTGTAGGGTAGTTATTGATAGGGGTCACTTGAGGCATGCTATGCTTACAGGTACCTACCCGATAGCACTATCGTTAGTGAGTGCTGTACTGTATTTTATATATTATTTTGTAATAGTATAGATATCTTATCAATATTTGTATTTTGTACTATTGTTAATGTCTTGTCATGTTGCAAATTTGATTTTAAATAATATTTTGACATTTAACATGTAGTTTCTTTATTCATGCAGAGTTTAGTCAAATTTACCAGAACGTCCCGGATTTCCCAAACTTGACTAATTCCTTTAACGTGACGATAGTAATTCATTCACTTGCTTGTTCGTCAAGGGGAATCCACGCAATGCGAGCTAAGCTCATTATTATCGCGCCTCCTTAACTGGGAATGTATTGCGTGAAATGCATGTTGTGTTTATGTATCGTTGGAATGGCTGTGGATGTGTGTGTAGTCTGTATTTTTAGCCAATTGGCGACATCTGGAAACGAAGGCTTTGGGTTAATCTGTACGGTACCATTCTCACTACGGTACCAGTCTCACCCGAAGGTTTAGGTTGACCAGTAGCTTAGGTTGACCAGTACGATACCCATTTCACCTTGTAACCAATCACCAACCCCAGATGGGACATCACAACTTCGTCCACTTATACCAGGTTCCTATTTATACTGCTAGGTGAACAGAGGCTACACCATTAGGAGACTTGCCCAAATGTCTCTTCCCCACCCGGGTCTCGAACCCGGGACCTTCTGGTTGTGAGCCAGACGCGCTATCAGTTACGCCACGGGGAGGTGCGTTGTTATATGTGCGATTAGTTTGCTTGGGAAACAGATTAACTTGCTCATGTAGTAATGTACACCCTATGTGGTGGATTGTGTTCTTTTATTTAATAATTTTCATTTTAGTAAGCGTTGTTTCCACAGCGATTTTGATAATTTAATTTGACTTTATATTGTCCTTGTTCCAGTTTTGGTTTGTTTAGTTTGCAAGTTTTACACTTTAATTTTAGTTAAGGAAGTTATGTGTGACAAAATAAACACTGTAAATAAGAGTATTCTTACATTTATTGATTTATCCAAGGCTTTTGATCTTGTAAATTATTTTGTATTGGGAAAGAAACTAATTGAAGCAAATATTCCATCTAATTTAATATTTCTAATTATGCATTATCTTCGTAATCAGAGTGCTAATGTGAAATGGCAAGGCGAACAGGGAAGTTACCATTATATAGAACATGGAGTGAGGCAGGGAGGCATCTTATCTCCCTTTTTATATAAATTTTATATAAATTCGGTAATAACCTCCATAAGTAGTACTATAATGTAGGGTGTAAGTTAGGTATCTCTAGGGTGAACATTCTAGCCTATGCGGATGACATAGTGTTACTTGCAAATTCTATCTCGTGCATGGACCGCATTTACGATAAATTTTTGGTTAGTATGAATAAGCTAAAATTAAACATCAATAAAAATAAAACAAAATGTATGCTATATGGATTAAAAAAAATAAAATAAATAAACAAAAATAATTCAACTTGGTCCACATAGGCTGGAAATTGTTCAATCCTATGACTATCTGGGACATATAATATCCAATAATCTCAAGGACAAACAAGATATTGAGAAGAGATTGAATAGTTTTTTATGGTAGCTTTCATAGCGTTTATAGAAATTTTTCAGCTGTAGATAAAAACAAATTTTTGTACTTATTTAATGCTTACTGCAAACCTGATTATGGGCTCTCCTTATGGAATGGAAAGAACATATTTAGCTCCACTGTTTTCAGAGCCTTTGAGATAGCCTATGCTAAATCCTTAAAAAGAATAATTAAAGTACCAAATTATGCCAGTAACTAAAATACCACAGGAACGAAAAACCTGAGAGCGAAACCTCCAACCCTAACGAGCCACAGGCACGAAAATCCTGAGAGCGAAACTCCCATCCCCAACGAGATCCCAGGCCCCTTTTCCATTCCCGATTTGGTCTCTCTCTCTCTCTCAATTCATTCCACATATTATACGTCTCTCAATCACAGTCTTCTAATATACAAACCACAATACTTTACTCACTGATATTCTTGATGTACCACCTAAGTATGTATTTAATTATGTAACCACCATACAGGCTATAATACTTTCATTGTGTAGGTTCGAGGCGATCTAAGACACCTTAGATTCCATTTCACACCAAATCAGATCGTGATTATGTCAGCCCTGTATTTAGTTATATAACAATCATAGTCCCCCTCAATTCTAGCAATTCTATGTCTCTAACCTCCCGTTGTTTTATCCACTAACTATATATTCCCAACCTTTAACCACGACTCTATACACCCGATAACCCTATGCCAGTTATTGTATTGATTTAGGCCTGTTAATTCGGATAAACTCACTATGACCAATCTGCAGACGATTATCAGGAGAGATGCAGGAAAGCTACCTCGTATCTCCCTTTCCATGACGAGTATAGATATATGTACCCCCGTGCTCAGTCGCCCCCCCCCCCCCCCCCCCCCTTGCCTTGTTCTTCTAGTAACTAAGTGTATATATAATATTAACCGGAGTATGCCACCAGTATTGATATGACATAGCGGCACTGTCCTTGTGTCGTATTGTGCCACGTGCATACCAACCCGGCTTCATCATCTTATTAGGACGACGGCTATAATGTCGTCATTCATGCATGTATTCAATCCTTAGGTTAATTATCTTTTATCCGCCATTGTGTTCATCTCTTCCATTTACTTTTCCACAATTGTTATACGTCTTCCAATCACCTCCTTCGTATCCACAATCCACACTACTCTATTTTGCTTCGTGACCCTATGCTCAGTGGTACCCTGTTTTGGGTCATCCTGTCCGGTTATCCTTCACGCCCCGCTGCACACACCACCCTACCTGTTCGATCGTAGGGAAATGCCACCCCTATGTCCAGCGCATTAAGGGTCACTATCCTAGGTCACGAGCGGCGCGGCGCCTAGCCTCAAACCACCCCCTTTACAATTCACAACCCTCCCCCACCTCGCGTATCCACTACCCCTTGTGTCCTACACCTCTTACCCGCCGGACTCTACCTACATGATGATGAACATGAATACATCTTAATTTAATACACCCATGCCCTGTCCCTAAGTTACGATATCAATATCAACATACCCTAAAATACCTTGTCTTGCCAGACTAAGTTTCTGAAGACCAACTGCCCCCATAAATCTATGTATGTTCTTCCATCCGAGAAGTAATATGTTAACCCCCTAAAATACCTTGTCTTGCCAGACTAAGTTTCTGAAGACCAACCGCCCCCATAAATCTATGTATGTTCTTCCATCCGAGAAGTAATATGTTAACCCCCATGTCATAATTGATAAGAAACTATGATACCCACGGGTACACCATTGTATATATAACCATTATTCCTGTAAGGCCTAGACAGAGATAATGACTGAAGATGTTAGCCACCATGCAGTAACTCTAATTCTTACCCCAACCAGAGATTGTATAGATAACCCTCTTTTACCATTGTCTCGACGTATATCTACCACGAAACAATAACGAAGCAACCCCTACGAACTGCCGCTTTCTTTGGTATATATTTCATAGAAAACGCAGTTCCCAGGGACAACTAGATCAGCAAGAAATCGTGTCAAATAATAGTGTCCATAACCCCTCGTATTGACGAGTACTAGTACACTATGTTTTTCTCTACTTTTATCCACAGTCAAGCACACACCTACAGCTAACCTCATCTTCCCCACAGTCCACATGATTCTAAAATTTCCAGACTCATATACCACCACCTATTGCTCATCCCCCGGTAGCGTTTGATTACCCTACCTTCCCTGTTGGTAACCCCCAGTCTAAGATACCAACTGTAGCCTAATGCCACCCCTACGCCCAGAGACCTTAGGGTCAAACTTCCACGTAGCCCCCCTTAACCCTCTCCCTCTCGTTAACCCCCCACGCTCCTCCACTCCCTCCTAACCTAGCCTCTCCACCATACCCCCTGAATATCCTTAACTTTTCCGTTACCGTACTAACATTCTCAAACCTTTTGTATATATACTCCTATCCAGCCTACCTTCCCCAGTGGGAAGGAACACCCTTAGAACTTTACTAACCCTTTGCATGCCATCTATTCCCTCACAACCCATTCACAACCCTGTACCAAATGATCGTCAGTGCGAGGCTAGCCGCCTCGCCAGTGAATAACTTCTATTGCCATACTTCCAGATAAATGTGGCAGAGTTAGCAACCCAGTCTCCACCACATCCAACAAACCATGCAATTAACAACCCAACCAATTAAACCAGCTGGTCAAGGCACCTTCGGTTTTGGTATTACGAACACCCACATCTGTCTCATAAACAGAGGGTTATTACAAACACTTGTAATATGGCAAGCCCCCAGCCACAGCCGCCGGACGACCATCACAGAGAGAGGGCGCGCACCTACCCCTTTTTCACCCACCCGAGGAGGGAGACCCCTACCCCTGCGGAGGTATACCTGACCCCTGTTTTGACTTCCGGGTCATTGCCAGGTAGCACAGGAATTCTTCCTATCAATGAACTAACCATGTATGACTAACACCTTTTAAAATGCCCCAGAACGAGAAGCCCACCACAGAAGCCATGAACGAACACCACACAGAAACACCAAAGGAAAGGTCCACAGAACGAAAGGACCAGCTGACCGAGCTCGCCATTCCAGACAGGCCCAAGCCCGCAGGGCTAAACAGCTCCAGGACACACCCATTTACCTTTTCTAAACTGACCATTTTCCACACCTCACGTACACTAACCCCCTCGTGTCCTACACTCCTAACTACAAAAATGATGAACAGGAATATACATTCATATTAAAAACACCCATGCCTGTCCCGACGTTGAGCCAATGCCAACACATCAGACAGCCATAATTATATCTATGTATGTTCTTGCATCCGAGAAGTAGATGTTATATATCTTAGAAGTTAAAACACCCACGCTGTCCCTAGACCCCGTATATCATTTTCCATGACGAGTATAGATATGTGTAACCCGTGCTCAGTCGCCCCTTGCATTGTTCCTCTAGTAACTAAGTCTATAATATTAACTGCCACCAGCATTGATGCGACATAGCGGCACTGTCCTTGCTACAAAGATGATGAACAGGAATATACATTCATATTAAAAACACCCTTGCCTGTCCCGACGTTGAGCCAATGCCAACACATCAGACAGCCATAATTATATCTATGTATGTTCTTGCATCCGAGAAGTAGATGTTATATATCTTAGAAGTTCAAACACCCACGCTTGTCTCTAGACCTCTTATATCATTTTCCATGACGAGTATAGATATGTGTAACCCGTGCTCAGTCACCCCTTGCATTGTTCCTCTAGTAACTAAGTCTATAATATTAACTGCCACCAGCATTGATGCGACATAGCGGCAGTGTCCTTGTGTCGTATTGTGCCAAGTACAGATCAACCAGGTTTCATCACCTTATTAGGACGACGACTATAATGTCATCGTTCATCGATGTATGCAATCCTTAGGTTAAGTATTTTATCCGCCATTGTGTTCACCTTTTTCCATTTACTTTCCACAATTGTCATACGTCTTCCCCTTGCCTCCTTCGTATCCACAGTCCACACTACGCCAATTTACTTCGTGTCTTACACCTCTTACCCCAACCAGAGATTATATAAGATAACCTGGTTATCAGTATCTGTCATAAGTACCCCGAAACAATAACTAAGTACCCCTACGAACTGCCGCTGTGGTTGGTATTTTATATTTAATAGAAAACGCAGTTCCCAGGGCCAACTAATAGTATCCATAACCCTCTGACTGATCACATAACTCTATCTTTTCCAGACTCATATACCACCCCATAGTTGCATTCCCCGGTAGCATTTGGCTAACGTATTCTACTGCCTTTTCAAACTTCCATATCAATTGTAGCCTAATGCCACCCCCACGCCCAGGGACCTTAGGGGCAAAATTTCCCTGTAGCCCTTGAACTCTTCCCCCCCCTCTCATTAAGACACCCGCGCTTCTCGACTCTTGTCCGACCTAGCCTCTCTCTCATACCTCTTGAAGATCCTTGAATTGTCCGTTACTAACGCTCTCCAACCTTTTATATATATACTCCTATCCAGCCTACCTTCACTTAGTAGGCCAGAACAACATTAGAACTTTACTAGCCCCTTGCATGCCATCTATTCTCTTACAACACATTCACAACCCTGCACCCAATGGTCGTCGGTGCGAGGCTAGCCGCCCCGCCAGTAACTAACTTCTATTGCCATACTTCCAGATAAATGTGGCAGAGTTAGCAACCCAGTCTCCACCATATCCAGCAAAACCTACAATTAACAACCAGCCGAGTAAAACCAGCTAGCTAAGGCACCTTCGGTTTTGGTATTAAAGACACTCACATCTGTCTCATACACAGAGGGTTATTACAAACACTGGTGATATGGCAAGCCCCTAGCCACAGCCGCCGGACGACTATATCAGAGAGAGGGCGCCCAGCTCCCCCTTTTTGCCCACCCGAGGAGGGAGACCCCCACCCCCGCGGAGGTATACCTGGCCCCTGTTTTGACTTTCGAGTCATTGCCAGGTAGCACAGGAATTCTTCCTATCAATGAACTAACCATGAATGACTAACACCTTTACTAACCTCTATTACCTCAAAATAAACCATTTACCTTTCTTGCATGCTCTGATCACTAAATTAGCACCTCAGCTATACCATAGAATGAAGATTGAACAATCTAGAGAGACGCTCCTATCACAGCTGTCCCCATCCTCCTCGCAAAGTAGATCCAGTCTCTCTCCCCTAAATACGTCCAGTATAGCCAAAATAGTACCTCTTACTAAGGCTCAGTTATATGAAAATATAAAGGCTTCCTATCGCCCTGTGCCACAACAGTAAATACCATCTTACCTAGTCCCCATATCTATTGAGAGCTCAATTAAGTCCATAAGACTCGAGATCCCTACTGTCTACAGGGTCCAGAACCGAGCCTATAAATCTAACTCTCGCCCCCAGTCAAATCAGTTGAAAGCTAGACACCAACCAGGGGTCACTACCCTGCAGTTAATTTCTAGCTCTGCCCTTGTGTTGTTCCGGAGTGAGATCCCAGAACCGGCAGACTCCGTGGCAGATTTGGATAGAAGGACCTGCCCACGTATTGAAGAACTTCACACATATGGCCCCCCTGGACGGCCGCGGAACCAGTCGTTAGCCCCCAACATCATGGACGCAAGATAACCAGGACCAGACCCATCAGATACTACCCAAGATTCCCTTTAGCAGTACTACATATTACTGTGCTGTTTAGAGATTCACTAATTAATATTTCTACGAAGTGGCTAAGACCTTGCCCAGTGTAACTCATACTTAACCATTCCATTTGGGACGTACTAAGCGATCAGTGCTCTTTAATTAACAGGCGACCTTGACTCTCGTAATTACCTTATTCAGATATTAAAACTCTAGTGATATCTAACGTTCGCCCACTGATTTGCGTTCTATGTATTTCTGAGACAAGGATATAAAACTTAGATCAGTACCCCCTGAGGTTACTAGAATTCCCGTGCTCTAAAATACGCGTGTCTAATCTAGTCTGTGAACTACTACTTGTGCACCAGAGCTACCAGTAATAAATCTAACAGTGAATATGAATCTATAAGTAACATTGATGGTCTTCGGTATATAAACCTGTGAAATCAAAGCCAGTGATCAGAAGATTAATACCTGAACGTTGGAAGTGGGAGACTAGGCTCCATCCAGATCCACTTATGCTAGTGTTGTTCAATTCTATTATATTGTCTTACACAAGTATTCTGCAGTGGTATATCAATAAACGTGATCATGTAACTTGCTACCATGTGTTTCTTTGTGTTCTCTATTCCTCATATCTTGTATTGTGCATGCAGCCTTATATACCCAGTCAATTTAGAACTCACATTACCCAAGTTAAACCTGTAGAAAAACAGGGCATAACATTGGCGGCAGCGGTGGTTCTTGATTCGGATAAAAGGTTGCATTACACTGCAAGTTTGGAACAGTAGAAGCATGGCAACATCGCGAAATCTTCAGCCATTCGCACACATTCCCAAGTATGATATAAACACGTATGATATCACCAGTTACTTAGACATAATAAAGCCAGTGTACGATGTGGTACTTCATAATGACCACGAAAAAATCGCCTGGGCAATTTTGCATATTATACAGTTGGGAGAAGCCGTTTCCCAACTTGTTGATAAGCCTACCTTTCAAGAATTTATTCACCAAATGGTGACACAGGATACGCCAGAGAGTACCTGGAACCAGTTTCGATCCTTCGTGATCCGGACCTTAGATCCACTTTTGGGTTCCCCCGTCGCCCCCAAAATAATAAAAGTCGACGAGATCAAGTATGAAGGGGATATAAATGTGACCCTCATACAACTCTACAGATACGTGAGGACCACGTATAGCTATGAAGATTACGACCAACAAAATGAACTCTTATTCACCGCTTTGTTAAACATCCTCCCACCCCACATCACCGCCCATCTCGACCCGTATGGCTTATTCGAAGAACATATGCTCTCCATCAGAGAAGAATGCCTACGCAGTTCGATGACTCCCCTATCCAACCTTTTAGCCCCTATCCAAGACTCCGTGCACCCTTCCAAAATGACTTCCGGTGAAAGTCCAACCCCAGTGAACTCTTCCCCCACCAACCCTCCGCAGCCCCCCCCAACAAGCCCCGTATTCTAGCTATGCCTACCTATGTAGGCCTACCACAACATATTTTCCCCATGACCCCAGAAATGTTCAGCTATCCCCCCACCAACAAAATTTCCCTTGTGACAGTTTTCCGTCGGTAGCTTGTGACAGTTTTCAGTCAGTAGCTCCCTTCCACCCCCACACAATTCACACCCCTAGAAAACTTCGAAACCCCACACTTGACTCGCCCTCTCATGTCAAACAAACTCACCAGTCCCAGATAACCTCTAACCAGACCGAGACTGCCACCAAGAAAATTCCCCAAACTCGTCCTGTTAATGTCAAACAAACCCACCAACCCCAGATAACCGCTAACCAGACCGTGACTGCCACCAAGAAGATTCCTAAAATTCGTCCTGTTAACAACCCCAAATCAATACATCAGTCCTCTACCAATAACCCCTGTTCTACACCTAACTCTTCCCCCACCAACCCGCCGCAGTCCCCCCAACAAATCCCGTTTCCTAACTCGCTCACCTCTCACCACCCTGACCCTCCCACACGCGCCGTTAATCCTCCCCTCACGCGTGACGACCTAAGGACCCAACTATGTTCCCCCCCTTCCCCCAGAAATACTCCGCTATTCCCCCACCAACAAAATCTCCCTTGTGACAGTTTTCCGTCAGTAGCTCCCTTCCACCCCCCCACAATTCACACACCTAATAAACTTCAAAACCCCACACTTGACTTGCCCCCTCATGACAGACAAACCCACCAACCCCAGATAACCTCTAAGCAAACCGTCACTGCCACCGACACACCCCATCACTCTGATCCTCCCACACGCGCCGTTAATCCCCCCCTCACGCGTGACCCCCACCAAAGTTATTTCCCCCCCCCTCATGTGTACCGAACACCTGCTCACCAGTCGGTCCCCCACCATCATGAGCCCAGCTAAACTTTCAACCTCCCCCTCTTCACCGTTACCCCACCCGCCCCAAATTCCCCCCCCCAAGATCCCGCTCGACGAAATACCACTCCCATCCCAATCCAACCACAAAACTTTTTCCACCTTGGCTAAACCCCAAAATACTCTCTCTCTCGCCCCAAACAACATAATCAAGCTCTCAACTTCAACCACTCCTCGAAATCCCATCCATGTCTCTCCCGGAAATAAAATCAGTCTAAATTCAACCCCTCTCAAACCACAACCCTGCCTGCCCAGACCCCCCCCACCATCTCCCTATCAAATCCCCACACCCCAAACCTCCAAACCACCCGATCATAGTAAACTCTCAACCTTCAGCCTTACTCACCCTTCCCCAAACCCCACTCACGACCACAACTCTCTACACAATTCAACCCCTCCCCAGCACCAACCTCTTCCGCAACAACAACCCCGACTCGACCTGCCCATTTCATCTTTAAAACCCCCCTATCACTACCCCCGACCGAAACCACTTAGACCCCCCCTCCAAAACTGGCCCCGGTCCAGCTCGCCCCCAGACCCACATTCCTAACGACAAGAACTAACGGTATATCCACCCCGCCCTTCCAAAGTGAAAGTGAACCACCACCCCCTATTACCAGACCGTCACCCAGACTAACGGCGACCCTAAATACCCCCCCCCCCCTGATGATGATAAGGATATTATTGTACTAAATTGTTTCGAATGTTTTCAATTCCTAAGCGATTGGGCATGATTCTATAAATTTACATGTTTTCCATATACTGTATATACTATATTTTTTTTTCCTTAGGCATACTACTTTTCTTGTTACCTACACTTTTCTGACTATCTTTTAAATTTGCTTTATACATTGTTAAACACTTTACCTCTTCTTAATTTCCTGTGTTCTTAATTATCTGCCCTTTCTTAAATTTACATGTTTTCCATATACTGTATATATTATTTTTTCCCTTAGTCATACTACTTTTCTTGTTAACCTACACTTTTCTGACTATGCTTCTTTTTACTTCACCCTTGAGGCTCGAGGATGAGCCTATAATGAAGGAGAGGGAAGTAAAATACCCCAGAACGAGAAGCCCACCACAGAAGCCATGAACGAACACCACACAGAAACACCAAAGGAAAGGTCCACAGAACGAAAGGACCAGCTGACCGAGCCCGCCATTCCAGACAGGCCCAAGCCCGCAGGGCTAAACAGCTCCAGGACACACCCATTTACCTTTTCTAAACTGACCATTTTCCACACCTCACGTACACTAACCCCCTCGTGTCCTACACTCCTAACTACAAAGATGATGAACAGGAATATATATTCATATTAAAAACACCCATGCCTGTCCCGACGTTGAGCCAATGCCAACACATCAGACAGCCATAATTATATCTATGTATGTTCTTGCATCCGAGAAGTAGATGTTATATATCTTAGAAGTTAAAACACCCACGCTGTCCCTAGACCCCGTATATCATTTTCCATGACGAGTATAGATATGTGTAACCCGTGCTCAGTCGCCCCTTGCATTGTTCCTCTAGTAACTAAGTCTATAATATTAACTGCCACCAGCATTGATACGACATAGCGGCACTGTCCTTGCTACAAAGATGATGAACAGGAATATACATTCATATTAAAAACACCCATGCCTGTCCCGACGTTGAGCCAATGCCAACACATCAGACAGCCATAATTATATCTATGTATGTTCTTGCATCCGAGAAGTAGATGTTATATATCTTAGAAGTTCAAACACCCACGCTTGTCTCTAGACCTCTTATATCATTTTCCATGACGAGTATAGATATTGTAACCCGTGCTCAGTCACCCCTTGCATTGTTCCTCTAGTAACTAAGTCTATAATATTAACTGCCACCAGCATTGATGCACTAGCGGCAGTGTCCTTGTGTCGTATTGTGCCAAGTACAGATCAAGGTTTCATCACCTTATTAGGACACGACTATAATGTCATCGTTCATCGATGTATGCAATCCTTAGGTTAAGTATTTTATCCGCCATTGTGTTCACCTTTTTCCATTTACTTTCCACAATTGTCATACGTCTTCCCCTTGCCTCCTTCGTATCCACAGTCCACACTACGCCAATTTACTTCGTGTCTTACACCTCTTACCCCAACCAGAGATTATATAAGATAACCTGGTTATCAGTATCTGTCATAAGTACCCCGAAACAATAACTAAGTACCCCTACGAACTGCCGCTGTGGTTGGTATTTTATATTTAATAGAAAACGCAGTTCCCAGGGCCAACTAATAGTATCCATAACCCTCTGACTGATCACATAACTCTATCTTTTCCAGACTCATATACCACCCCATAGTTGCATTCCCCGGTAGCATTTGGCTAACGTATTCTACTGCCTTTTCAAACTTCCATATCAATTGTAGCCTAATGCCACCCCCACGCCCAGGGACCTTAGGGGCAAAATTTCCCTGTAGCCCTTGAACTCTCCCCCCCCCCTCTCATTAAGACACCCGCGCTTCTCGACTCTTGTCCGACCTAGCCTCTCTCTCATACCTCTTGAAGATCCTTGAATTGTCCGTTACTAACGCTCTCCAACCTTTTATATATATACTCCTATCCAGCCTACCTTCACTTAGTAGGCCAGAACAACATTAGAACTTTACTAGCCCCTTGCATGCCATCTATTCTCTTACAACACATTCACAACCCTGCACCCAATGGTCGTCGGTGCGAGGCTAGCCGCCCCGCCAGTAACTAACTTCTATTGCCATACTTCCAGATAAATGTGGCAGAGTTAGCAACCCAGTCTCCACCATATCCAGCAAAACCTACAATTAACAACCAGCCGAGTAAAACCAGCTAGCTAAGGCACCTTCGGTTTTGGTATTAAAGACACTCACATCTGTCTCATACACAGAGGGTTATTACAAACACTGGTGATATGGCAAGCCCCTAGCCACAGCCGCCGGACGACTATATAAGAGAGGGCGCCCAGCTCCCCCTTTTTGCCCACCCGAGGAGGGAGACCCCCACCCCCGCGGAGGTATACCTGGCCCCTGTTTTGACTTTCGAGTCATTGCCAGGTAGCACAGGAATTCTTCCTATCAATGAACTAACCATGAATGACTAACACCTTTACTAACCTCTATTACCTCAAAATAAACCATTTACCTTTCTTGCATGCTCTGATCACTAAATTAGCACCTCAGCTATACCATAGAATGAAGATTGAACAATCTAGAGAGACGCTCCTATCACAGCTGTCCCCATCCTCCTCGCAAAGTAGATCCAGTCTCTCTCCCCTAAATACGTCCAGTATAGCCAAAATAGTACCTCTTACTAAGGCTCAGTTATATGAAAATATAAAGGCTTCCTATCGCCCTTTGCCACAACAGTAAATACCATCTTACCTAGTCCCCATATCTATTGAGAGCTCAATTAAGTCCATAAGACTCGAGATCCCTACTGTCTACAGGGTCCAGAACCGAGCCTATAAATCTAACTCCCGCCCCCAGTCAAATCAGTTGAAAGCTAGACACCAACCAGGGGTCACTACCCTGCAGTTAATTTCTAGCTCTGCCCTTGTGTTGTTCCGGAGTGAGATCCCAGAACCGGCAGACTCCGTGGCAGATTTGGATAGAAGGACCTGCCCACGTATTGAAGAACTTCACACATATGGCCCCCCTGGACGGCCGCGGAACCAGTCGTTAGCCCCCAACATCATGGACGCAAGATAACCAGGACCAGACCCATCAGATACTACCCAAGATTCCCTTTAGCAGTACTACATATTACTGTGCTGTTTAGAGATTCACTAATTAATATTTCTACGAAGTGGCTAAGACCTTGCCCAGTGTAACTCATACTTAACCATTCCATTTGGGACGTACTAAGCGATCAGTGCTCTTTAATTAACAGGCGACCTTGACTCTCGTAATTACCTTATTCAGATATTAAAACTCTAGTGATATCTAACGTTCGCCCACTGATTTGCGTTCTATGTATTTCTGAGACAAGGATATAAAACTTAGATCAGTACCCCCTGAGGTTACTAGAATTCCCGTGCTCTAAAATACGCGTGTCTAATCTAGTCTGTGAACTACTACTTGTGCACCAGAGCTACCAGTAATAAATCTAACAGTGAATATGAATCTATAAGTAACATTGATGGTCTTCGGTATATAAACCTGTGAAATCAAAGCCAGTGATCAGAAGATTAATACCTGAACGTTGGAAGTGGGAGACTAGGCTCCATCCAGATCCACTTATGCTAGTGTTGTTCAATTCTATTATATTGTCTTACACAAGTATTCTGCAGTGGTATATCAATAAACGTGATCATGTAACTTGCTACCATGTGTTTCTTTGTGTTCTCTATTCCTCATATCTTGTATTGTGCATGCAGCCTTATATACCCAGTCAATTTAGAACTCACATTACCCAAGTTAAACCTGTAGAAAAACAGGGCATAACACCTTTACTAACCTCTATTAACCCACAACAACCCATTAACCTTTCTTGCATACTCCGATAACCAAATTAGCACCTCAGCTATACCATAGAATGAAGACTGAGCAATCTAAGAGAGACGCTCCTATCAAAGATGTCCCAAACCGCCTCGCAAAGTAGATCCAGTCTCTCTCCCCTAAATACTTCCAGTATAGCCAAAATAGTACCTCTTACTAAGGCTCAGTTATATCACATTATGAAGGCTCCATACAGCCATGTGCCACAACAGTAATCACCACCTTACCTAGTTCCCGTATCCATTGAGAGCTCAAATAAGTCCATCAAAACTCGAGATCCCTATGGCCTACAGGGTCCAAAACCGAACCTATAAACCAAGCTCCCGCCCCCAATAAAATCAGTTGAAAGATAGACACCAACCAGTGGTTGGTCACCAGAGTTGACCTCGAGCTCTATCATTGTTTGTTGCTGAGAATTGAGTTCCAGAGCCGGCAGACTCCGTGGCAGATTTAGATAGAAGGATCTGTCCACGTACAAGAAATCTATGTGCACCTTATAACCCTCATACAGGCCGGGAAGCTGAGCGATCGACGTGAGATGCGCTTGGTGTTAATTCCGATCCAGATTGACAGGAATATCCTACTATCTGTGATTCAGGTCTAGAAACCAGTGGGTATATAAGAGTGTAACCAGCAACGATCGCCAAGAGATCCGTCTTGAGAACTTTCTACATATGGACCACCTGGACGGCCGCGGAACCAGTCGTTAGCCCCCAACATCACGGATGCAAGATAACCAGGACCAGACCAATCAAATACTATCCAAGATTCACTCTATCAGTGCTAGTGTTACAGTGCTATTTAGAGACTCACTTATTAATATTTCTATGAAGTGGCTATATCTTTGCCCCAGTATAATTCATATATAACCATTCAATTAGGAAGTGCTAAGAGTATCAGTGTTTATTAATTAACAGGCGATATTAACTCTCGTAATTACCCATATATCCAGATATTATTACATAGACGTGAAACCCTAGTGATTTCTGATGTTCGCCCACTGATTTGCGTTCTATGTGTTTCTGATATAAGAATATAAAACTTAGATCAGTACCCCCTGAGGTTACTAGAATTCCGTGCTCTAAAATACGCGTGTCTAATCTAGTCTGTGAACTACTACTTGTGCACCAGAGCTACCAGTGATAAATCTAACAGTGAATATGAATCTATAAGTAACATTGATGGTCTCCCGTATATGTATAAACTTGTGAATAAAGCCAGTGATCAGAAGATTAATACCTGAACGTTGGAAGTGGGAGACTAGGCTCCATCCAGATCCACTTATGCTAGTGTTGTTCAATTCTATCATTTGTCTTGTACGAGTATTCATACCTTCTTCTGCTTTCACATTAATCATCATCAAGGAAACTATAGAAGTGTGTACAGGGGCGTAGCTAGAGATTTGGAGGCCCAGGGGGCTTGGTGCCTGGAGGGGCCCCCTCCATGGTTTGCTTATTATAGAAGGGGGTGGGGGTGGCGAGCGAAGCGAGCCTAATCAGCTGGGGGGTTCGGGGGGGCGCTGTAAGCCCCCCCCAAGAAAATTTTAGAATAATAATGCTACCTAGGTGCATTTTGACGATATCCATGACTCAATAGTGGGGTACTGGTAATAATTTAATATACAATTAATTATTATATCACCGTTATCTAATGGATTAGGAATACATGTACAATGGATGGTACAATACTGTAAAACATATACCACTTTGATGAACTCTTTCTCTTTGTCGTTCATTAGGCATGTCTGAAATAAGAATATAAAATATAATACTAATAAAATAATAAAAAATAATAATGTACATGAAACGTGATAACATTAAAATATTATTTCAACCCACCACTGGCGTTAGGGAGTTAAAATAGGCGTCATTGGTAAGCCTAATCAAGCTATGCATTACCTCAAATCTCAATACTGGGGGCCTCTTCTTGAGAACCCCAGTAACTTGTTAGAAAGCTTACCAACGTTTGCACCTGACCCTGAACCAGCCAAAGGGCTAGATTAACCTACAAACGAGTATTCAATGCTCACAACTGTGTTCCTTCTTATTTCACAGTTCCTGGGCTTGATATGTACAGCCACCATAGCCTATAGCCTATATGGAAGGCGTATGGTAGCATAAATAAAAGTGATCCAGAGTCTAAATTTGAAAGAATGAGTCATAGTGCTCATAGCCTAACCAAGGTAGCCTACACTCTACACCATTAATGTTGCCTCTCTATGCTCTATTTTAGCTGATGTATTGCACCCATACTTAATTGACTAATATTAAACGACTATGCATCTTTTTCACGATAAAGCTAAGGTTTAGTAAGACCATAAACAGTGTATAGGCTATGTTAGGCCCCCTACAGTTCGAGAAAAAAATATGAGACCAAAACATAGTCCTACAAATTTCAAGGCCTAAATATTTAGCACTTTAGAAGTTAGCCTACTCTACAAATATCTTCGATACCACTCAACTTTCTCACAAGGTTAAGTACATAGGTTATCTATGAAATATAGCTATCGATTTGACCATTACAGTTCACGAAAAAGAAAATATTACCGAAATTTTTGGTTCATATATTTATATATAATTGTATGTAGGCCTAATCTTCGATTATACACTCAACTTACTAACAATCACCATGTTTCTTGTTGTCAAATTAGGCTATATCTTATTATTCCTTTACACATGCTTACGAAAAACACAGTATATTAACCAACTGTAAAACTCAATAGTGCTATTTTGTAATGTATATAAAGTATACATCAGGCCTACCTATAGGCAGTGCGTCCTAAGCAAGTGGCGGGTAGGTGGCTAGGAGCGAGAGCGACGATGTTTCCCCTTGCACCGCCAAATCAATACTGATGGAGTGATCGTTATTTTTCTAATTTTAAATACCCATGACGTCGCAGGATAGAAGAATAGAAAGAGGTTAAATCAGAAAACACACATGGTGTTTATTTTACTCATTATTAATATTACTTATATATACAGTATATACTATTAGTATAATTAATATTATTTTCAGATCCATTTGGGGGCCCCCTTCTCTTGGGGGCCCGGGGGGCGATTTCAAACAGCCCCCCCCCCCCCCCCCCCCCCTTAGCTACGCCACTGAGTGTGTACATTAATAAACGTGATCGTGTGTCTTGTTACCGTGTGTTTATTTTGTGTTCCCTATTCCTCATACCTTGTTTTGTGCATGCAGCCTTCTATACCCAGTCAGTTAGAACTCACATTACCCAAGTTAATCCTGTAGAAAAACAGGGCATAAAAGTAACCATGAAACAGCAGAAGAGTGTAACCAACTCCTACTAAAACACCATGTAGCCCTTACACAAGCAAGGTATTATATAAGAATACAGAGAACTAGGAGTGCTATCATGAAGTTAAGTTTGCCATCTCTCAATTCTGGTTTGTTCCTCTCCTTTGTTCATAACATGTTCAGCAATAGGTACAATGTGGATTTAAACAAGTTATAATTGATATAATTGATATAATTGAAGCCAGGATTAACCCTTAAAAAGCGGCTCACCACTTAAGTCGAGTTAAATAAAGCTGGACTATGTGGCGGCGCTCGACATAACTCGAGTGGCAATTTCAGCACGTACTGTGGCTGAGAGAGAGAGACAAGTGGTGGCAGGAGACTAGCGAGCGTATGACTGCTCCAGACCACCGCGGCGAACCTACTGACACAAATCTCAGCTCCCTCCTCCCTCTCTCACTCGCTACATACTCAATTATGTACCGAAAGTACCGAATTACCTGCTTTTTGCACTCGCGTTGCACGGTTATTGCAAGAAAACTATTCATCATACAAGGATCGTTATGGTGTCATTCGAAAGCTCTGTTTATGCCCTTTCAGGGATAGATACTTGTTTTACGTTCTGGGTCTTATTTAGGCATGAAAATGATCACGTAAACAGCCCTATTTTGGCTAAAAACACCCCGCTGGGCGGTACACATAAATAAACCGCATAGGCCGCTCGTAAGGTGTTAACTGGGTGCAAAGACATGAAGAGTGTAGGATGCCATATAGGATACATTAACTTCAGCCATATATATATATATATATATATATATATATATATATATATTATATATATATATATATATATTTTTTTTTTTACGTTAATAATCAATGTTTGTATATAACTGTTTAAATGTAGCCTATTAATTAGACGTCTCTGCCCTGCTTAATTGGTACTCTTGAAAGGGATATGCAGCCAGGATGCGGCGTCCCCACCGTGTTGTTGCTGCCTCTCCCATTCTATTTGGGTGTGACTATGTAGCTGTAGATAACCTTCACAAATACGGTGTCCGTGGTTACACGGAGCACCCTGGGTTAGGTAAATCCTCACGTAGGAAAGTATGTGAGCTGATGTAGGCGGGAGCTCTGCTGAGGCCACAGGCTTATCTGATGGCGGCACGAGTACCCCTACCCCTCTGTTCTTGTGACCAATTTGTCAGTGGTGATAATTATTGTATTGAAATGTAGGGTTTTAAGTGTATAAGCACCTCCAGGTGCTTCTTATGATCTTATCCTCTTGAGGACGGTGACACGTCTTGGTGGTTTATTTTGGCGATTATCGATCGGACGATAGTGAATGTTTATATACATAGACTATTATACTTCTATGTGAATATGTATTGTAATACTGTAAATAAACTGTATTATCTATGTAAATTATTTACGAAATAAAGATGATTGATTGATTGATTGATTGATTGATAATCACCGGCCTCGACCTCCCTGTGCCTCATTAAACGGCGACCTCGATTTCGGCCGCTAAATTACCTCCGATTTTGGATCTGACCTCATCCGTACCCCCATTTTGGGGGGCTGTGAACAACTTTCGTTCCATACACCTTTTCGATCGGAGGCCTCCTTCTGCCCCAAACGGCAATTTAAAAAAAAACAAAAAATCAATTTCGGCCTCGAAACGACCTCCGATCGTGGCCTCGCCCCCTCTATGACCTGACCCAGGTCAATTGACACCCACATGCAAAGTTTCAGCTCCCCAGGTCCAAAACTGCGGCCGCCTCTTAAGAACACACAAACAGACACACAAACTGATTTAATAATATAGATAAACCAATCCTCATCCTACTTACTTACCCTCAAACACTTTCCAGCCCTTAATGACCTATAGTAAAAATAATATAGGGTACAATACAGGATACCTGTATTTAGACATCCTATCTGTTAGATCTATTTTCAACTAACAAAATTCCTTTTCCCTCAGCAAGCAACTCTATGCCTGTGCAGTAATCTGGAGATCCGAAATACTCCGAGCAAACTGCACATATAAATACCAAGAAGAAGAAGAGAAGGAGCTTCACCTACAAGACTTCAGTAAATTTGTATTGGTACTTTCCTGTTATCGACAGCCAAAGCTGAAGATTGCACAGTAAACACCGTAGACTTCAACGACCTTTCTTTTGGCGCCCGTCAATCTTTTATTGTTTTATTAATACCCAACCAGCGGGGGTGTGGGTGCGGCAGCTCCCACCCATACTACTAGGATAGGTTAGGTAAGGTTGTTAGGTTATAAGGCTAATGTCTTCAAAGTCCCTATAGATTGTTGGGGTATCGGAATTACAATTAACCTCTGAAGTGCGCATGGGGGGTATAAGACACCACACTCCTGTGCTGACGTATTTGAGCTGTTCCCATCACTAACATCGTTATTTTACCATAAATAGCATTAATACTTATCCATATGCGCCTATTATAGGTTGATTATAAAGGTATTAACCTTTACAACAATAAAACAAGTGGAAACAGCATTTGGATGGTCAAAATCGGCGATACAGGCCGGAAGTTACATAATGTATGGCTGAGGCAACCTCACTTCCCACCACTTTTCTCCACCTCTGGAGAGAGACTGTCGATCGATACTCTCTCTCTCTCTCTTGCACTTGCTTGCTAACAGTGATGACAATGCCCTGCTTGCAACTCACTAATGTTAGCACGAAAATATACCACAGAATAAGGGAATAACAGGGAAAATAGGTGATAACTGAAGGAGGGGAGGAAAGTGGGGAAGGAGGGGAGGTGGAGGAGTGATATTTGGCATGGCCCAGGGGCAATAAAAAAAATAAATAAAAAAAAAATAAAAAAAAAATAAAAAAATAAAATTTGGGTGTTTTAAATGGATTTTTTTTCCCCCTGACTCTTAAGAGTCTTCCCGCAGTCCGCCGGGGGAACTCTTAAAAGTCTTCCCACAGTCCTCGGGTTAACAATGCAAATGCTAATAAAAAGTGTTTTCTGCACTTGCTAACAATAAAATACACACCTACAAGATTGGCTGAGGGAGTTACGCGTAACTCCAGAAGTTGCGTGTAGTGGTGGCGGTAAGGGGCTTCCATACATTTCTAATGTTAGTTTGCAGGGTTCCAGTATTACTGAATAAGATGGTCACAAATTATTTTGCAATATTTGAAGACAAATATGGAATAGCCTATGCTCTAAACATCATATGAAAATGTGTTTTCCCTCGGCAAAACCTAATATAAATATATGGTACTAAAATGTTTTCTTTCGTAACATGGTTGTCAATTCTTTCCTATAGACGGCACCGATTTGTTTACTCGCCATTTTCACCTGTCTCTCGAGGTCTGTCCACCACCTTTTTTAGTCAACACTACCTCCATCTGCCTATCTCTGTCGAAACTACAGGTGTTCATTTCCACACCTTTGCGCATCACGTCACGAGCACTACTGGGTTATTGGTTTCTTTGTGAAGACGTCATTATAACTCATAGGCTACGTCACGCTCTGGTCACGCATACATTCGGGAACCAATCACTCAGGTGTAATATGTTGATTATGTCATTGCAATCGCCCAATCATAGATACCCACCTTGATTTACCTGAAAATCGCCAGTCTAGTCATGGCAGTAGAATGTAAATTAAGGGTGCTCTCCTCTGCCACACTCTGTTATTATTGAAACTATACAAGGAACTGTCTCCAACAACATATTCACCTCCACGTGAAGGATGATTTCTTATTTGGAATGAGTTGTGTTACCAGGCGTAGGCCTACGTCATTGCACTTCTAACAAATGAGGCATACACCTGTCCATTCAGGGGGAGAAGCATTCTTTTCATGGTCAGAATTGGCAGCAGTTCTCTGAAGTTCCCCCAGCCACATCTAATTCTAGCGACCGTGGCAGCCTCAGCCCCACCACCGGCAGAGATGGTATCTCCTAGGTAACAAAACTTGTCCATCAGCTCCAATGACTCATTTCCAAAATTCACAGCCACAGGACCATCACATAAACACAAGCTCGCCTTTGCACACTACGCACTCAAATTTCTCGATTTCTGACTTATCCTTCGGCCGGGATCCTTTTATTCTACTACTGTACAGTGCTTACTCCCATGGTGCACCCAACATCGACAGATGCTACACCGAATCGAGTTAACGCCCACACCCTTTCCACACGGGTATGCACCGCTCTTTTCCACATTGCCTATAGTCTCGATCTACAATGCATAACCTTGGTTTTGTTAATATTGACTCTTAAACCCTTGCTCACCATGCCCTCTCTCCATCTTCTGAATTTGGCCTCAGCATCTTGCACATTGTCAGCTATTAGGACTAAATCGTCTGCATAAAGCAGTTCCCACGGGAGTCCGGATCTAAAATCTCTAGACAGTGCTTTCAAAACCATAATAAAGAGTGTTTACTATACCCCTTTGAAAGTACATTATGCCTAACCTAACAACCTTACCTAACCTATCCTAGTATTATGGGTGGCGGCTGCCGCCCCCACTCCCTCGCTGTTTGACATCAATTTACGTGTTTACACGATGTAGCCTACCCATAGATCAAAAGTAGAATCCTTGAGCAGACCAAATTAACCTAGGAAACTAGATGCCCCCTATCATGAAGGTGCGGCCCCCCACCATACCCCAAGGGACCCATAAGGCCCCAAGCACGCCAGCCACACGTAGTAATGCCTTTGACCCACCACCATTCTTGCCAAACACCATGTGAGTTATGATCTGATTATGAACCAACCCCTATTCTTATTCAAGTCTGCTATCCTTCCTGACCATTGGCAATGTAGGAATCGGTTTTTACACCATACCCGAAAGAGGATTTATGGAGCTCCGATCTTACTCTCAACCATCTGAACAATTTAACCAACACACCTAAACTTTGTTAAATGCGGAAGTAGCCTCACGAAAATATCATGCCCTGGTGGGGGCACGAACTCTCGACCCTTGGGTGTGAGGCAAACACCTTACCAGTAATACCAATAGAGATATCCCACTTGGCCTGTTCGGCTCAGGGTATTTCCACATCCGATCTGTTTAGGCTAGCCTACTTTCACTGACTTTACACTACTTCACCTTCCAGGAAGCGAAAGCTTCGAACAGAGAGGAACAAGCTTGAGCCGAATCGACCGAGAGTCCGTCAGAGAGATGAACGGGAATGGTGAGTCAACTTCACCGAGCGGTGCACCACACGCACCTACTTACTACCCAGTTGGCAACTCGCTTGGGCGGCTAGCAACTTCCACAACCCAACCCAAGCGCGTCACACAACACTCCCTGCTCTCTCCTATCCTCTTCCTTGTCCTGTAGGAATCGGTTTTTACACCATACCCGAAAGAGGATTTATGGAGCTCCGATCTTACTCTCAACCATCTGAACAATTTTACCAACACACCTAAACTCTGTTAAATGCGGAAATAGCCTCACAAAAATATCATGCCCTGGTGGGGGCACGAACTCTCGACCCTTGGGTGTGAGGCAGATACCTTACCAGTTAGACCAATAGAGATATCCCACTTGGCCTGTTCGGCTCAGGGTATTTCCGCATCCGATCTGTTTAGGCTAGCTTACTTTCACTGACTTTACAGCAATACCCAAAAACTACACCTAAACTCATTTCTGTACTCGTAATAGCTTGCTAGCTAAAGGAGAGAAATAAAACTTGTGTTTAACGCTGACAATACCACCCAGCATTGGCCTGTATCGCGCCACACAAAGTAGTTCCCCCCTTGACCATATATCACTCTCTAAGACGATACTACTAACTCTTGTTAGAACTAAATGTCTAAAGAAGAACACCTATCATAAAGCCCCATATGATGAAAGTAATAAGACCCCCTTGATACCCCCCTAAATTCAGCAGAACAAATAAACCCCTTCTTAACTTTGACATCAAGTAATACCCCAGTTCACCCCCCCTCTTGACCAGCCCTATAAATGCTTCCGCCAGGACCAAACTCGGGCAGTTAATAATTAGCTTTCAATCTGTGGTTGAAATACAAAATGTTAGCACCCTTACCTCACGGTGAGAATATCCCTGTAGAGATGCGCGGCACTGAATAGCCTAGGCCTATGCTAAGCGGTTCCCCATCCAAGCGCCGTCAACGCTCCAGAAACTGCGACCACAAACCACAATCCAACCTGACCTACAGCTACATTGATGCCCACACGAACCACTGACCTCGGCTGAATCTATTCACCCACCACAGGAACACTACACTCAGTAAATACGACGGGAGCTCCCCACAACCTACGCACCAAAGTCGTCCCACACGTGCGTCTCTCGTCACTCCCGTTCGTCGCCCCAATATCCCTAAAACTAGCTAGCCTACCCAAATATGCCTAAAACTAGCTAGCCTACCCAACATAAATCAAATTACACCACACGCCCCCCCCCCCCCTGATCTCAAGATCAATCTAACAAAAAAAAAAAAAAAAAAATAACGAGAGAAGACAACTATATGGGAAAAACAACAACGAAATCATAGTAATTTTCCACCGTACCTAATGGCATACCGCCCTAGTACTACTAAGGTACGTTAAACATCGCGCAGTCCCTTTATCCCACCTACTCCATTTCACAATCACTTCCCGTCTCATAGTTTCCTATCCACCCTGGCCGTCGCCTCTCTCTCTGTGATCGTCGTGATACCACTTTGTTTTCTTCTACCTCTTCTTGCTCGTCATCCCCCACCTCATCATCAGTTGAAGACTCTACCACTCTTCTGACGTCCAAGATGTGACGTGGCATCCCGTCGACACTGAGGTTATTCCTGGAATGCACGTCCGTCACAGTACCCCTCCCCCACTGGGATGTACACTTTGCATTTGGAGGCTTCACCCAAATCTCCTCCCCAATTTGGATAGAGGCAGGCCCTTCCTCCCCCCCAATGGCCATCGGCACTGCACATGGATGTCGCCATTCATACTGAAATACTGCTCTTTGTGGTACGGTTCTCTCATCCTGACCTGACCTAGGGGACATATTATACCAAAATACTGCTTCCATAGGCGCTACCTGCCCCCTCTCTGCCATCGCCTTGATTGTCCGATGATGTCTTTCCACAATTCCGTTCCCACTTGGCCGATACGCAGCTCTAAAGAAACGTCGGACATTCCACCTATCAAGCATGTCCTTCAAAGCCTGTGACCGAAATGCAGTACCGTTATCCATCAACACCTCATCAACTGGGCCCCTCTCTAGGAAGATCTCATTCAGCACACCTGCAATCTCTTCTGCATTCTCTGCTCTTAATTCCCTCCAGATAGCCACCCGTCCAGGTCCGCAGTCTACCATAGATAGGTACAACCCCTGCCGATAGTGTGTCACATCAACCGCCAACCTTTTCCAATCATTATCCACTCTAATCTCCCCAGACACATGTACACTCGGTACAGGGTCAATCGACTGACATCTGTCACAACGTCTCACCACCTCTCGAACGTTGTCCCTCGTGACTGCAGGGTCAACCTTCCTTGCCACAAACAGCGTCCTGTCGACTCCCATGTGGTGCATTTGATGTAGCTCCTTTACACTTGGTGCTCCCATGTAACACACCATAGCCACCTCCTTTGTCTCCTCTGGCACCCCAAGCCATGATTTCTTTACTCTTGTTAGGGCATCTGCCTTGTTCTTCTCTGATGGCACAAAAACTACACACAACTGCAGACCATACACATCTTTCAACTCCCTCAGAATTCCCAGACGACGCTTCACAATCAGTTCTGAGGCTCCCTTCGTTCGAACTCTTTTCTCTTCCGTCACCACTGATTTCAGCCAACTAAACACTGTAGCAGAATCAGTTCGAACCTCGATCTCTCGCAACCCCCACTTCAAGGCCAAATTGATACCTTTCAACACCGCATCCAACTCGGCCACGTTGATATGACTGTAGTCGTGCTTCTTCCTCAACCACGCAGCATCCTCAACTTCTACATTACCTATCTCCAATATCACGCCTGTCGCTATACTACTTGCGTCACACCATACAACCCCCTTCTCCGACTTCGGGGTGTACCATCTTCCTCTCACTGGGTCTTCACGTCTCACTCTTTCTATGACATCTTGCATCATCGTGACTGTCTCTTTTCCGACCTTGTCTTCCCATCTTACACCTTCCGCTCTCCTCTTAACGTAACTACATGCTACCCGAAGCCATCCTGCAATGGGATAGTGGCCCACCAGCCTTCCACAAGCTGAGAATAGCTCTCTCCTACTCCAATTCTCCCTAATTTCCGGAACCTCATTACCTCTCTAGAATACTAGCTCGCCTGTTCTATCTCTCTCTAATCTCAAGCCCAACGCCGCACCCCCTTTCAACGGCTGCGGCTCCTTCGTGGCCAATCCGAACCTAGCCAAGTGCTCTACAACCTCGGCTACCGTCACCACAGTCTCATCCACTAGTATATCGTCAATATATGAATTCGTGGCAGCCTTCATCTCCTGCCTTTTCCCCAGCATTGTCTGGAGTATCCTCGCCATGATTCTTGGAGCCGAATTCAACCCGAAACCCAACCTCGTCAAGCAATACGTTTTCCCCTTATATCTCACCAGCTGGTACTTACACAAATCACAAAGGCTAGGTATCTCGTTAATTAACTCTCTGGTAATTTTATTCGAAATCAAAGATGAAATTATAAGCAATATGGTTATCTCCCAAGAATTAACGTAAAGGGATTAAACTGTAGCTATAATAATAATAATAATAATAATATTTATTCAGTTAGCAATTTACAGAGTTGGTACCACATAGTATGTTACAAATATGACATGTACCAGCTTTGCATAATTCCAACTAAGGATAGCCCAATAAGGCCGTTAGGCGTATTTCCATTGGGGTCCTTGTGGGATTAGGTTAGCTGGGGAAAAGGGGAGGATAAAAGAAATAGATACTTTAGAGAAAGTATTTCTAGGGGGTTATTTTAAAATACCTTACATCCTATGGTAAATATCAGTAATCCGTAATCAGTAATAATTTCAGTTTGGTTTGCCTATCTCTTATGTCGTATTTAGTAGTAGACATAAGCTTGGTGCTCCCTTCTTGCAGCTGTCCGGTTCAGGTGTTCCTTCAGGCTATGTCTGAAGGAATACAGTGTTCTCTTTTCACGGACTGACTGGCGTAGGTCGTTCCAGTCTTTGATGGCAGTGAAGAAGAATGTTTGCTTACCCTGTCCTTGGATTCTCGGGACCTTAAAATTAAACATACTGTTTCTTGTATTATGTCCACTCCTCTCATTTGCTTTAACAAAATCACTCTTAAGATACTCTGGAGCTCTGTCATAGAACATTTTGAAGGCATTAGTGAGCCTGATTTGTTTGGCCCTGTCAGAGACATTGAGCATACCTAGTGACTGAAGTTGTTCCTGGCCAACATGTGATCTGGGTCCTAGGTTCAGCATGAACCTAACCATTTTATTTTGAGTGACCTGAAGTTTGTGCTGTGCTGATTTAGATGATGCAGAGTACCAGGATGACACAGAATAGTCAAAATGACATTGAACAAGCGCTTGGCAAAGGGTCTTTTTGGTCGCCGCTGGTAAGCATCCCACCTGTCTATACAGGTATTTTATACGTGCTCTACACTTACACAGGATAGATTCCAAAATTGTTTCACCTGACAAACTCGAGTCCAGTTTTAGTCCGAGATATTTAACTTGTGACACTGTTGTTATAGGAATATCATTACAGTTGACCGAGAAGCCCACAATGTCTTTCAGTTTGCGTTTTGTCCCACATAAGATGGCTTCCGCCTTGCCCAGGTGAAGAGATAGTCTATTGTCCACTAGCCATTCACTACATGATTTTAGTTCTTTGGAAAGTGAAGCGGCAATACTTATTGGGTCTTTTCCTGAAACCAGAAGCACGCTGTCGTCAGCATACAGTAATAATTTACACGAGACGCTCAGTTCCATGTCGTTCACATAACAGAGAAAGAGTAAGGGACCAAGGATGCTTCCCTGCGGGACCCCACAGTTAATTGGCATAGGATCAGATATATTATCATCAATTTTGACTCTTTGTGTTCTACCACTAAGATAAGATTTAAACCAGTTCACAGACCCAATGCCCATTGCTTGTAGTTTATTACATAGGATATCATGGTCTACTGTGTCAAACGCTTTTTGTAGATCAAGAAGAACCATACCGGTGTAGTTACCTTTATACATTTCTTTACGAATGTGATCTGTTAAGTGGATGAGACAGGAGTCAGTCGAGTACATGCATCTGAAACCCGATTGAAACTTATAAAATAGATAATTTTCTTTGAGGTAGTGTTCAATTTGGGTGTATACCGCTCTTTCAAGGATTTTAGATACAATAGATAATATGCTAACTGGTCTGTAGTTGCCAACTTCTAGTTTATTTCCTTTCTTGAATAGAGGGGTTACAATAGCTTCCTTCAGTTCAGCAGGTACAGTGTTGGTGTTAATTGACATGTTGATGATGTGGGTTAGGGGACCTGCTATACCAATGGCTCCATCTCGTAGAAATTTGGCAGGAATTTTGTCTGGTCCTGTGCTTTTATGTACATTTAGGTTAGAGAGCTCGTCAAAAGTGTATTTTGGTGTAACATTTTGCAATCCAAATGTGTTCGGGTGTATGCCTTTATCTCTGTAGAAATTTCGAAAGGTGGCCGTTGTTGTCGTGTATTTATTGAGAGGTTGCGGTAGGTTCTGTGCAAGTGTTTGCTATGGAGGTGAAGAAGGTGTTGAAGTAGGTTGAAATTCGTCGTTTATCGTGGCAAACCTGATCATTAATGTTGAGAGCAATATTAGTATTAGACGAATCCCTTGCCTTGTTGCTGTAGCCTGTTGTTTTTAGGTGCCTCCATAGTTTCTTTGGGTTATTCTGATATTCCTCTGCCTTATTGAGGAAATAATTAGTTTTCGCTGATTTGATTTTTCTACTTAGTTTATTCCTGGCCCTGTTGAACTCATGTTTCAGACCTTGATCCTGTCTATGTTTCACTAGCCTTTTTAACAGATTGTCTCTGTGTTCCAGATGGTGTAGTATGTCATTGTTGATCCATGGGTCTGACCTTGCTTTAATTCGTATGTCTTTCAGAGGAGCTATTTCGTCTACGATGTTTGTGATGATGGTTCTGAAGCCAACCCATGCGTCATTAACGTTTGTACTTCCAAACACTGGAGACCAGTCTGTATTCCATAAAATGTCCAGAAATGTTTCTTTGTTGTAGTTTCTGAGTGACCTTGTTTTGATAACCTTGTGATTCTCTAGGGTAATTTTTGTGGTTTTCCGTGTGCAATATGTGACGAAGTGATCACTTATCCCAGTCTGTATAACCCCTGATTGGGATATTTTGTCCTCTCTGTTACAGTTTATGTGGTCTAATATTGTGGCAGTGTTCTCAGAGATACGTGTGGGGGTAGTGATGAGTTGTTTGTGATTGTGCATTGTCAGTATGTGCCTATATTCTCGTACAAGCCTATTATTTCGTTGTTTGTAACACAGGTTAAAATCCCCTATTATAATGGATTAATTCCGAGGGTCTAAGTTCGTTCAAATTTGGTAAAGAATTGTGTGTCGTCTGGTGGCCTATAGCACACCCCAATTGTGATGGGTCTTGTCCTCGGCAGGTGTAGGTCGATCCACAGAGCTTCGTGATTTTCTACATGGAGGTCGGTCCTAGTTGTGTGTGTGAGGTTGTTTTTTACATACAGACATACTCCTCCCCCTTGCCTATTGCGGTCATTCCTAACCATGTTGAAACCTTGAATGTTTATTTCACCATCGTTTATACTTGAATCCAGCCAGGTCTCTGTGATTGCAATTATTGAAGCCTTGGCCTTATTAGCTAACAAGTTTATTTCTGACAATTTATGGTACATTGATCTGGCGTTAATGTGGATAAGATGGAGCCCTTTGTTGGTGAACACTCTGTAGCCTATTCATCTTTGATTTTGAATGTGTCCTGGCTGGATTCTGAGTTGTTAATACTTGGTTCATTTACATTAATATTCGGTAATGAATGCAAGGCACACATGTTGCATAGGAATTCCCGTTCTTCACTGTTGGTCTTCTTAGAGATGCACTTCATGTGAGCTACATTTTTACACTTTACACAGTTTTGGATCTTCTGACGTCGTGTTATGATAGATTCACAAATAAAACAAATGGGTGTGCGATGTTGTACAGCTGAGTTCCTACATTTAACACATTCAACTTCGTTTCTACTGTTAACGTAAGTACATTGGTTATGAACAATTTCATTACAACTATGGTAAACTATCAATGGAAGTTAAATATTACTAAGCTATAATGAATAAAATGAAATCAATCTAAATTAAAACTACTCCATATCTAAATTGAATTCAATCTGAAACAAGCTAATTTATATCCAAAGGTCTCACATAATAAATTTATATATAGGGTAAGGTTATAAGGGTTAATATTAGCCAGGAATTAACTCACCAATAGTTCCACGTGGCAATGAGGCAAGGGAGAACGTTTACCCAATATGGCGGACAATGGAGAGGCAAGACACCGGTCCCGAGACTCGAGTCAAGTGAAAGAAAGAATAAATGATAACATGGGAATGGACATGAATATTATGCTTATCTGTCAGTCAGTCATGGCGTCGATGAGAGCGTCGTGATGGTGTAGCTGTTTGTATTGCTGTCAGTGTATTGTGATTAGAGGTACAAAAGCGCGATCAACTGAGGGCGGAAAATAGATGTTAACTGGTCGTTGTTCGTGAAGGCTCTGCTCTCTCTTCCTCAGAGGCACACCTTGCTGCCTTGGCAAACGCCAGGAGCACAAATTATCGTACCGCATCTAGGTTGCTCTATACGATAAATTATATTAATATATACGATAAATTCATATATACTACATAAGACCATGGCAATATTGCTTAATAGCATATTAGGCCTTTTAGAACTTAACTTATTTACAATCTTATAATATACGATCTACTCGTCCTACGTCGTGCTGCAAGAGCGACCGTGACGTCACAGAGACATACGGGATCACAAAAGAGTCATAGCCTATCGAATTTACGATACACTCCCCCCACAAAAAAATACCTGAACCCCACCTTAAACTTAAAGTTGCCCAGAGGCTATCTTCTGACGCCACATGTCGACGGCGCCAGCAGCAGCGCGTCTGGGACGCATCCCGGTCCGAGAATGATCACCATCAGTAAGAGGTGAGTCATTACATTGAGAATCCTCGGACCCAGCAATATCAGGTGGAGCATCAGATTGCAATGCGGAATCGAGCTCCAAAGCGTACAAATGTGCAATAGGACGAACAGTAGTTCCATTGGTTGTCTTCAATAGCGCCACCCGCTCTACAGAGTCTGCCCCCTTGTATACCTCCAACACGCGGCCCAATTTCCAGTATAAACGAGGACTATCTTCTTTAATTAAAACAACTTCACCAATAGTAGGTGCTGTTGGTCTACCAGAGGGAGTAACACTCCTTTCCCTCAATGCTAGCAGATATTCATTAATCCACCGTTTTCTAAAATCTTCTATTATCCCCGATATATACTGGTATCTCTTAGACACCGCCATCTCAGAGTACAACGAGGGATCCTCTAACTCTACTATAGATTGGAAATCAGATGGAAACGCAGTCAATGGTTTTCCATATAGCAAGTGAGCTGGCGTTAATGGTAGTGGTTCTTGCAGGTCGGTGTACACATATGTAAGCGGGCGATCATTCACGACTGCCTTTATCTCTGTGAGGACTGTCGTCAACTCACTCTTCTTTAACCCTTAAAAAGCGGCTCACCACATAAGTCGTTTTTAATAAAGCTGGACTATGTGGCGGCGCTCGACATAGGTCGAGTGGCAATTTCAGCACGTAATGTTGCTGAGAGAGAGAGACAAGTGGTGGCAGGAGACTAGCGAGCGTATGACTGCTCCAGACCACCGCGGCGAACCTACTGACACGAATCTCAGCTCCCTCCTCCCTCTCTCACTCGCTACATACTGAATTATATGGGGAAAGTACCGAATTACATGCTTTTTGCATTCGCGTTGCACGGTTATTGCAAGAAAACTATCCATCATACAAGGATCGTTATGGTGTCATTCGAAAGCTCTGTTTATGCCCTTTCAGGGATAGATACTTGTTTTACGTTCTGGGTCTTATTTAGGCATGAAAATGATCACGTAAACAGCCCTATTTTGGCTAAAAACACCCCGCTGGGCGGTACATATAAATAAACCGCATAGGCCGCTAAAGAAGGGTTAATAGAGCACGTCCTACTACCGCTCTGAGTCCTGACTTCACTATGCCGACACACCGTTCCCACATTCCACCAAACCAAGGTGCCTTAACTGGAATGAACCTCCATTCGCACTTCTTCTCTCCCAAAAAAGTGATGATAGTAGGATCACTACTCATATCCTTTAGATATTTTGATGCCTGGACATAAGTGGGAGCATTGTCGCTAAGAATGAGTTGAGGGAATGAACGACGGGCACAAAACCGTCTAAACGCCAGCATAAATTCTTCGCTAGACATATTATCACATAGTTCTAGGAGTACCGCTCGAGACGTTGCACAGGTAAACAATTATATATAAACCTTCTCATGCTCTCTCGTCTTCAATGCCCCTGTGTAATCTAACCCTACAGCTTGGAAAGGTTCTACGTGCTTTACACGGCATTCAGGTAGGGGTGGAGCTGGTCCAGTTGCATATGGTTTACCTTTTAGTCTCTGGCATATTACACACTTTCTTACTACGTGTCGAGCTACTTGTCGAACTCTGGGTATCCACCATGTGAGACGTAAATTTGATATAGTATGACATACCCCGTAGTGTTTTACTTCTCTATGTGCACGTATGATCAATAGATCAGTAACGTGATGTCTTGTTGGCACAAGTATAGGGCGGTTTGTGCCGTCTGTTACACCCGACCACTTCAGGCGACCCTCACACCTGATGAGGCCATTGTCTAGGTGCAACCTTAGTTGACGCACTATATTAGGCATTAATGTCTTATTCGAGCCTTGCAAGGATTCTAATTCATTGGAAAAGGTTTCTACTTGAACCCATTTGATCAAAGTTACTTCAGCTGCTTTAAATTCACGAGCATCAATGTTGTTGCAGAGTTGGCCCATTACTTTAAGCTTGATATTGGATACATATCGCAATACCCAAGCGACAACTCTGACTAGTTTATTATGGTCACCGAATCTTGCCCAATGCTGCTAATAGCAGCATGGCAGTCAATTCCATTTTAGGGATAGTTACCTTTTTAACCGGGGCTACCTTGGCCCCGGCTGTAACTAAATGTGCCCCAAATGAAGTAACGACATATATGGCTACCCCGTATGCCGTGGCGCTAGCATCGCAAAACGTGTGTAACGTAACGTCACCGAACGCCGCCACTTTACGAGGTATAGGTTTAGTACATAGGATGGCATATTCATTCAACAACAATGTCCCTTGGTCATTCAGGTCCTCGGGCAAACTGTCATCCCATCCTATTTTACGTCTCCAAACTTCCTGCATTAGAATCCTAGCTCTTATGGTAATGGGTAATGCTAGACCCAAAGGATCAAAAAATTGCGCAACTTTGCTCAATAGACTTCTTTTTGTGTGCGCTCCTGTCTGCTGAGCAAAAGACCTTGTTTGAAAAGTTAGTATGTCATGTTTAGGTTGCCAGATCATCCCCCAAATTTCTGGACTTTTCCTGGTTATGAGATGCCGTACCATCCACCTGTATCAAACTCTGAAGATCTTCACTATTAGTAACCCACTCGCGGAGAAATAAATGTGCATCTGTAAACAATCTGCGTGCTTGCCAGTATGTATATAACAAATCATCCTGACTATCGCTAGAACCCTGCAAATTGTCTATATATAATCCGCGAGATAGTTTACTTGTGTCCTCATGAGTATCAGCTAGATGTTTTTTGATTGTGGCATTTAACAAAAACTGTGAACACGTGGCCCCAAAGAGTACAACCCGAAAACGGTATATTATGACCGGACTTTCAGAGTCGCTAATGTCGCTGAACCAAAGAAAGCGGGTAACATCTCTATCTTCCTCCTTTAGCTTGACCATCAAGAATGCTTTCTCGATGTCACTGGTATAGGCGTACTTCCCCAGCCTAAATCGCAATAGATGTTGGGACAGGTCCGACACCATGGACGGACCTGTCAACAGGCAGTCATTTAGACTGGGTTGTTGACCTTGATGGGCAGAGCAGTCATACACCACCCGTATTGGTGTGGTGGTGCTGTCTTTTCTTACCCCATGATGGGCCAGATAGTGAACCCTACCCTTCTTAATCGGTTCCTTGACATCGACTCTCTCAATAAAGCCCCTATCTTCATAACTCCGAAATACATCGTCATACGCCTGGCGCGTGCTCGGTTCGTTAGACAATTTCCGCTGCAATGCGCGCAAGCGACCTAATTCCAAACCATAGTTGGTAGGCAGGCTTATCTCACTGTTCTTCCAGGGTAAACTAACTTTATATTGCTTGTCTGAGGCACAGTAGCTCACAGACTCGTCAAACCTTTTCAGCGCAACTTCCGAGTCATAATCAGTCTCCATAGGATTAATGCCTATGTGATCCAATCTCCACAGTCGTTCCAGGTCGAACTCGGCAGCCATCTTAGGGTCACTAGGTTGGGAATCCTCCCTTCCCAACTCCTCTGCTGCGGTAACATTGACTCTATATATCGAGACCGTGTCGACCAGGACCTTTGACTGTGTAGTATGCATCTTTCCGCTCATGCAATACCCAAATTTAGTGGGGATTAAAATTACACCACACATCTTTTTAAATCCAGGGTATACTACATCATAATAATGATCCACACCAAATAGAACATGCACCTCACTCTGATTTCCCATGGGATCTGACAAGTTAACCCCTTTGCTACGTAATGCGTGTTCCACCTTCTTCACTCCTACAGATACATATTCTGGTAGGGTGTCTACTACGATACATGTCATAAAGTACCGGTTTTTACGGTAGAAATATGAAATCTCCGCTATCTCGTAGTCTTGTTTGTCAGTAACCCCTGTGAAGCCCTGCAATCGAAGAGTCTCAGCCCCTACGATTCGGTGCTTCAGTCCCACTAAGACGGACCTCTTTATAAAGGAACGTTGAGACCCTTGATCTAGAAGTACCCGACAAACTTTGTTACTGTCATTACCTTCCATGGGAATCTGTATTGTGGGCAATATAGTGGTGTCTTGCGAGCTACCTAGTGTCAAAGTTGTAGTACCCTCTGTTTTGACATCTTTGACTTTATCTGCTGTAGGACACAACTTATCAAAGTGATGTCCTTTGCAGTGGCGACAGGGCCTTAAGTATGTAGGAGTACATTGTCCCTGCTTACCATGTTCTTTACTTAGACAACCTACACATAGCTTCAATCTTTTTGCCTGTGCTAGTTTTGTCTCATTTGTTGGGGATTTTACACAGAAACTCCATTTATGTTTGTTGTTACATAGCTTACATAGAATCTGAGCAGGTTTCTTATACGTACCCTCTTTCTTTTCTTTAGTCCCCACCGTCATGCTTACTGTTCCCCTCTTCTCCACATTCTCACTCCCCCCCCCGACACATACATTCTCCCTTTGTTCAACTGTAGATTGCTAATTTCCTTACTGAACTGAGTTTTGAACTCTCCCAGATCAAATGATCCAACCTTGTCAAGTATTGCCATAGGAAGCTTCTGACGTAAGATAATGACTATCATTTCCTGTGTGGTGAGCCCTAGGGTGTCTAGTGATCGAGTATGGCACTCCATATTTGCCCTAAAATTTGCTAACTCCTCAACCTTATACTGTGGTTCTGCGAGCTTTAACAAGGCAACGACATGGGCCATCTTCAACTGCTCTTGATCCCCGTATGTGGACTTTAATAATTGTACTGCCTCAAGATAACTATCACCCACTACCGCAAAACCCTCTATCAAATGTAAGGCCTCTCCTTCCATTTGTCCCTTCAGGTAGTGAAACTTGCAGACATTATCCAAAGAGGATTCATGAACTGTAGACCGAAATACGTCCCAAAAAGCTAACCACTCAGTCAATTTGCCCCCAAATGTAGGAAGATTGAGCTTTGGGAGGTGTACAGTGTGTTTTGGGTCAGCCCTTCTATGGGCCTCATTCTCGCCTCCCTTCTTACTTGCGACAGCACGCTGTAATATGTGCTTCGCTCTAAAGACAAGTTCATCATAGAGGGCGCGATTATCACACTCTGTAACTATCTCTTCCTCCTCTGTCATGCCTGCCACAATCACCTCACTCAGAGCCATAATACGACCGTGGGTAGCCTGGACGTTGTCTAATCTAGCTTCCAATTCCTCGAGGTCAGCAGTAGTGATGAAAGTGTTGACGTCTACAATTAGCCTATTTAATACTCCCCGAAGTCCCGCCCTTTGATTTTTAGGGGCTTTGATCAGCACCCCTCCTGACGGTGTCTCTTCCTGTTTACTCATTGTGCATGTAAGCCTATAGGCTATGTATCTAAATGTTACAAAAACAACGGCAAAATAGTAGTCTAGTTAAGAGACGCCGACCGGCGGACTTCTATGTTATGGAGAAAAAATAGTACACAAAATAGCAATACCTACTAAAGGGTCATATTGAACAAGACAAAATGTTAGGTCAGGTCATATGTCACAGGAAGTCTGAAATGGAAAAGAAAATTATTGGGGAAAGATGATGGGTGGGATGCAGGATTTGGGCAGGTGCAACGATGTGACCCTGCATTCCGGCTCTAACCATCGCTTGGCTAGCCTTGCCAGTTTATCATAGAGTTGTTCCTGCATCCTGTTATATGTCCCCTTGCCCATTGCCTTAAAATTCCCTTACTGGTAGCTAATTCCCGGGTCTGGGCACCAATATGGTAAACTATCAATGGAAGTTAAATATTACTAAGCTATAATGAATAAAATAAAATAAATCTAAATTAAAACTACTCCATATCTAAATTGAATTCAATCTGAAACAAGCTAATTTATATCCAAAGGTCTCACATAATAAATTTATATATAGGGTAATGTTATAAGGGTTAATATTAGCCAGGAATTAACTCACCAATAGTTCCACGTGGCAATGAGGCAAGGGAGAACGTTTACCCAATATGGCGGACAATGGAGAGGCAAGACACCGGTCCCGAGACTCGAGTCAAGTGAAAGAAAGAATAAATGATTACATGGGAATGGACATGAATATTATGCTTATCTGTCAGTCAGTCATGGCGTCGATGAGAGCGTCGTGATGGTGTAGCTGTTTGTATTGCTGTCAGTGTATTGTGATTAGAGACACAAAAGCACGATCAACTGAGGGCGGAAAATAGATGTTAACTGGTCGTTGTTCGTGAAGGCTCTTCTCTCTCTTCCTCAGAGGCACACCTTGCTGCCTTGGCAAACGCCAGGAGCCCAAATTATCGTACCGCATCTAGGTTGTTCTATACGATAAATTATATTAATATATACGATAAATTCATATATACTACATAAGACCATGGCAATATTGCTTAATAGCATATTAGGCCTTTTATAACTTAACTTATTTACAATCTTATAATATACGATCTACTCGTCCTACGTCGTGCTGCAGGAGCGACCGTGATGTCACAGAGACATACGGGATCACAAAAGAGTCATAGCCTATCGTATTTATGATAACAACTGTTGCATTGTAAAAGTGAACTCCTATTATTGAAACCAATATTACAGACTATACATAGTTTTTTCTTACTGTTTATCGTACGTCTGGAGGTGTGGTTTGGTCCGCGTCGATCAGCTGATTGTGCGGGAGAGGGCGGGGGAAACTCGTGGTCGGGCTGTGGTTGGATGCTGTTGTTGTTGTTCTTGGTCGTTGTTGCTATTTCACTGGTGATGCGGTTGAGAGAGCTACCTGCTTTTTTAGTTGTTCTGGTTGCACGTTGAGCTACTTGGGTCGTCGATATCTGTGGTAGCGATGATCGAGTTGAGGATAGTGTTGTGTTGGTAGGGTGGTGGCACTGAGGAGGTGGCTGCCCGGCGGCCGTGGGTGTGTGTGTGAGCTTGAGGGGTCCCGCGTGTTGTAACTGCTAGGCGCTATTGAAATGTCGGTGTCTGCCTTACTTGTTTGGTGGTGAGGTTTCTTCAATGTTGAACTAGGGCCTGGGTTGGTCTCTACATCTCCGCAGCTAATTAGAGTGTAGCACAGCAGGTGTTGTAGCGAGGTCGTGCCAGAATACTTGCCAAGACGATGTATGAAATTGACCAGGCAGGAATGGTGACAGAAATTTCCTTTGTATGTGTTTTCTGTGTGACGAGGTCCCTCAATACTTGCTTAGTGTTGACCTGGTACACTACCGGTCCCCTCTGCACCTGTATATCGGCACAGCCCCTCTGGATGTTGAGAAGGATGAAACATAGGGAGAGAGCTATGCCCACCCCCTTCAATCCTCCATCGGTTCACTTGGTGGAGTAATATTTAAGACATAAATATCAGTGGGGCGATTCAGGGTTTAGGGTAATTAATCACAATCCCTTATTCGGAAATTGCTTTCGCAATTTGCCTAGTTTACTTTCCTGATATCTTTGCTCTCGCCTAGCTTAGTAATCACTTTCCTCTTAGCACCGAATGACTTCGAGACACAATTGAATACACTGGTGGAGTTATTTGTACTGTACACTAGTACTTCGAGAATTAGCCGAGAATTAGCTGTGAGCTGGTGTGTCGGGGGTTAACAGCAGCTCCTTGGCCATCCAAGTTGTCTGGGAGTGTAGAGAAGTTTACAGTTGGGCTAACTTGTCTAGCCGGTGATGACATGCCGATATGGTACTCCTCTGAAAGCCTTGAATGACATTGTACCCGGCACGGCCGGAGAAACAATGTATCGAATTAACGTAAGACAGTCGGGAGAAGCGACTTTTCTTATCTATTCTGGCCTTATGGGAGGTTCGGCGCGTGCGGGCGGCTTTTACGCCTTTCGGTCAACAGACAATTGTTGCCCAGGAATTCTTCTCGCCGAGCTTTCTCCTAACTCGCGTAATCCCTTCTAACATAACAAGATCTTTCTACCCTAGACCGGTTATGAGTTATGATTGCTCGTAAGCACAAGGTAGTGGCGAGGCCGGCTTTCAATACGTTTATGAGACAATCAACAGGTTTGTAAATCGGTTGTTCACGGGTATAATCTTGCCCTTGGTCTCCCAATTGCAAGAAAATATTTGTGAAGGGTTGATTTACTTCCTCACAGATTAACTTTGATCGCGGGCACCGAGAATCACTGTATCCTGAGGTTGGAGTGTTTTGTAAGCATCCACGAGAGCATCACATCCGTTATGTGGACTGGCTACTATTCAACTGATGCGCTTTTGCGCGGGAAAAGTTTATATAGGGGGGGTAGTAGCCAGGGGGTATTTCGATGCTTCACTCCAGATTGATTGTCGGATCAAAGTTAATCTAAAAATCAACCCTTAATATTTTCTTAATCCCTGGACTTAGGAGGGTAATGAAAAAAGGTCTAGTATTAAGTTAGTATGTAGGCCGCAATATGATTCAACATTTCTGACATCTTTATCTAAGACAAATTATTCAGAGGGGGTTTAGGGGAGGATGTTGGAAGAGGGGAATTCTAGTTTGCTCGGCGCCTTCCGGTCTAGGCGGTAAGGCAGTATACATTAATTTCTCACTCGAGTATCCTTCTCGGATCTAGCTGAAATGCTATTAGGAATCTAAGACGGGTTAAGGGGAATTTTGAGGGTTAATTAGAAACGGGATAGGATAGGAGTTTTGAGCCCGGAATTAGAACTTGGAGTTTGGTATAGGTTAGAGGTGCCCGAAATTTCTGGCAAGAATTTGGTGGGCATCAGTGATGCCTGTAGAGCTCCGCGAGGGGGGACAGACGCGGGGGCTGGGGGTATCCCCTTGGGTAGGGTGCCAGCTGGGCCTTGAATATTGGTGTATGGCGTTTTTTACGTTAATGGGGTTACTACATTAGTTGAGGATATTGGGGGTTTTATATTTCGTTATGATTGATCATTGAATCTAGCTTTCACTCACGGGACTCACTCGTGGGGGTTATGAACAGTGAGTTTGTAAAAATGTGTAAGTCAGAGGGGGAAGTTACCCTCTTCAAGGGGAGTGAGAGGGGGGGACTAGCCTCGCGCAGTTCGCCTCTCTGGTCAGGTTGTAGTGGTGGTTAGTGAGGTTAGAGGATAGTTAAAGGAGGTACAAAAATAGGTTTGTACTCTCAGGTAATCTGGAGCTTGAGAAATGACTTACTCGGCACGAAATAAAACATTCTGATGGCGTCTTGCTAGGGGAGGTTGTGAATTTGGCTTGGTATGGGAGAGGAGAATGACAGGGCGACTCAAAAGGTTACAACTGGGCATGCTGTTGCTACGCAAAGTATTTGTGGATAAAAGTGAGTTAACTTAGAAAAGGTTTACATGCACGAATGACGGTATCTTAGCCGTCGTTATACTAGCAGTATGGAACCTGGTTGAATAACTCAAGTTCAATTATATAACTACTTAGTTACTAGAAACGAACCCCTGAGCATGGGGGCCACATACGTTTTACCTTCATAATGGAGAGAGAAAAACTAGGTTGCTTTCCTAGGTCTCTCTGGAGAGGATCGCATGCAGATTTGTCACAATTAACTTATATAAAACAACAGAGATACGAAAACATAGTAGTGTGGACTGTGGACTCGAAGGGGTGATTGAGTAGACGTATAACAGCTGGGGGAAAGAATGGAAGAGGAATAATCTATCTATCTATCTATTGCCTGACGCCGTGATCCCCGAAGGGGTGGCCACGAACGAACCGCCCCCATGCACCTCTGTCCCCAGTCAGTCGACGCCCCTCCCCCCAACCAGCACCGCCTTCGTTCATGTAGTTCCTCACTCCATCCTTCCACCTCATATTCGGTCTACCTCTCCCCCTCTGTCCCTCCACCTCGCTCTCGTACACCCTCTTAGTCATTCTCTCGCTTTCCATACGTTCCATATGGCCGAACCATCTCAAGTTGTTCCTTTTCACACTTTCCAGCACATCTACCTCCACACCACACCTCCTTCTTACTTCCTCATTAGTCCGTCTATCCCTCCATGTAACTCCGCACGCACTCCTTAAGTAATTCATTTCCACTGCTCTCACTCTTGGTCTGAGTCTCTCAACCAACGTCCATGCTTCGCTTCCGTAAGTCAGTGTCGGGATTACCACACTGTCATGCAAGGACTTCTTCACTTCCATACTGACCACCCTATTTCTTGTTACTGCTTTTAGCATTCCTACAACCCTCTTCCCTTGTTGCACCCTCTCCCGCACATCTTCATCCAAGTCCCATCTTTACTCAACACACTGCCCAGATACTTAAATGAGTTGACAATCTCCATAGCCTGACCGTTCAGCTTCACCTCACACTCTGTGACTTCACCCCTTTCGAAGACCATAACCTTGCTCTTCCCCGCATTTACCTTCAGATTCCGTTTTTTCGCACACTGTTCCAAACTCATTTACCAGACCCTGCAACTCCCATTCATTATCACTCATCAGAACTGTATCATCCGCAAACAGCAGTATAGGTAGCTTCCACTCAATTCCCTCCCTTTTCAGCGATACACCAACATCCACTGCTCTTGATAGTATTTCTTTCATAACTCCATCCATATATACAGTAAACAACCACGGGGACATCACACACCCCTGTTTCAAACCAACATTCAGGTCAAAGAACTCGCTCTGCTCACTCTCCACACGTACTGCCGCCTTTGCACCCTCATACATGCTCTTCACTGCTTTCAGCAACTTGCCCTCTACTCCGTATATTCTAAGTACTTTCCACAAACCTTCTCTATCCACTCTGTCATAGGCCTTCTCCAAGTCCATAAAGGCAACATACACCTTTTGTTTCTTCTCCAGATACTTCTCCACAACACAATTCAGGGTAAAAATCTGATCTACACATCCTCTTCCCTTCCTAAAACCTCCCTGCTCGTCGCCTATCCATATCTCCGTTCTCACTCTCACTCTCTCAATCACTACCCTACTGTATACCTTCCCTACTACGCTTAGAAGACATATTCCTCGGTGGTTACCACACACTCCTCTTTCCCCTTTGCCCTTATATAGGGGGACTATTATGCCAGTCTTCCAGTCATCGGGTGCACTCCCCTTCTCCCATGCTAGTTTGCACATTTTCCATACCCATTCTATCACTATCTCACCACCATACCTCAACATTTCCCCACACACTCCATCAGTTCCTGGTGCTTTCCCCAACTTCACTCTTTTCATGGCTTCCCACACTTCTGACCTCCTGATCCCCACCTCCTCCTCCACTACTTCTCTTCTTCTCCCTCCCATACCATATCCAGCTATGTTTGCTGGCTCTTCATTCCTTTCATTTAGCAACTCACTGAAGTACTCCCTCCATCTTTCGACTCTCTCGTGGATAAAAGATAGTTAACCTAGGAATGAATGCATGCATGAATGACGGTATTTTTAGCTGTCGTCCCAATAAGATGATGGAACCTGGTTGGTATGCACGGGATACAATTTGACAAAAGGACAGTGCCGCTATGTCGTATTAATATCAGTCAGGCATAGCTTTGGTTCTATCTATCTATCTATCTATGTGCTCAGGCCCAATCCCCATTTTGGGGGTAGCCGACTCAAGACAGAGCAAGAACAGGGAAAACACAAAAACAACATAAAACAAAAAATAAACACAGATAAAAAACACAAACTCTCACACATCCAGGTCACCCAGGAGAAGACCCAGATACCAGGGTTACCAAGGTCGCTCCAGCACTCCCCCGGCCCCTGACCACCCGGAGAGGTTCCGATCTCGGCAGGCAGACATGCAGCGGAGCCAAAGCCACAAGCCCTCCCACCACACTTCCAGGCACACCCTTCATATTAATCGTCTCCCCGGGCCAGGCGCCTGATGGACTATTATCTAGTCCAACTTGCGCCTGACCCCTTACTCCAAATGACCATGTGTTCACTCAACTATTCACAAGCATTCTCCATTCACTCCTGTCCACCACCACTTCCCCTGCCTGATCTATAGTCATTCCTCTATCATCCAAAGCCTTTCTTACACAGTCTCTCCATCTCAATGGGGGTCTTCCTGCCCTTCTATCTCCCCTTGTACCTGACTCACATATTCTCTTTGTAAGCCTTTCATCTCCCATTCGTTCAACATGACCATACCAGCTCAGCACCCTTCTGTCCACTCTGGCTGACAAATGTTCTTGCTGCCCCACTCTCCTACGTATCTCTTCATTCCTCAATCTGTCTCTACGAGTAGCTCCACACATACTCCTCAAGCAGCTCATCTCCATCACATCCAGCCCTCTTTTCTCCTTTTTCTTCAGAGCCCATGTCTCAGCCCCATACATCACTGTTGGCACAACAATTCCTTGATACAGTGCACTTTTTACTTTCACTCCGAGATTTCTCGTCTTCCACATACTTCCCATTGCTCCGAAAACCTTCCTTCCTTCACACACTCTCTGTTTTACCTCCACTTCCATACCTCCACTCCTGCTTATCGTTCCTCCTAGATATTTAAAACACTCTACTTGTTCCAATATTTCCCCATCCAGCCTCACATCTAGATTCACCCTATGCTCTTCCCTATTACACACCATTACTTTACTTTTATTGACGTTCACCTTCAGTTTCCTCCTTCCACAAACCACACCAAACTCTTTGACTACCCACTGCAGTTTCTCATCAGAATCTGCCACCAATGCTGTGTCATCAGCGAACAGCAACTGATTCAACTCCCAATCTCTACCATTCTTTCCTACTAAACCCAATCCTCTTCCCATAGTTCTCCTTTTCACCTCCCTCACCACACCATCCATAAACATATTAAACAGCCATGGTGACATTACACAACCCTGTCGCAAACCTACCTTTACCTCAAACCATTCACTCAACTCACCATTTCCTACTCTCACACATGCTCTGCTCCCTTCATAAAAACTCTTAACTGCTTCTAACAAATTTCCTTCTATTTCATAAATCCTTAATACCTTCCACATTGCTTCACGGTCCACACGATCATACGCTTTTTCCAAGTCCATAAAAGCCCAAAATATCTCCTTATGCTTCTCTAAATACTTCTCGCATAACTGTCTTACTGCAAACATCTGATCCACGCACCCTCTTCCCCTCCTAAAACCGCACTGTTCTTCTCCTATTGCAACTTCCGTACACTTTATTATCCTCTCTATCAACACCCTGCCATACAGCTTTCCAACCACTGACAATAAACTAATACCTCTATAACTTGAACACTCCTGCCGATCTCCCTTCCCCTTGTACAACGGAACAATACATGCACTCTTCCAGTCTATTGGTACCATTGACACAGCAAAGCACACATTGAAAAGTCTCACCAACCAATCTATTATCACATCTCCACCCTTCTTTATACACTCCACAGCAATACCATCCAAACCTTCTGCTTTTCCCGCTCTCATTTGTTTCACTGCTTCTTTCACCTCATTTTCCTCAATCCTTTCATTCATTCCCTGCCACCTGGGTGGCCTGGGTAACCTATCTCCATCCACCTCTGCTTCAATCACTGCTTCTCTTCCATCTCTTGTATTTAACAAAGATTCAAAATACTCGGCATATCTTTTCCTCACTTCAACTGGTTCCACTAGTAATTCTCCATTTTCATCTTTCACTGACTCTTCCCTCTTTTGTCCTCCTTTCCTTACTTTATTTACCTCCTTCCAGAACATCTTCTTTCGTTCTTCAAAATTCTCACTCAGCCTTTGGCCCCACCTTTCGTTTGCATCTTTTTTCGCTTCTCTAATTTTCCGTTTTGCCTCTCTCCTTTTCTCCTTGTACCTCTCCCTTTGGTTAATATTATATATATTGATTAGTTGCTAGAAAAGGAACAGCCGAGCATGGGGTTACATACTTTTACTCTCTTGAGAGGATCGTATGCAGATTGGTCATCATTAATTATGTAAATCAACAGATATAGACAAATACCAGCACGGGGCATAGGGTTAGTATTACGTTTAGAGGTCAGGTTAGGGGGAAGAAGGGTGATTTATAGTTCTAAAGGATCGGATCTCGGTATGCTTATTGAGGTCTGATTATTCATAGCTGGGGGCCTATTTACATTCTAACAATATCAGTATCTGTTAGTAGAATAGTGTGGGCAGAAATGTTAGTCTTCTGCGGATCTGTGGCATACATAGAAAAACGGATTTTCATTGGGTAACAATTTTGAGGCGGTTGTACTGAGTTTGAACCGTAGCCAAACTCACGCGAAATCAATACGCCGATATTGCCCGGCACGACCTTTACCTAAGCACAGGCCTGCATAACGAAAAATGGGGATGGTCTGGGGTTTGGATAGATAATTGTAAAAATGGGGGAATGAAGAAAGGTGTCTTTCCTTTCTAGAAGTTCCTTAAATTATGTTAACCTTAGGGAGTTGGTACATCAATAAAATAGCAATATGGATTTCAGTGAGGTATGGGGTCTGTCTAGTGTAATTGCATAATTAAATCTCGGAATTACTCCTAGGTATTTTGTCTAGTGAAATGGAGGTTGAATTGGGAAGGTTGGGAACATATATAGTTAGTGGATAAAACAACGGGAGGTTAGGTACATATAATTGCTAGAATTGGGGACTATATGAGTGTTATATAACTACGTACAGGGCTGACGTAATCAGATAAACATGTAAATGGTATATTAATTCAGGTAACGTCTATCTTGAGGAGTTATAGAATATAGATCGTCCCAGCATAATCATTTATCTTTCCAACTCTCGAATATAGATTCGTAGTCAGGGATTAGCCGCTGATCTGCAATCATAACAAGAATAACACAAAGAATAAAATGGTATATTAATCCAGGTAACGTCTATCCTGGGGAGTTATAGATCGTCTCAACATAATTATTTCGATCTCCAACTCTCAAATATAGATTCGTAGTCAGGGATGTTTTCTCATCTGAAGCAATAATAATAGTATCACACAAAGGATAGGGTGCATAATAGGTTGAGAATAAATCCTACACAATTGTGATTAAGAATCTCGGTTAATCAACTGGCAACAAAGGTGAAACATGAACGTAGTAACAATTGCCAGTAATAATAACAATCGATAGGAGTCGGTGGACTCAAGTGGCTCTGGGGCATGTAGTTTACTGAGGTGTCTTCAGAAGTTCAGATCGCCGTCGTACCTACACAATGAAAATATTATAGTCTGCATGGATGTTACCTTAATTAAATACATACTTAGTCGGTACATCAAGAATGTTAAGGAATGAAATAATGTGGTTTGTATACTAGAAGGCTGTGATTGAAGAGACGTATAACATGTGGAGTTAAGTGGAAGGGAGGGGCGAAGTTGGTGATTATTATAGCTATCCTAGCCTGTGACGGCGGGTCCCTTCGTTCTTGGGGATTTCGTTCCTGGGATATTTTACTTCCGTCGCCTTCATATGAGGTACGACCGCGTACCTCCAGGGTGGAGTAAGTGGGTTTGTTTTGGCGGGCAGGGCCAGTCTATAGTGGGGTGGGGGAGGGGGTAACCCACGGTATAGTAACATAAGGAGGTAGGCGCATGACGGTAGTATTGGAACCACGACAGTCACTTGTTTGGGCCTCTGTGACGTCACTCAATGACTCCTGTGTACCGTCTCCCTAGCCTAAATATGGTCTTCTAACAGGATCGGTATATTGCGTTTTCCACCGAAAATGTAAAGTGACATGGATAAACATAGACATATACAGTATAGTGTGACAGGACCCTAGTCTATTTGCTGAAGTTGTTATATTTTGCATTTGAAGAATATATATACGGCTATGAGGTAGTATATAGCCGACGTCGCTTCAAATTTTACCGCGGAAATGCGATGATATTTTTGTCCACCTAATTGCCTAATATGTAGAGTAACGTCGATTGATATCGATAACGTTATTGTAGTAGGACCCAATCTACATGTTAGCATTGTTATTTGATATATGTGTAGTTTATATGAAGAGATATTTTGAAGATGTTGGTGATTTTCGATTCGTCGGTCGGGAGAAAAGGTAAGCCTAAACGGATTCTCGTTTATCCCTTGCTCAACTTCCTTTAAATTCACGTAGTTTGCTTCTGACACTCAACAACTTTCACCCAGTGATGGCGTGTGAGGGTGTATGAAGGCCTAGGGGATGTGGAGAGATGATTTGTATAAGTATATGGCCAGCTAGAGGGAACATAGATTTCTATGAAGCGAAATGGTGGCTGGGACTCGGAGTGGGGGGGAGAAGAACGGACGGTGGTGCCCTCTGACGGCCAGAGAGAACACTATAGCGGAGCCAAACAAGCCACGATGGTATACAAATATTTCACTAAATATTCGCTTATAGAATAATCAACGTTATTCCGACAACTATATCTTATATTATGACGGTACCATGGTTGAGCGTGAAGTCACAAAAAAAAATAATTAATAAAAGTCTGTTTAGTGCTTTTTAGAAGCCTTTATTTATACGAGTTCAAGAATTCACTGCGTCTACCTTCTATTGTTACTATACCGTGGGGTAACCATAGTAGGGTGAGGTGGGGTGGTGGTGTCTGGAGCTTTGACCTTGGGAATTCCCTTTCACTTTGGTAGGGAGGCAGGGGGGTGGGGGGGGGGGGGTCGGGGCTTTAAACTGGGGGTTTTGTTTACAGTTTGGAAGGGAGAGGCGGGCGGACTGTTAGTTCTGCCGTTAGTGTAGGGTGTCCCTTTACGTCTGGAGGCTGTCTGGGGTATTGGGTGGGGAAGTGGTGGTGGGTGGAGCCTTGACCTTGGGTTTTTTGTTGTCATGGTGGGAGGGAGAGACGGAGGGTGAGGTTTGCGGTTGATTTGTTAGGGATGGAGGTGTTGAAGGTGGATAGGTGGGGTATTGAGAGAGCAGGGGTGGGGGGAATTGATAAGGAATGGGTGGAGGGGATTTTGGTAGTGGAAGAGGTTGATGCTGGTGAGGGGTTGGATTCAGTGGCGGATCCGGGGGGGGGGGCCACCCCCCCCCCCCTAGTGACCAAAATTGTGCCCTTACATCTGATATATACTGCATTTTATCTGAAATACAATACATATAAAGTTATGGCGCCCCTCATGTATATATATCAGGCCCCCCCTTAAGCCTGAGCTGGATCCGCTCCCGGTTGGATTGGGTAGGATTGATGCAGGAGACAGGAGGGGAGATGGTGGTACTGGTGTTGGATTATGGGGGGGTTTGGGTAATGTTGGAAAGGGTGAGAAGGGGGGAGGGAAATAGGAGGTAGGTGGTGTTATATATTTCCTGGGTGATGCGGGTGTTTGAAGGTGCTCACCGAGGTCGGATATGTGGGGGGATGATGGTTGGGGAGATAAGGTTGACAGTTTTGAGGGGGGGGCAGGTGGTGGGGGTTGTAGTGGTCCGTGAATGGGGACGTTAGGATATTTAGGTGGTGAAGAACTTTCCAGGAGGGAGTGATCTTCTTGGGTTGAGGGTGAAGGAGAGAGTAGTGATGGAGGAGTTGACACAAGTGGGGAAATTGTACTGCTCGGAGGGGAAACGGAGAGAGTCGAAGAATGAAGGAGGGGGCTTGAGGTTGGGGACTGCTGGGGAAGTGAAGGAATTGAGGGTAATATTTCAATTGGGGGGAGAGAGAGAGAGGTGATGAATATGAGGAAATGAGAGGTGTGACAGGTTGTTGAGGGACTGACGGGGTTGAAGGTTTCTCTTGGGTCACAGGTGCATCCGAGAGAGTGGAGGGGGAACTCATTTTCTGGCCGGCATTCTTCAGGGGTGACATTGGAAGGAAATTGGTGACATTGGGTGTTACAATTGCTGTGTTTTGTGATTTAATGGCAGGCAAAGAACATGGAGGGGGTTCATGGGGTAACACAATTGATTTCGGATTATCGTTGATGGATGGCTGGGCAGGGGAAAACTCAGGGACGGTCAGAGTGGATAGAGGCAAGGAAGAGTGCACTGGGGTTAGAATTTCCTCGGGGGTCATTTTGGAAGGGTGCACGGGGTTTGATTTCTTTGGAGAATGGAGGGACTTATTTATGATAGGGTCAAGTGGAGGAATTTTATTTTCTTGGATAGGGGCTGGAGAGGTGGATAGGGGTTTCTTTTTTACTTTATCTTTTCTAGGGTTGGACAGGGGATTCACAGAGTGTTTAGACATGGCTGGGGGTGAGAGTTTTACAGGAGCTTCATTTACTAAGGGGGAATGTGAGGGAGTGAATGGATGTGGGTGAACTGACCTTGGACTCAAATTGTTGGTAGCGCCAGGTTGAGGTCTGACGTGCTCACATACCTTGGCTAGGGTGGCGTCTGAGTGTCCTTCATACACTACTTGGTTGAGTTGGCAATTTTCCCTGATGGCGAGCATGTGTTCCTCGAAGGAGCCGTAAGGGTCGAGATGAGCATAGATGTGAGGTGGGAGGATGTTGAGCAATGCGGTGAATAAAAGTTCATTTTGTTGCTCATCGTCTTGGGAGCTATACGTGGTCCTCACGTATCTGTAGAGGCGTATAAGGGTCACATTGATATCCCCTTCATACTTGATCTTGTCGACTTTTATTATTCTTTGGGAGACGAGGGAACCCAAAAGTGGTCCTAAGACCTGGATCGCGAGGGATCGAAACTGGTTCCAGGTAAGCTTTGGCGTTACCTGTTTAGCAATTTGGGAAACGGCTTTTCCCAATTGCATAATGTGCAATAATGCAACGGCGATTTTCTCGCGGTCATTTTGAAATGCCAAATCTAACACTGGCTTTACTATGTCTAAGTAAGTGGCGATATCATACATCTTTACATCATACTTGGGAATGTGAGTGTAATAGTGAGCTTCCATTTTTGCGATGTTACCATGCCTCTCTTGTTTGACAATATGCAATGCAATAAAATCGTCTATCCGAATCAAGAACCACCGCTAGCCGCCAATGTTATACCCTGATTTTATACAGGTTTAACTTGGTAGAGGTGAGTTCTGCAAGACTGGGTTATTGGATTTATTGTAAAGTACATAAAGGGAATCAACAGAGGACATAAATAATCTCGGACAAATGGTTTGTAATACAGCTTTATTTGGATTAAAACACTCAGGTATAAGGTACGTACTAGAATTCGCACGAACAATAGATGTTGGAGCACTCGGTTAGGTTATTGGTCTTTTTATAATCTCTTAGCACTGCTCGCGGATTTGGATGGAGTTTTCGCTTCCCACTTCCAACGTTCAGGAATTATTCTTCTGATCACATTACATCAACGATACGTAGGTTACACAAATCACAAAGGCTAGGTATCTCGTTAATTAACTCTCTGGTAATCTGATTCGAAATCAAAGATAAAATTATAAGCAATATGGTTATCTCCCAAGAATTAACTTAAAGGGAATAAACTGTAGCTAGGTTCACTTGGTGGAGTAATATTTAAGACATAAATATCAGTGGGGCGATTCAGGGTTTAGGGTAATTAATCACAATCCCTTATTCGGAAATTGCTTTCGTAATTCGCCTAGTTTACTTTCCTGATATCTTTGCTCTCGCCTAGCTTAGTAATCACTTTCCTCTTAGCACCGAATGACTTCGAGACACAATTGAATACACTGGTGGAGTTATTTGTACTGTACACTAGTACTTCGAGAATTAGCCGAGAATAATCCGAGAATTAGCTGTGAGCTGGTGTGTCGGGGGTTAACAGCGGCTCCTTGGCCATCCAAGTTGTCCGGGAGTGTAGAGAAGTTTACAGTTGGGCTAACTTGTCTAGCCGGTGATGACACGCCGATATGGTACTCCTCTGAAAGCCTTGAATGACACTGTACCCGGCACGGCCGGAGAAACAATGTATCGAATTAACGTAAGACAGTCGGGAGAAGCGACTTTTCTTATCTATTCTGGCCTTATGGGAGGTTCGGGGCGTGCGGGCGGCTTTTATGCCTTTCAGTCAACAGACAATTGTTGCCCAGGAATTCTTCTCGCCGAGCTTTCTCCTAACTCACGTAATCCCTTGTAACATAACAAGATCTTTCTACCCTAGACCGGTTATGAGTTATGATTGCTCGTAAACACAAGGTAGTGGCGAGGCCGGCTTTCAATACGTTTATGAGACAATCAACAGGTTTGTAAATCGGTTGTTCACGGGTATAATCTTGCCCTTGGTCTCCCAATTGCAAGAAAATATTCGTGAAGGGTTGATTTACTTCCTCACAGATTAACTTTGATCGCGGGCACCGATAATCACTGTATCCTGAGGTTGGAGTGTTTTGTAAGCATCCACGAGAGCGTCACATCGTTACGGGGACTGGCTACTATTCAACTGATGCGCTTTTGCACGGGAAAACTTTATATAGGGGGGGTCAGGGGGGTATTTCGAATGTTCTAGATTGGGATGTTGGAGGGGAAAACAAATGAATTTAATCCCTGGACTTAGGAGGGTAATGAAAAAAGGTCTAGTATAAAGTTGTATGTAGGCCGCAATATGATTCGACATTTCTGACATCTTTACTCTAAGACAAATTATTCAGAGGTGGATGTTGGAAGAGGGGAATTCTAGTTTGCTCGGCGCCTTCCGGTCTAGGCGGTAAGGCAGTATACATTAATTTCTCTCTCAAGTATCCTTCTCGGATCTAGCTGAAATGCTATTAGGAATCTAAGACGGGTTAAGGGGAATTTTGAGGGTTAATTAGAAACGGGATAGGGTAGGAGTTTTGAGGCTGGAATTAGAACTTGGAGTTTGGTATAGGTTAGAGGTGCCCGAAATTTCTGGCAAGAATTTGGTGGGCATCAGTGATGCCTGTAGAGCTCCGCGAGGGGGGACAGACGCGCTGGCCGGGGGCTGGGGGTATCCCCTTGGGTAGGGTGCCAGCTGGGCCTTGAATATTGGTGTATGGCGTTTTTTACTTTAATGGGGTTACTACATTAGTTGAGGATATTGGGGGTTTTATATTTCATTATGATTGATTATTGAATCTAGCTTTCACTCACGAGACTCACTCGTGGGGGTTATGAACAGTGAGTTTGTAAAAATGTGCAAGTCAGAGGGGGAAGTTACCCTCTTCAAGGGGAGTGAGAGGGGGGGACTAGCCTCGCGCGGTTCGCCTCTCTGGTCAGGTTGTAGTGGTGGTTAGTGAGGCTAGAGGATAGTTAAAGGAGGTACAAGAATAGGTTTGTACTCTCTGGTAATCTGGAGCTTGAGAAATGACTTACTCGGCACGAAATAAAACATCCTGATGGCGTCTTGCTAGGGGAGGTTGTGAATTTGGGTTGGTATGGGAGAGAAGAATGACAGGGCGACTCAGAAGGTTACAACTGGGCATGCTGTTGCTACGCAAAGTATTTGTGGATAAAAGAGAGTTAACTTATGAAAGGTTTACATGCACGAATGACGGTATCTTAGCCGTCGTTATACTAGCAGTATGGAACCTGGTTGAATAACTCAAGTTCAATTATATAACTACTTAGTTACTAGAAACGAACCCCTGAGCATGGGGGCCACATATGTTTTACCTTCATAATGGAGAGAGAAAAACTAGGTTGCTTTCCTAGGTCTCTCTGGAGAGGATCGCATGCAGATTTGTCACGATTAACTTATATAAAACAACAGAGATACGAAAACAGAGTAGTGTGGACTGTGGACTCAAAGGGGTGATTGAGTAGACGTATAACAGCTGGGGGAAAGAATGGAAGAGGAATAATCTTGTGGATAAAAGATAGCTAACCTAGGAATGAATGCATGCATGAATGACGGTATTTTTAGCCGTCGTCCCAATAAGATGATGGAACCTGGTTGGTATGCACGGGATACAATTCGACAAAAGGACAGTGTCGCTAAGTCGTATTAATATCAGTCGGGCATAGCTTTGGTTAATATTATATATATTGATTAGTTGCTAGAAAAGGAACAGCCGAGCATGGGGTTACATACTTTTACTCTCGTAATGGAGAGAGATCGAAGTCTCTTTCCTGGATCTCTCTTGAGAGGATCGTATGCAGATTGGTCATCATTAATTATATAAATCAACAGATATAGATTAATACAAGCACAGGGCATTGGGTTAGTATTACGTTTAGAGGTCAGGTTAGGGGGAAGAAGGGTGATTTATAGTCATAAAGGATCGGATCTCGGTATGCTTATTGAGGTCTGATTATTCATAGCTGGGGGCCTATTTACATTCTAACAATATCAGTATCAGTTAGTAGAATAGTGTGGGCGGAAATGTTAGTCTTCTGCGGATCTGTGGCATACATAGAAAAACGGATTTTCATGGGGTAACAATTTTGAGGCGGTTGTACTGAGTTTGAACCGTAGCCAAACTCACGCGAAATCAATACGCCGATATTGCCCGGCACGACCTTTACCTAAGCACAGGCCTGCATAACGAAAAATGGGGATGGTCTGGGGTTTGGATAGATAATTGTAAAAATGGGGGAATGAAGAAAGGTGTCTTTTCTTTCTAGAAGTTCCTTAAATTATGTTAACCTTAGGGAGTTGGTACATCAATAAAATAGCAATGTGGATTTCAGTGAGGTATGGGGGCTGTCTAGTGTAATTGCATAATTAAATCTCGGAATTACTCCTAGGTATTTTGTCTAGTGAAATGGAGGTTGAATTAGGAAGGTTGGGAACATATATAGTTAGTGGATAAAACAACGGGAGGTTAGGTACATATAATTGCTAGAATTGGGGACTATATGAGTGTTATATAACTACGTACAGGGCTGACGTAATCAGATAAACATGTAAATGGTATATTAATTCAGGTAATGTCTATCTTGAGGAGTTATAGAATATAGATCGTCCCAGCATAATCATTTATCTTTCCAACTCTCGAATATAGATTCGTAGTCAGGGATTGGCCGCTGATCTGCAATCATAACAAGAATTACCGGTACACAAAGAATAAAATGGTATATTAATCCAGGTAACGTCTATCCTGGGGAGTTATAGATCGTCTCAACATAATCATTTCGATCTCCAACTCTCGAATATAGATTCGTAGTCGGGGATGTTTTCTCATCTGAAGCAATAATAATAGTAACACACAAAGGATAGGGTGCATAATAGGTTGAGAATAAATCCTACACAATTGTGATTAAGAATCTCGGTTAATCAACTGGCAACAAAGGTGAAACATGAACGTAGTAACAATCGCCAGTAATAATTCGATAGGAGTCAGTGGACTCAAGTGGGGCATGTAGTTTACTGAGGTGTCTTCAGATCGCCGTTGTACCTACACAATGAAAATATTATAGTCTGCATGGCTGTTACCTTAATTAAATACATACTTAGTCGGTACATCAAGAATGTTAAGGAATGAAGTAATGTGGTTTGTATACTAGAAGGCTGTGATTGAAGAGACGTATAACATGTGGAGTTAAGTGGAAGGGAGAGGCGAAGTTGGTGATCATTATAGCTATCCTAGCCTGTGACGGCGGGTCCCTTCGTTCTTGGGGATTTCGTTCCTGGGATATTTTATGAACACTCTGCATATATGATTCCTAGGTACCAATTGTCTGCAGCCTCCCGTACAGGATTGGTAACTGAAAGGTTTTAAAACCGCCCGAGTTCCTTGAACCTCTTTCAAAGGTTAGCGACTGTCAAGAAAGTTACTTCACTAGACTATCTTGCGTTTGTCCGATGTCTTGTTAATCCGGCCTCTGCCTGAAACATTACATTTAATACCCCCATTCAAGAGTAACATATCGGAACTTCATCACCGGTTAATTAAAGGTCAGAATAGTCAAGTATTTTCTTACAGCTACAGGCTCAGAATACTTGCGTTAATTCGATATGGTGACCAACTGTATTCTACATAGTTACGAAACCATATTTAAGACCCCACACCCATTAGCCCATCTGTAACCTTCTTCACACTGCCGGACACATTGGACGGCCCCAGGAGCAGCAGCTGTTAACCCCTAACGTTGTGCCGCAAGATAACCAGAAGATACCTCAACAGTGCTTAAATTCTTAAATTAGTATCAGTGCCTCGATGCTATATATTCTATGATCAAGTGTTTTCCCTGTGCCTCATAATCCGTGCTATTCTATAATTAAAGTGATTGCTATGCTAACATGTCATTAAAATATATCAGTGAAGTTAAGACTATAGGCGACCCTACTCACATAATAATTCTTGCCACCAAGTTTAATATTGCCGAAGTAAGTAAGTCTTAACTATTGAGACTACGGCTCGAGTGAAATCTATTTCTAAATGAATCTTTGTGATTATATATAAAACCTAAATCGCCCTAACTGATATCTGTCTTATATCTATCGAGACAAGTAATTTTATTATACGAGTTGAAGCTAGCCACTATACCTCCTTTACGTATTATTCTTGGAGATATATATATCACTAAACTTTGTATTCATCACCAGTGAGTCACACAGAACCTTATCAAGATAACATAGAATTAATAGCCTTATCTACGAGTGAATCCTTCAGAATATTCCAGGCCTTATATCAGAAGAGAATACCTGATAGTTAGAAGTGGGAAGCGCCCTCTCTCCAAACCCGCGATAAGTGCTGAAGATTAGAAAAGTCCAACAACATGGACTATTTGTCCATACTATTTCGTGTGAAGTATTTTAATTCTATTCTGCATAAGTGTTAATTAAGAATAAAGCTGTATTACCAACCATCTTCCGAAATTATATTATGTCCTCTATTGATTCCCTTTGTGTATTTGTATGAAATCCAATAACCCAGTCTCGTAGAACTCACCTGTACCAATAGTTAATCCTGAATAAAATCAGGACATAACATATATATATATATAATGGGGCCCCTCCATCATTGACGACTTCGCCTATTAATAATAATAGTCTCCATTCAACATCCTGCGCCAGCATTTGAATAGCCCGCGCGGAAGTATTATGGAGTACTCGTCATAAGTGCACGCCTAATTCCCTTATTGGATCATCATTTTGATTGGGTACCCTACAGAGAAAAACTCCGTAAAATAAAAAAAAAAAAAAATAACTTAATATCTGTTATCATATGACTTGCCATATGCGTGGATTTCTCATGTTTCGCTTTCCTAACACCAGGCCCTCTAGCGGCCATCTTCGTCCTTCCTACTTCTGCGGCCACAGTGACAACAAGGCTTGCGCCGCGCTCCGCTTTATTCGACGTTCCAGAGCTTCTAGTGAGTCCTTACTCATTTGTATACATCTGTGTTGTAGTAACAAGGTTTAGATTAGCTAGCACGGCTGCCAGATTGGTGTGTCCGCAGGAAGTATATGTTAAAATAGGGTACCTTTATAACAGGTGTCTACGAGTCCAGGATCTTCGTACCGCGTGTGTTTTATTGTTTGTTGTGATACGCCTTTAGCTTTTGCGATTACTTAGCTAGAAGGCTACCACTCTACAAGGCATGATACAGACTGTCATTATTGAGGAAAGTACATGTCAGATTATTATTTATCAGCAAATGCTCTGGTTTAAGGGTGTCTGCACGTGGTGCTCCACCTTCCAGAGCTCGTGTTTTGCTTTGGGCCCCTTGAAGTGGGCCTCCCTCATTCGAGCGCTGTGATGGTCCATGGAGCGTCGTCTGCTGGTGTTGCTTGTCGTACCTCGTGGTCTGCCTTTTGTAGGGGTCTCCGGAGTAGGCTTCAGGTAATTTAGGATGCTAAATTTTCTGTATTTTAATTATATGCCTATGTATGCCCCTAATGTTTTTTACATGCGTTGTAGCATGTGTGTGGGGTAGGGGAGACGTCCCTAATATATTCTTTATGATATGTTATGTGCGGGACTCAGGGTTGGGGAGCTGTGCCATCTCCCTGTCTCTCGAGGTTTTTGTTTTTCCAGCAGCCCCGTGCGGTGGGCCCAAGTTATCCGTCTTATAAATGGGTAGGAACATTCAAAAGGTCCCGGCATGGTTTGGCTGAACCACACGCTCCCGGCGGAACTGCATTCCTAAAGGGGATGCAAACTCGGCGCGCCGAGTAACTCGCCCTAACTGACCCAGTTACATGATTAGTCTTCTCGCCCTGCGGCGCAGCAAATCTAGTGTACAAGAGTGATAAGATTAGTTTTGCAAACTTGTTTATAGATGATCAGACACTAAAGGTCAAGGGACCTGGGACACTTGTCACAGGTTAGTAGTTAAACCCAGCTTAAACGGGTCTGGCGGAAGGTTAGAGTTGTGGTGCACTATAGCTAATTTTACAAGTTAGTATGTATAACACCTCGCAGGTTATCCTTATGAGCATTGATTCCTGGAAATCTTATTTTCCAGGCTCCTGACTGCTTCTCCGGCGGAGGTTTGGCCGGCTCATCCCGGCGGGGGGGGGGGGGTTCCCATTATTAGCACCATGACAAGGTTCGAACTATGCATTACTCCTACCTGCTCTCTTTTGCCAGTTTTTGCTCACAAACTTTGCATTAAATGCGTCAAGTGTTTGGATCGTTCCAGAGGCTTGTGGTTATCTAAACGTTGTTCCATTTGCTCTGAATTGAAAACTGCGTTAATAACAAATAAAGACTTATCGTGCCTGGCGGCCTTACAGGAAGTTAAGAGTACTTTTAATTCTTATGCCAAAGACACTGCCCATAAGGCACTTCAGTGATGATGAAGTACTATGGGAACAACTCATTATTAAGTCACCCCTTGTGAAACCCGGTTCCTCTAAATCTGTCAGACCTAAAGTCAAGTCGAAAGCCCTCAGCAAAGAGGTAGTGAGTAGTAGCAGTGAAAGTGAGGTCACCGAGGTTCCCCCCTCCGACCGTACCAAAAGGAGACGATCACCCTCCCCTAGGCGCCAGTCGAGGTCAAGGTTTAGATCCCCCCACAAACAATCTAGACACTCGTCCGCAGAGTCTTCCCGGTCTACCAAACGCCGGAGAGAGGACTCAGAGGGAACGACGAGTCAAGCGAGCAGTGGCAGCCGGAGGAACACCCCTTAGCAACCGCCCCCTACCCCTAGCTCTGACATACCTCACCAAGATTTTGGGGATTCAGAAGTGGGGTCTGACACACCGGAATCCGCACCTAGTCATGAACAATCCTTGAGTGTATCTCCTAGTGTTACTTTTGCCATACCTAAACTGAACTATGTACCTCATAGTGTTAGATCGGCAAGCCCATGTAGGGTTCTGGCTAACCAGTACAGGGGATATCCGTTGGGGTCACAATTGCATTCTCAAAAAGCTAAGCTTTTTGGGATCATGTCAGGTATGGAGTGCGAGTCCTTTACTGAACTGCATCATCTTATTCTCCAGGTAAGGGAAGAGATGGTTGTGGTGAAGGAAGAGGTCTTGGCTCTAAGGGAGGTTAATGTTAAACTTCAGAGGGAAGTGGATTTGATTAAAGACGAAAATCTAGCTTTCAAGCTTAGCCAAGAGGAAATTAAGTTGAGTAAGGGGAAAAGGGAGGAAGTTGATGACAAATTGTATTCATGGCAGGTTGTTAAAAATACGGGTGGGAAAGTCACACTCAAGAAGCAGGATAGTAGAATAGGTATGAGTGTGACAAACACATTCTCTCCTTTGCGAGACGAATGTGAGGGAAAAGATAGTCAGGATAAGGGAGGGTTAGACGAAGTTCCTGCCGTCGACTCAGCTCCTACCGCTGACGCTGTGCTACCTACCACCACCACCACCCCCACCACCACCACCACCAAAGGGAGCTTCTGCCACCACCGGGGGTTCTCCAACTGCAGCTGCTGGATACTCCCGAGGGAAAGGTAAGTCTGTGTCCCGAGAAGGTAAGTCTGTGTCGATTGTGGGCGACTCCATGGTAAGACATTTAGTTAGGGCTACCCGCACTAAACTTAGGAAGGTTGTGTGTCTGCCTGGCCATGGAGTTGGGAGGGTTTTAGATAAGATGGACCACATCTTGGAAGATAGTGGAGATAACCCCATTATCTGTCTCAGTGCCGGGAGTAATGATGTTGGTAAGGGTAGAAGTGAGGAACTGCTGCAGCAGTATCGGGATGTGTTAGATAAGGTTAGGATGAAGGGAGGGACCCCTGTAGTACATTGTATCCTACCCAGAAGAGGAGTTCCCAAGGAATGGACATCCAGGGCGATTGGTGTCAATTGCCGGTTGGAGAAATATTGCAAAGAAAAAGCAATACCATTCATTGATAACTGGGATAGTTTCTATGGGAGAGATGGGATGTACGCAAGGGATGGGGTTCATCTTTCACGGTTAGGGGTTTCCACATTAGCTAGTTCTTTAGATAGGGTGGTTGTGGGGTTTTGAACAGAAATATTGAGAGTGTAAATGAGAGGTTAAGTGGAACAATTTTAGCGTCAGGCGAAAGCGATAAGGATATTCAGTCTCATGCTAAAAATGATAACTATATTGCAAATGATAGTAGTGATGGTGCAACGGAAGATGGAAATGTCATTAGAAATAAAGTGAAATTAGATATAAAGAAAAGAAGTAAATTGTGAGTATATTACACAAACTGTAGGAGTCTATATAACAAAATGAACGAACTTAGAGCCCTTGTTAGCAAAGAAAATATAGACATAATAGCGCTAACTGAAACGTGGATTAATACAGACACCAGGCATTTTTTAGCAGAATTTGATATACCAGGATATAGTTGTTTAAATATGACCGAACAAGTAAGAGGGGTGGTGGTATAGCAGTGTTTGTCAGGAGTACATTAAAAAGCTGTATTAAATCAGGTATTAGACTAAATAACGATAATGAAAGTGTTTGGGTAGAGGTTAACGAAGGTAGTGAGACCATAGTTATTGGAGTTATGTATAGACCGCCAAATATGAGTAGAAATATTAAGGGACGTTCTTGCCTTACTAATTTGCTTAGTTTTTTTCTCAGAGGTATATGAAGCAGTAGATAATGACAAGTCATATGATATAATATATTTAGATTTCAGTAAAGCTTTCAACAGAGTCCCCCATGAGAGATTGATGAGAAAGGTTGAGGCGCATGGAATAGGTGGGGCGTTGTTGGGATGGATTAGGTCATGGCTAATTGGTAGGAAGCAGAGAGTCAGCATAAATGGTACGAAGTCAGAATGGGGAGCAGTCAAAAGTGGTGTCCCCCAGGGATCTGTATTAGGTCCTCTGTTGTTTGTTATATACATAAATGACCTTGATTTAGGTATAACTAGTAGGATAAGTAAATTTGCAGACGATACCAAAATGGGGAGAACAATTGATTCAGATAGAGATATAGAGTGCCTCCAAAGGGATCTAGATACCTTACACGAATGGTCAGTAAATTGGCAGATGAAGTTTAACATTGACAAATGCAAGGTATTAAAGATAGGGAAGATGCATACAAATGTTAAATATAAACTAGCTAATATGGAATTAGAAAACTCGAATTGTGAGAGAGATCTAGGTGTGTTTGTTAGCAATGATTTGAAGCCTAGAAAACAGTGTATAAGCGTTCGAAACAAGGCAAACAGGATTCTCGGGTTCATCTCTAGGAGTGTGAGTAACAGAACTGCTGATGTTATCTTAAAACTTTACTTGTCATTAGTGAGACCCCATATGGATTATGCTGTTCAATTTTGGTGTCCTTATTACAGAAAGGACATAGATTCATTGGAGAGAGTACAACGTAGAATGACAAAAATTATCCATAATATTAGAAATCTTCCATATAAAGAAAGGTTGAAGAAATTAGGCTTACATTCGTTAGAGAGACGCAGAGTTAGAGGGGATATGATAGAGGTGTTCAAGTGGGTTAGTGGGATTAACAAAGGGGACATGACAAATGTACTAAAGCTCAGTGATAGCGAAAGAACTCGTACCAATGGTTTCAAATTAGATAAATTTCGTTTCAGAAAAGATATAGGCAAATATTGGTTTGGTAACAGAGTTGTATATGGGTGGAATGGACTACCAAGTGCTATAGTGGGATTAAAAACGGTAGGGAGCTTTAAGATAAAATTGGATAAGCATATGAACGAGAAGGGTTGGGTGTGAAGGGGGATCAGCCGGGTTGGGCCAATCAGCGCTCTGCAGACCCCCGTAATCCTGCGTTAATCTCTAACCGTTTTGGTAAGATGATCCTCAGGATATTAGAGTGTTGAGCCTATAATTGGGCTTTGTAATTGGGGTTGTGTGGGACAGGGATCTGCCTTGCTTAGGCCAATCGGCTTTCTGCAGACTCCCATTTTCTTATGTTCTTCTGTTCAAGTGATTCCAGACTCCCAGCCCGTGGCGGCAGGGGGCTACTGGCGTCAAGCTGAACCTTCTCAATCTCTTTTTAACGTCAATCACGAAAGGACTGAGGAAGGTAGCATAGAAATGTTGCCATCATCTGTTCCAGATTTAACGTGGCCCTCGGCGGATACTGAGTTAGGGATCGAACAGGATAATCCCGAGATGAGTGGAGAGCCGGGAGAGGTTGGGTTCTCCCCGGCTCCCCAGTCACTCACAGGTGAAGATTCTGAGGCAGGATACCTCTCATCCAGGAACTCCCACAGTAAGTGTGTGACTTCTGATCAGTTAAGTGAGCCCTTGCATAAGGTTATGCAACATTATCAACTCCCTGCCTCTTCGGACCCCCCAGTTTCTAAACCTTTGGTGGCCCCTAGTACTTCTGTTGTCAAACCCCTAGCTTCCCCGGGTTTTCTTCCATCATGTCCTACCCCGGTAGTAGCCGCGGCTTCTGGCACTACAGTGCCGGCGGCGCTGGCGACCTCATCTTTGAGGGTTATTGCAGATATTCCCCCACCTCCTTTAGATAAGGCGCCTCTGAAGAAGGGCCCCATGCCCCTCCTCTATGGTGCAGATTGTGTGACGTCTACCAGCATTGGCAGAATCGCCTCTCGTTAGCCACTAGCGCTCACCAGGGACATCGAAATGGGCTACAGTTATCCGAGAATGTTGTTCTTTCTTTCCTTGTGCTCGCATTGTCACAGACAGTCCAGTGGTGGTCTTTGTTTTTGTCTGTGACAACGGGAAGTATTTTATATTATTAGTAGAATATAAGATGCATGGTGTAAAGTTAAGGAGAAAGAGCGATAGAGGCAGCGTGGTGGTAGTATGTGCGTGTGTATGTATGTCCTGCCTCCCTCGCTCGGTGGAGTTTTCCCGCCCGCGCGCGGGCTTTCCCGCGCCCTTAATTGGCTGGCGGTTCCTGGCGCGTCCTATGGGCCTGCTGCCTTGTGACGTATCGGCCCGTGATTGGCCGACCATCGCACCTTTGTGGGCTCGTGTGTGACTTGCCTCCTGCGTGGGGTCCACAGGAGCTGTTCTCCTCAGGACAGGCTTGGCGCACATGCTTCTAACATCCCTTTGCATACTCTCTCCCGATCACCCCCTTTACCACTGTCTCTCTCTCTGACCTTCTTCTTTTCCATTGCTTCTCACCTTTATTCAATTACTTGTCACCTTGGGTTCTGCATACGGATTTCATAGCCGGCCCATTGTATTGCATGCGCCGTCCTCTGAGATATTTACATGTACTTAGAATAGGTTTTGAGGGTTCTTAGTTAGTATAGGTTAAAGAACTCTGTGTGTCTCCATTATTGATTTAGTGTTTCTGCTCTTTTATTTAATGCTAGACTGGGATAAGGTAACTGTAGTCATTGTCCCCGATGTGTGTATGGTTTGCTTATACCTACACGACTTCGACCGGTCCTGTGGTAGCCTGTGTTGTCTTTTCGCTTGCGTCCTTTACGAGTGCAACATTGTGTTGACTGAGGGTTTTGGCCTGTTCCAGTTCCACACTTTGCTGTCTCTTTGCTTGTCTTTAGAGGGTCGCCAGGATAGAACCAGATACTTGTGATCTGGATCTATCAAGAGAGCACCCTAGTCAATTAACGTAACTTAAAGGATGCAGTCTTAAGGACATCGCTAGGCTACGAGCCTGTCTTGCTCAACCACAGTTCCTTACCTAGAGTATTCCAGCTAGACATTATTAATCGAGTAGACACTTATTAGTATTTAATATAAGCTCTTTGATATGTACGCATTATTATTCACAGCATTTATTAGTCTAGGTTGTTGTTGAGTTGCACAACCATAGCAGACTGTTTCGTTGATGAGGAAGTACTTCTTTTAGTGTCGAACATTGCTACCGTTGCGCATTTATAGTATTCTCGTGTCAGTTAACATTATATGTCCTATCTTTTAGTGTATTCCATTTACACGTGTGGTGTCCTGCCTCCTGCCTTTATATAGTTTAAGATACGAGCATCTTATGAGCATCAGACTTTCTTCAGAAGTTTCCAGGTCTATGCTGTAGGACTACACTTCACTTTCTTTCAGATAGGAGTGAAGAGTTTATTGTTATTTAGAGTAACTGTATTGAAGCATCTTTTTATTGTATTAAATCTTGCAGTGATTTAATTGATCTTTCCATAGATTCCTTTTTATGCATTTTAACGTAACTTGCATCTTGTTTGTTATCAGGCTATACCAGTGTGGGTTAGCCTGAAGTAGAGTACATTTATGCCCAGTTAAGGATACCCCGTTATCGCAGATTAACTCTGGAGGGTATAGGTGTTTTTGTTCGCCGGCATATAAGTTCGAGGGTTTGGATCTAGCGTACCGTTGTTGCATAGTGCCCTATTACTAGTCCAATCATTAAGTGCCCTTGTTTTATTCGTAGCCCCGGTCGTAACAAATGGCGACCTTGCCTAGTATCTTATCTTAGTCGTCATACCAAATGAACTAAGAAATAATTGCAGGATTTTTGGACATTTGTTTTTGGAGGAATATTTTGGACACGTTGGATTTTTTTTTGGCAATGTAGTATAGCACTTAGAGTTGTCTTCAAGCATTTTGTTGAGTGAATAGTGCTACATGAGAGTTTAGTTTTTTTTTTTTTTTATAAACGTTGAGAATTTTCGGTGGACACTATGTCGAACGACGGATCAGTGCACAGTGAGGACACAGTATGGGAAGCAGGCTCTGAGGTGCAGCAGCTGGGTTTGGTAGAAGGCATTAGAGTATTAACTAGTGAGGAGGATACAAGGAAGTTTTTGGAGATGCCTATTACTGTTGACCGGGTGTCGGGGATTGATCGGTACAGTCTCCAGTGTTTGGCCACGGTCATGGGGCATGTTGGCACTAGCAGCATAACGAGAAGTGACCTGGTGGCCTGTGTGCTCGGTGGGGTGCGTGGGGCTTCGGGTGGAGCGGAAGCTGGGGCACCTTCGGCCCAGCCCCCATTCCACTCGACTCCTACCATGGCGCCCCCTCGGGCTCCGGAGCCGGGTACGGTCCCGCAAGCCGATAGTCACTGGCAGCGTGGTTTGCACCTGGGTGGATCACTGGGTGGGTCTCCAATTGTTGCATCTCCTCCTCCTCAAGGTTTAACTCCAGATATGATCTTCCAGCTCGAGATGGCTAAACTTAACCAGCAGGCTAAGCAACGAAGGCATGAGGCTGAGCTTGAGCAACGAAAGCATGAATCTAAGATTGAGATGGCTAAGATTCAGGCTGAGGAGAGAAAGGCCATGTACTGTGCAGACATAGAGATTGAGAAGTCTCGGGTGAAGTCGACAGGACAGCGTCTCGGTTCTGGGAATCGAGGTCTTGATCAGTCTTTATCGCACCTTCTTAAGTTAGTCCCTGCATTTGACGAGTCGGGTGTCACCGAGTTTTTCTTGCGTTTTGAGAAGAAGTGCCGGGAGCACCAATGGCCCGAGGTTAAGTGGGCAGCCCTTGTTTCCTCTAGGTTGGTTGGCAAAGGACTCAAGGCATATGATGCGTTGCCCTTGGAGTCTTGCATCGATTATGAGGTACTGAAGGAAGCTGTTCTGCGGGCGTATGAGTTACAACCAGAGACATATAGGTTGAAGTTTCGGGGTGTTACGAAGGATCGTGAGTGCACTTTTCTAGAACATGCCCGGGAACTGTCTGATGCTTTGAGAAATTGGCTGAGGTCAGAGAAGGTAACGACGTTCGGAGAGCTTGAGCAGTTAGTCCTTCTAGAGCAATTTTTCAAATGCACAGGCGGTGACCTGACTTTGAACCTCAAAGAGAAACGTCCTAAAACTCTACAAGAGGCAGCTGAGATGGCTGACCTGAGAGTGTCGCTGATTCGTGGGTGCGGGTCTGCACAACAAACCGATGCAGTTAACAAGGGGCGCAACACTCCACCCCCCCCGAGTCAGTGATGCAACATTTAATAACGAAAGTAAGAGCCATGATACCAATTTTGATCACAAACCTAGAACCGTCCCGTTTAAGAAAGGTCAGGGCCCTTCCCCACCTCAGGAGAAGTCCAAGGGTGAAGTAGAGTGTTTTAAGTGTCATAACAAGGGGCATTTTGCACGTTCCTGCCCTAGTAACCAACCTACAGCAGTCGTGTCTTTGGCTAGCAACATTGGGGTGTCTCTGAGGTTTTCTGCATTTACCCGGGGTGATATGTCAGATGCGGAGGCACAGCCAGTGAAGGAGTGTCCGGAAGGCTCGAAACCTGTCCACGATGCTTTTTGCGACCATAGAGGGCGTGGCTGCGTGAGTTGGGCTGGTTACAAGCATGGGTTGGAGTTGTTGCGTGATACAGGTGCATCCCAGACTCTGATGAAAAACTTTACAGGCCAACCTATAAACGTGGCACGGGTAGTTGTGGTGCAGGGTATTAATGCTACAAGGTCATACCCGTTGGTTTGAGTGGAGCTGGAGGTTGATGGTGTGACACGAGAGATAGATGTTGGAATCATAGAGAAACTGCCAGTAGAGGGCGTCGACCTTCTTCTCGGCAACGACTTTGCGGTGCCTACTTCTGAGGTTCCACCCTTAGTCGCTGCCGAGAGGGCGGCCGACGTGAGTAGAGAGGGGCAGAAGTTGGTCGAGAGGTGTCAATTACAGCAAATGGCATGTGTTGACACCCGATCTCGTGCATCTTAGGTGTCACAGCCTATTCCTCAGTCTCTAGACCAGCGGAGGAATGGTCGGAAGGAGAAAGCTAAAGTTGGGAGAAGTTTTGTGAGTTTTGGTCCAGCGGCTCTTCTTGGCGACTCAGTATTAGGACCAAAGATGAGCTCCGGAGTGGCCCCAGAACCTGTCCCCCCCTAGGGACATGGTAGGGCGTGATGGTACTCCGCGACAGAGTAGTTCGCAGGTGGAGAAGAGTTGTGGGAACGGAGCTACTGAACTCGAGGACGGGGAGGCATTTCATGTGAACCTGGCGAAGGAGTTTGTGAGGCAACCACCTGAGCAGCCTACTGTCCCTGCGTTGGCTTGCAGCGGCCAAGGTGGAGAAGGAGAGGGGGGCAGTGGGGTTCAGGTGGAGGAGAGTTGGGATTGTCATGTCTCGGTGGAGCAGTGGGCGGGGGACACGAGCCAGGTGGCTGTGGAAGCGCTAGAGCACCTGCCTGAGCATCAGTGTGCAGCGCTCCAGCCCCTGCTCGGTTCATACCCCACTGTTTGTGCCGAGCACCCGGGCCTCACAACTCATGCGGTGCACGAGGTTCCGCTGGCAGGTCACTTGAGTGTGAATAGACCGTTGGCCTCGTTGTTTCAGTGGTTCAAGGTGGGCGACGAGGCTTTGGCATGGTTGTCAGGTCAGGGTCGACCCATGGCTGCCAAGGGTGGTGGTCAGAATGAGGACAGTGAGCAGATTGGTGAGGTGGGCTATGGAGTGGATGTGCCCGGTCGTCACATAGCCTCCCAATGCTGCTCTAGTCAAATGCAACAGCCCTACCATAGACCGACTATATCTGGCCATGTCGCTGAAGGCGGTGATGCTGCGCAGGTAGATGTAGTCGCAAGGAATGCGGGGGTGCGCATGTACGGTATCGGCGGGGAAGCCTTAGCAATTATGAACTATGGGAGTGACTGCACAGGAGGTACTGATTGTCCCTCTCATGACCTGGCTGTTCTAGGGACGAAGGTGGAGAAGGAGGGAGACTATAGTTTAGAAGTTGCGGTCTTGGCTGGGTTGTGGGAGGGCACTAGGCATGTTGTTCTTCGAGATAAGTTGCAACCTCTTGTTCCTGAGCGTCGAGAGAATTTGTTTACTAGGCTGTGGCAGTACATCCGCATGTTTGTTGCTTCTCCAGGCCTGATGTACGGGGTAGAATCCGACATGGAGGCTGGAGACAGTGCAAGGCTCAAGTTAATTCCCTACCATATAAATCCTGCTCGACAGCCTGTTGTGAAAGCAGAGCTAGACTACATATGGAAAAAGGGTCTGAGGGATAAGGGATATCGTGAGTGGTTGTTGCCAGTCAGTTTGCAACCTGAGTTGAGTGGCAAGATCAGTGTGTGTGTTGATTGCAAGAGTGTGTGTGCATTATCCCTGACAGACGCCTATCCATTACCTAGAGTTGACGACACCATAGACCTCATCGGGGCTGCCTCATTTATCACGAAGGTAGAACTAGTGAAAGGTTATTGGCAAGTCCCGTTGCCGGAAAGAGCGAAGAGAAGTGCCAGTCTTGTGATGAACTGGGCAGTTTATCAGTGCCAGGTGTTGTTTTGCTGCCGGAACACAAGTTGGATGTGTGGCATGTTAAGGGCACTGATAATGTTTTGGCTGATTGTTTGTCACAGGAGGGTATGTTTGCAGGAGAACCCTCGCCGTTCAGTCAGTGTGTGTTGAGAGTGGAGAAAAACCAGGCTTGCCCCTATAGAGCAGCCGTCAAAAACAACATTAAAATTAAATCAAAAAATCACATAAAAACTCTTTCTTTTTGATAGTTAATTGTAAGTTGCCAATGTTATAGCTAAAGTCCTAAGTTGAACCTGTCTTTCACTTAGTAGGCTGGGCTCTGTGAAGCTCGCTCAGGGAGCATAGCAGGCTAAATAATACTATTATGTTTGGGAGGGGTTATAAGATTTTATTTATGCTAATATGTTGTTTTATGTAAGAATTGAGCTTTGCATTTAATTTCTGGTGGAGTGGCTAGGTGTGGCGGGTCTTGTCGGCATTCTGCCTTGTCAGATATGGTGCTCGCTTAATGTTGAGCGTCCTATATCTTGGGCGGGGTGTGATGTCTACCAGCGTTGGCAGAATCGCCTCTCGTTAGCCACTAGCGCTCACCAGGGACATCGAAATGGGCTACAGTTATCCGAGAATGTTGTTCTTTCTTTCCTTGTGCTCGCATTGTCACAGACAGTCCAGTGGTGGTCTTTGTTTTCGTCTGTGACAACGGGAAGTATTTTATATCATTAGTAGAATATAAGATGCATGGTGTAAAGTTAAGGAGAAAGAGCGATAGAGGCAGCGTGGTGGTAGTATGTGCGTGTGTATGTATGTCCTGCCTCCCTCGCTCGGTGGAGTTTTCCCGCCCGCGCGCGGGCTTTCCCGCGCCCTTGATTGGCTGGCGGTTCCTGGCGCGTCCTATGGGCCTGCTGCCTTGTGACGTGTCGGCCCGTGATTGGCCGACCATCGCGCCTTTGTGGGCTCGTGTGTGACTTGCCTCCTGCGTGGGGTCCACAGGAGCTGTTCTCCTCAGGACAGGCTTGGCGCACATGCTTCTAACATCCCTTTGCATACTCTCTCCCGATCACCCCCTTTACCACTGTCTCTCTCTCTGACCTTCTTCTTTTCCATTGCTTCTCCAATTACTTGTCCCCTTGGGTTCTGCATACGGTTTCCATAGCCGGCCCATTGTATTGTATGCGCCGTCCTCTGAGATATTTACATGTACTTAGAATAGGTTTAGAGGGTTCTTAGTTAGTATAGGTTAAAGAACTCTTTGTGTCTCCATTATTGATTTAGTGTTTCTGCTCTTTTATTTAATGCTAGACTGGGATAAGGTAACTGTAGTCGTTGTCCCCGATGTGTGTATGGTTTGCTTATACCTACACGACTTCGACCGGTCCTGTGGTAGCCTGTGTTGTCTTTTCGCTTGCGTCCTTTACGAGTGCAACATTGTGTTGACTGAGGGTTTTGGCCTGTTCCAGTTCCACACTTTGCTGTCTCTTTGCTTGTCTTTAGAGGGTCGCCAGGATAGAACCAGATACTTGTGATCTGGATCTATCAAGAGAGCACCCTAGTCAATTAACGTAACTTAAAGGATGCAGTCTTAAGGACATCGCTAGGCTACGAGCCTGTCTTGCTCAACCACAGTTCCTTACCTAGAGTATTCCAGCTAGACATTATTAATCGAGTAGAACTTATTAGTATTTAATATAAGCTCTTTGATATGTACGCATTATTATTCACAGCATTTATTAGTCTAGGTTGTTGTTGAGTTGCACAACCATAGCAGACTGTTTCGTTGATGAGGAAGTACTTCTTTTAGTGTCGAGCATTGCTACCGTTGCGCATTTATAGTATTCTCGTGTCAGTTAACATTATATGTCCTATCTTTTAGTGTATTCCATTTACACATGTGGTGTTCTGCCTCCTGCCTTTATATAGTTTAAGATACGAGCATCTTATGAGCATCAGACTTTCTTCAGAAGTTTCCAGGTCAATGCTGTAGGACTATACTTCACTTTCTTTCAGATAGGAGTGAAGAGTTTTTTGTTATTTAGAGTAACTGTATTGAAGCATCTTTTTATTGTATTAAATCTTGCAGTGATTTAATTGATCTTTCCATAGATTCCTTTTTATGCATTTTAACGTAACTTGCATCTTGTTTGTTATCAGGCTATACCAGTGTGGGTTAGCCTGAAGTAGAGTACATTTATGCCCAGTTAAGGATACCCCGTTATCACAGATTAACTCTGGAGGGTATAGGTGTTTTTGTTCGCCGGCATATACGTTCGAGGGTTTGGATCTAGCGTACCGTTGTTGCATAGTGCCCTATTACTAGTCCAATCATTAAGTGCCCTTGTTTTATTCGTAGCCCCGGTCTTAACAATTGTTCCTGGATCCCTGTGACTCCAGTGAACCCTCACTTAGCTCAACCTTCTGGGTCAGGGGAACTTCCGGTACCCAGCGAGTGGTATATTGAAATCAATAAGACCAGGAAATTTAGGACAAAAGATGAGGCAGGGAGAGTTATGGATGTGTTAATTAAGGGTGTACCGAGTTCGTACAACCCGGATTATTTTCTGTATACAGCTGCCCCGGCGATCCCTCCCACCGCGTCTGCACGACTGTTTGTGGATTGGTCAAAAGCTGATGGCATTAATGATGTCAAAGCTTTGAATGCTCTCTCGCCGGAGTTGCTACAACTCCGGTCCTAGACCAGACGCATACACCAGTTTTGCAGATGGGGGATTAGGCCCATGGGCAGACTGGGAGATAGAAGCTCAGGTTTTTGCTGCTACAATTACTTCTAAGTCTTCACATCAGGTTCCCCAAGAAAATCATACTTACTTTTCTTTGCCAGTAGCCAAAGCAGAGGGAGTTTCCCCAGATTTACTTACCTTTCTTTCAGCCCCCAAAGTTTCCTTGCACTCCCTTGATGAACCTTTTTCTACTCCCCCGGCTGCTCACCTTGACAGGGACTTCAAGTTAAGAAATAAGGCTTACTGGATGTTCTCTCAGTACTTGGTTAGTCACCAGATTGCCGCCTCCCTGTCACGTACTATTTCAGCTATAGCTGAACCCCAAATTAAGAGAGCTACCGAATTGTCTAGGAGACTGTTGCTACAAAATTCTATTCAGTCCTTAGGAGACATTAGAATTGCTATTATGGAGGCGGTTCGAGCCCGCCAAGATCTGAGAGTCCATCTAGTAAGGAAGTTGCCGGCGGACATAGGTCGCCGGGTAACTCTCTCTCCGGTCCTTACTGCCACCCTCCTTAACTCTGAAACATGGAGTCTAATGTTTAACATGGTTAGTGGTTGGAAGCAGATTACCTCCCCAAGCTCGGAAGGACCCTGTTAAGAAGCCCTTTCATAAATCAAAGGGTGGTCCCAAACAATACCAACCACAATCTAAACAGTCACCAAGGGATCCCAGACTCCCGCCCGCAGCAGGGAGGTAACTCTTACAAGCCCAAACAAGGTAAACGTTCTGGGTATAAAGGTAAGGCCCCTCAGAAGGGTACTCAAGGCCAGCCATCAGTCAAATCTAGCCAAGCATCAGATACCAACCCACCTCCTCCTCCAAAAAACTAGCCACCCAGTCTCTCGGCATCCCAACGCCGTGCTTAAGGACAAAGGATTTGAGAGTTGCCTCGACGATCGGACCCCGGTTGCACCTGGGTTCATTCCGTTCATTCTGCTCGGCCTGGCCCAAGAAGACCTGGGCCCGGAAAGTAGTAAGCAAAGAATCACCTGGCGGTGGCTCCGGCGGACCCGACTGCGTCTGCCGCGGGAACATGTCAATGTGTCTCAGGAGGAGGAGACTCTGCTTCAGGAAATGATTACCAAGCAAGTTCTTATCCCGGTCAATGCCAGTCACCCAGTATATACTTCCCGACTGTTCTTAGTGCCAAAAAGGGACAGTGTGCAGATGCGACCAGTTCTAGATCTCTCGCACCTGAACACATTTATAGAGAATTCACCCTTCAGGATGCTTACAGTTCAGCAACTCAGACTCGCGATTCCGCCGCAAGGTTGGATGTGCTCGATCGATCTCAAAGATGCCTATTGGCATGTCCCAATAAACAAACGGTTCCAAAAATTCTTCGCCCTGAGGATCAGGCGAGAGACTTATGTCTTTCAAAGAATGCCTTTTAGCTTGAACCTAGCACCGAGAATTTTCCGGCAAGCTCTTTTACCCCTGTTAATCCGAGGCATACAGGTGTTTTGGTATCTAGACGACTGGCTAGTAGTAGCGAACTCTATGGAATTATGTCAAGATCATGTAAACCAAGTGTTAGCTCATGTAACAACCCTAGGGTTTAAGGTGAACTTGGCGAAGTCTCGCCTTGGCCCCTCAAGGACTATTCAGTGGATAGGGCTGGTCTGGGACACCGCCAATCTGACTCTTACTCAGAGTGTGGACAACCGGAGCAGGTTCCGCAAGAAACTGTTCCGTTTTCCCCACAGTCTGGATACGACCAGGAAAACGTGGGATTCCCTAGTCGGCTCTCTCAACTGGATACAATTAACTGTGAAGTTGGGCCGGTTGAAAGTCAAACGATTAATCCTGGAAGGCAACAAAGTTTTCCCTCTCTCGCCAGAGAAGAAATTATGGCCAATTCCTCCATTAATCCACAGCTTACTCTTGGTCTGGGCCAAGCGAGAAGTTCTCTACTCTGTCACGACATGGGTTTCTCCCACTCCTACGGTGTGGGTAGACACAGACGCCTCAGGGGCACTAGATTGGGGCTATCAGTCCACCCTGGGCTATCCAGGTCAAGGCACATGGCCGGTAGACAGTCAGTACCATGTCAACGAGCAAGAGCTTTTAGTCCCCCTCTTTTTTCTCCAAACTCACGGCATGACTTAAACAAACAAATCAATTGCGTTCCGAATGGACAATCAAACAGCAGTCTTTTATATTCAGAAATAGGGCTCAGTGAGGTCACGAGAGTTGTTGAATGTTTCTGAACGGATTTTTGCCCTGGCCGAAGCACTAGGAATTTCCCTGCATGCAGCATATCTCCCCGGCGTGGCGAACGTCTGGGCAGACGCTCTCTCTCGCCGGCAGAGCACTCTAGTAGAATGGACAATCAAACAGGCTATCTTCGACAAGATGATTGCAAAGCCGGCCCGTCCGCAGGTGGACTTGTTTGCATCCACAGAGAATCACAGACTCCCCCTCTTCCTCACTCGTCAGGAGGTCACCCCGGCGGGGGGACCCGATGCATTGTTGGTAGACTGGAACAGGTGGACCTCAATCTATCTGTTTCCGCCACCAGATTCTGTGCTAATGTGCAAAGTAATTCACAAGCTGAGGGATTACCGGGGCCGAGTGGCAATGATCGCGCCGCTATGGCCAGCCCAGGTGTGGTACCACCAATTGCAACAATGGTGCAGGAACCCGGTGTCCCTCCACATCTCCGCCTTCCACTTGGATACAATTGGCAACCTTCGGACCTCGCTCAGTTTTGCCTTATGGACATTTACCGTGCCAAATGGTTAGCTCAATTTGGGGAGAGTGTCACTAATAAATTAATGAACCAATACACCATGTCTACCAGGAGACAATATCAATCCCATTGGAAAACCTTCACAACCTGGATTGTAGAGTCAGGGCAAACTACTGCCTCAGGGGCTTTAGTCTTTAAATACTTGGACTATCTATTTGAAAAAAAAAAAAATTCAGTAACCACTCTAAAAAATCATTTGTCTGCCATTAGAACCCCCTTTTTTTTATCTCACTGGCCTTTCCATACCGCAGGCGGAGGAGAAAGGTTTTATGAGGGCGTTTCAAGCTACGCCCACCACCCCGTCAGCTCATGCCCACTTGGTCACTTGACAAAGCCTTATCAGTACTTCAATCACGCAAATATAATAATGCGCCGGATTTTGATTCACTTTTGAAAAAGGCTGTTTTCCTCATAACTCTAGCCACCGGAAACAGGGTGTCTGAGCTGGCGGCGATGAGCAACGAACCTAATTGCCTTAGGTTTGGGAGACTGCGCAATCATGTGCAAATCGCGCCGTCTCCCACATTTATAGCTAAAAACGAACATTCTGAACATGTATTTTCCAAATTTTCCGTCCCGGCTTTGAAAAGGGGCCCCACTCATCACCTTGTATGTCCTGTGCAAGCACTCACAATGTTTTTGAGGGCTGCGCAGCCTCGCCAACCAGGTGCTTTATGGTCAACCGGACAGGTAAGCGTGTTACAAAACGAAAGTTAGCTTCCTTGCTTGTGGACGTTATTAGGGAAAGTAATCCCGGCATGATAGGCAGGGCTCACGATATCAGGAAATGGGCAGTCTCTCTCAGATTTCTACAAAATTTCTCAGTAGAGGACATTGCTAATACTTAATTATGGGCTTCCAATCATATTCCTATATCACATTCCTAACACGCTACCTGTCCGTCGCTCTAGATAAACCAAAGCGTACCTGTGTAGCTTTACGTCAACAGGTACAGTAGGTAATGTTCTATTAAGTTAAGTTTTGATGTTTAAAGAAGGGGGGGGGGGGGGTGCGGAATAGTCCATATCCCCTCTGTGCCCCTGAAGATTGTGATGAATCACGAGCTGTGATAGGACTGGTTCTACAGTCCGATATTAATTTTATGTTAAATTCTAAGAAGATGTCTCGCATAGTTGCAACAATGTATGTTTTTTACAAGATTGTACAATTATATTGACGGTACAAATAGTTTTAAGAATGGAACGAATAACTGCTGCAGAGTTACAGTTCTCGGGAACACATAGGTGTCCCACTTTATCATGCATACGATCTAATGTAAAGATCTGACCATGAGCAAGCAGTTTCTTAATGTCACGCACTGCCTGCAACTCTTTTATACTTTTTTATATATTGTTTGCATACAATAAAACTTTAAAAATTGTTACTTGGATTCTTCGCCCCTAAGGTTAGGATATTTTACGAATGTTCCGCCTCCAGTCTTGTTAATCAGGCGAAGTCCTCAATGATGGAGGGGCCCTATTAAATTATAGGTTTGCTTCCCGTAGGGAAGTAAAGAAAACCTAATATTTAGTAGGGCCCCGTAATCATTGACGACGTGGTCCCTCCCGACCATCCCACTTCCCATTCGTTGATTTCTATAGTTTATTCTTGGTATATCAGTGAAGGACGAAGATGGCCGCTAGAGGGCCTGGTGTTGGGAAAGCAAAACATGAGAAATCCACACATATGGCAAGTCATATGATAACAGATATTAAGTTATTTTTTATTTTTTTATATTTTACGGAGTTTTTTTCTGTAGGGTACCCGATCAAAATGACGATCCCATAAGGGAATTAGGCGTGCACTTATGACGAGTACTCCATAATACTTCCGCGCGGGCTATTCAAATGCTGGCACAGGATGTTGAATGGAGACTATTATTATTAATAGGCGAAGTCGTCAATGACTACGGGGCCCTACCAAATATTAGGTTTTCTTTACTTCCCTACGGGAATCAAACCTATAATATATATATATATATATATATATATATATATATATATATATATATACTCCCAGGCGGACGTGAACCACCAACAGTCAGGACGAGTGTCTATGCTTTAATCCACTACACACAAGTATCCTCTATCACGATGTGGTATAGTGGATTAAAGTATGGGCACTTGTTCTGACTGTCGGTGGTTTAAGTCCGGCTGCGAGTACAAAAACATTTAATATATATGCAGTATAAATACTGTATATAAACCGATTGTACCTAAGAGATTCAATACTACTTGCAGAATTCTAGGTCGCAGAGTTGCGTATGCATTTTTTTTTTTTTTTTTTTTTTTTTTTTTTTTTTTTTTTTGGTAATGCGAAAACTGCACACCTACTTTATTGTTATTTCATTGCTCTCAGGTTAGCCTATATAGTTATTTAGAAGGCTTATTGATGCAGGGCTCCGCTTTTCGGCTACCTTTCTGGTAGGTTAAGCGTTTTTATTGTCATCGGCAGACTCTATAGTTTAACCCTTGGGATCCGGGGGGCCTCATATGAAGGTTGGTATTTTCAAACTTCATAATTCAGTAGCTACTGATTGAGACCACCTAGAGCAGTCAATTATTTTGCAAATTGTAGAACGTTTTCTTGTCTGTAGACTGCCGTTGAGATGACATCGCTACGTTGCGTGGTTGCCGAGTTCTGATGATTATATCGGCAACTTTTTAGCCGCACATTTTGCCTCATATGAGGCCTCCCAGATTCCAAGGGTTAAGAGTTGCTTCACGTAGTGAAGAACTTTCTATAGAGTGCTGTGTCGTACCTTCCATGCGTGCGTGTCGCCGTGATCTTCTCTGGAGGTAAGAGTTTTGCTGTGTTGTCGTGCTGCTTGCCCTAGGGCTTGTGGCTAGCCTAATGGTAGGGGTATTTTATGGCTAGGATGCATTATTATTAATACTCTGTGTATTGTAATATTTGTAGCCATAAGATGTGACCTTCCCTTTCATTTCCAAGTGTTATTAATGAAAGGAGTGTGTCAGGAGACGTCCTGACAAATATAAATATGTACGTGTTGTGTTGGTCTATCTTGTTGCAAACGAGTTAGAAAACACAAAGGGTTTGGTTCACTCTTCCGGCGGGTAATAGCCGAGTGCTATTTTTACCGGAGGCCCTCTATGGAGGGCTGGAGTAACGTTCCAAAGAACCCGATCGTGGTCGGAGTACCACTACAATTCCCGGCGGAAGAGAAGGCTTTCAAACGGGTTTTCGGCTCAGGCGGAATGATTCGCCTATACGTAAAAGATATCCTCCCGCGGCGGGGGAAGACTTTATCTGTCGCCACGGCGGACGGGTCAATAATTGAGTTAACAAACATCTGGCATTGAGGCGGTAGTATAAGGTTAACTATTTACATTCAATAAGAATGATAACTGGCATAGGCCAGTGATACGGAGTGTCACGGATAAGTAGTCTTAATTTTTTCAATAGAGAAAACCAGAGAGTGGTTTTCCAGAAGGGTATGACGAAAAATTAAAGTAGTGAAGTGTTACTAGGTCTAGTTTTCCGGCGTATTCGAGGTATATAACATGTGTGAATGTCCTGGATTATCCTTATGAGCATTGATTCTTGGACATTTCTTTCCAGATCTCACACGTCTACCTCGGCGACGAGCCCCAGACAGGGGGGCGATCACGGCGGGGGGGGGGGATCGTATACATCATGCCTTACGTTACCTTGTGTTCTACACCAACTTGCATGAAGGTGCCGGTCTTTAGCCATAAGCTCTGCATTAAATGTGTCGCATGCCTTGATCGCTTGAGAGGATTTTGGCTGTCGAAGAGGTGTAGTGTTTGTTCTGAACTTAGAAATGGTTTATTGAACCACAAGGAAGTGTCATGTCAAGTAGCTCTGTTAGAAATAAAAGCTAACTTTAATGCGTATACAAAGGAGCTAGCACACAAAGCATTACAGTGCGACGATGAAGTTTTGTGGGACTATTTGGTTATTAAATCTCCAGTAAGTAAACAAAAGTAATCTCGTTCCTCAGTGAGCAAAAAGAAACCCACTACAGCCATTTCGAAAGAACTGATTAGTACGAAAGATGACTCACAATAAGAACACGGCAATCCCCCCCCTGGCCGGTCTACAAAAAGGGCTCAGCCGGACTCTTCACATGAAGACAGGACCCGGTCTTGTTCCAGGTCGCCCTTGAAACAATCGTCACGTTTGCCGGGACAGTCTCGACACCCGGCGAACAAGAAACGACGAATCACGCCTGACCAAGTGGCACACACGGCGTCCACTTCAGGCAGTAAAGTTACAGGCAGTAAACGTAAATCCCGTACAGAGACGTCGAGTTCGGGGCGCTGGCAATCGCCGAAGCCTTCTTCTCCTCCCTCCATCACTACCTCCTCCAGGCCTAACGTCCAATCTAGCAGGTCGGAGGTGGTGACGGAAGTAGCAGAGACGCCTCCTAGGGACAGTGATAGTGATATGAACCAATTGCCGAAGTCAATTAGGCCAGATTATGCGATTCCATGTTGCAATATTCCACAAGGTTTTAAAATGCCATATGTTCATGATCCGGCAAAAGTGTTAGCTGACGAATACCGACGGTACCCGGCAGGTGTAAGGGAAAGTGAGGAAAGATCACTACGTCAACTATCCGACGTTGCCTCGGAGGCACCAGACAATGCTAGTATACGGCGAAACATGGAACAAATAGACCTACCTTCCTCCATACCGAACCTCAGTTGGGAGGAGTTTGAACACAAACAGTTACTCCCCGCGGTGTGGGATGAAGCGGTTCTATCCCGCTCAGACCGTCAGCCGAACATGCTGACGAACATGCCTATTACATAAGGCATCCTCTTCAAACACTAATCCGCCGTAGTTTGAATCTACCGCACAGAGCATTTAAAATCTGAGGAGCCTTCATCATGAGCGCACGCGACCTCACTCATGGCTTCAGTCATTATGAATTAGGTTCTCACTACGAAAAAACTTCGTAAAAAATAAAAACAAAAACAAAATAAGAATAACTATCCAATAAGCTTTCCATCATATCGTGGATGTACTTGTGTGGATCTTTGACCAGACGCTGATTCAGGCGTCATACTTCCTTCACTGACATATCAAGTAAACCAAAATCCTTAATACATCAACGAATGGGAAGGGGATGGTCGGGAGGGCCCCAGTCGTCAATGATTACGGGGCCACTACTAAATATTAGGTTTTCTTTATCTCCTTACAGGAGTCAAACCTATAATTTATTAGTGGCCCCTCCATCATTGACGAACATGCCTGATTTCTAAGACTGGAGGGGGACATTCGTAATCATATCATAACTCTAGAAAAGCAGATAATCAAACAACCACATAGTATTCTTACTTTTGTAAAAAAAGAGATATTCGGGTACATAAACTTTATACAGCCTAAATCTTCAAAAAGGGGTACAAGCAGGAGCGTGCTTCAAAGAAGCCTGCTTGAAAAAGGGTTAACTCTGAGACTCTGTGCACAGATCTGCTAGTTAAGAAGGCACCCCACTTAAAGTAAGTGGTGAAAACTAAAAACTTATAAGTTTACATGTGCACATATAAACCCCATTAACTAGTGGATATATTCCTAAAAATATAACCAAGCATAAATGAATTCTTGTACATTCGTAGAAGTATTGAACTCGTGTACTTATGCAGAAGTAATTACTTCAAAAGTAAAAGTCGTAGTTGCAACTACCGAGATTTCTCAAAAATCTATTGCTTCACAGCCAAAGCTACTTACAACAAGAATTGTTGTAACACTATTATTGGCCTTTAGCACAATTTCCTGCAATGAATACTACAGAGAAATTTTATAATACAATGCCTACAACCAGTATCACAGCTCGTATGTTCCGAACACATACTCCGGAGGGGTCTAGGGTGTCCTATGTCACACTGACTGCACCCTCTCCCCCCCCCCCCTCCCTTTTTCTTGAAATTAAACAAAACGTGACTAAAAGGGCCACCTAGACCCTCTGCCATAAAGCTATACATGGCAAGGAAGGTTTGTCCAGAGCTACTGAAAGGAATCGAGGCAAAAACTCCTGATTAGAGGCCCACAACTGTGTGGACTTAATAACTACCACCGAAAGATTATTAAGGAAACGTAAAGAGGCTGTCCCCTTGCGTAAATCGTGGGTCTTACCCACAACGCCGGGATTCTTCTCTTTAAAGTCCTCGACCAAGAGAGAAGCCAGTGTACGCTCCATCAAGCGTTCACCCGGACTTGCGACCCATAAAGCACCCTGGTGATTTAGAGGTGCCACTCTTAAATATTTGGTTAGAGCTTGCACTGGGCAAAAAAGATGGTGCACCTTTCCCCTTTTTAACGCCGGCACCGTGAACTCTGAAAACACGTGTTCACTGTGCTCAATCTTGGCTATGAATCCTGGGGAAGGTGCAATGTGAAGCCTATCAAACCTGAGGCAATTAGGTGCGTTGCTCATCGCCGCCAGCTCAGATACTCTGTTCCCGGTAGCCAAAGCCATAAGGAATACTGCCCTTTTGTAAAATCTGCAGTCTTTGGTACAGATGGGAACGAGAATAACGACGATGCTTTGTCCAGATACCATGTAGGCCTGAGCTGATGGGGAGGTGGGCAGAGTTTAAAACCTGCCCACATAAATCACTTTCAGATAAATGTTTCTGCATGAACAGATAAATTAAATAATTAACAACCAACGCCACCGAGGGCACAGTTTGTTTTTGTTCTAAGAATCCGAGACGTAAAAGCTTGCCAATGCGATTGAAACTGTCGCTTTGTAGACTGGGTATATTGATTCGTGAATATCTTGGTCACCTCGCTACCATATGGTGCTAGCCACTTGGCCTCCTGAATGTTCATAATGAACAAGTCCGCGAGGTTTCTAGGTTGCCAATTGTGGGGGGTGGCAGCCAAGCAGAGGGGACTCCGCCGGCACCAAAAACCTGAAGAGAGAACCAAGAATGGCGTTCTGGAGGGATTTGGTGGGAAGAATAAGTCATGGTTATAAGAACCTGGAATGTCCTTAATATAAACATCCAAAACATTTCCGTAACATTGCTACCCCTGACTCATCCGGCCCGTATAAAAGAGGCATAGCTCCTGTTTTTTAACTGGCGCCTTGTCTAAAGGAGGGGGAGATATGTCTGATAAGACTCGCACAGTGGAAGTAGTGAGAGCTGCTGTGCCTGGCACATTGGAAATTGGATCTGACACAAGAGGATGGTTAGGTATTTTAGCTAAAGCAAAGGATGTAGCCAGAGGTCGCACAATCGTCGACATCGCGGGATCTCCCGTATCAAAAGGAGTTTCCGGCGTAGGGCCAAAGAACCTATTAAGTGCATTCAATAGTAGTCTATCAATCTCTTCCGCCGGTACATACCTAGCCGATGACGAACTCCGTGGAGATTCGACAGTACCCTGAGAGTCGCCTAGAAGGTGACTGGACTCTTCAACCTCCATCTCTGAGACCAGAGATCGTTGTTCTTCATCCGTTAAGTCTGGCCTATCATGGGAAGATCCCGCTGAAGCCGGGACCTCCACATGTTGCCACGTTAAAACTGGGATAGAAGATGGTACATCGGCATCCCGGTGGACGTCAGCACTAGTTGAGTCACAAAGGGATGTGTGCTGTCCTGCCAGGACTGTGAGTATCGCCATACACCTTGGCTGTGGCTGTCCCTCGCTTGCGAGCTCGGTATACTCTCTGAATGGGAGCCCTCGTCCGAGTCCCGTAAAGGTTTATGATAATTAAAAGCTCCCATAGCTCATTAACACATTGAAAGCAGAGCTGGTGAGCAAAATCATAAAGTATACTAATTAATTTAATATATATTTAATTGTATTAAAATAAATTACTATAAATAAACACAATATTATCATAATATAATCATAGAAAATATATATGTTTATTATGATTCAGCTATTAAATTATTTCATTAACAAACAAAAATAAGATAGGGATACCTGAGCTTAACGGCGTTGAACATACAGCAATGAGAGGTTCAAGTGCCGACATGACAGAGACTGGGGGAAAACTACCCCGCCCCCGGGAACTACCTGGTCACCTAGTGCAACACCGGTACTCCGCCCTGGAAAGAGAAATTTCCGGGGATTAATGCTCATAGGGTTACACCCAAAAAATGGTACAAAATATGTGCCACAAAACCGCCGGTCAACGAACCGTAGCACTCCACCACTACTTTTGAAGTCTTTCAAGTATCCCTATACACTTGAAACACTAGTAAGATTCCGGCATCTTTTTATCCCATAAAAAGTCTAAGCCTATCTTAATCTCTAATCCGGCTTCTCCCAGAAGCCCTCATAGATCGCCGTCTTGAAGGCCGTGATACCCTATTGTATCAATCAATTGTTTGGCAAATTATCGCAAATTGCAAATCAGTTAATATAACCACCCGAAGGTACAACCGCCGGGTTTTATATGCAATGTCAAACCAATTGTACCTGCCCCAGACCTCTTTGTAAAAAGGTCGCCGGGAGGGAAAGACTAAACAAACAAACAGCATTGTTTCAATGGCTTATTAAAGATTTCAGCATATCTTTTACCTGTCCAAAAGAATTAAGCATAACTTCTGAATCCTCAAAAGATGAAGCATATCTTTATTAAAGATGAAGTCTTTCAAGTATCCCTTTACACTTGAAACACTAGTAAGATTCAAGCATCTTTTTATCCCATAAAAAGTCTAAGCCTATCTTAAACTCTAATCCGGCTTCTCCCAGAAGCCCTCATAGATCGCCGTCTTGAAGGCCGTGATACCCTATTGTATCAATCAATTGTTTGGCAAATTATCGCGAATCGCAAATCCGTTAATATAACCACCCGAAGGTACAACCGCCGGGTTTTATATGCAATGTCAAACCAATTATACCTGCCCCAGACATCTTTGTAAAAAGGCCGCCGGGAGGGAAAGACCAAACAAACAGACAGCATTGTTTCAATGGCTTTGAAAAGCAGAGAAAACCATGTCCAACAGATGTCAGCATGATAACCTAGATAACTGTGTGGAGCCTCCCTCGACGGGAATAACCCAGGAAGCCTGATCCCAGGCTCGACCATAGAAAACGCAGTTTCTGATGAGCCCTCAAGCGACCAAACTCGTCGGGGTAACTTACCTATTTTAGTCATCCTGACTAAAACTCAGTAAACAAAAACGGTGTTCTCGGAGCAACGAGAAAAACGCCGGAAAGGTAACCCACACTAAACGAGACATTACAGGAGGGCGTAATGCATAAAGCAATGAATAACACAGGAAGCCTGATCCCAGGCTCGACCATAGAAAACGCAGTTTCTGATGAGCCCTCAAGCGACCAAACTCGTCGGGGTAACTTACCTATATGAACCATCCTGACTAAAACTCGGTAAACAAAAACGGTGTTCTCGGAGCAACGAGAAAAACGCCGGAAAGGTAACCCACACCAAACGAGACAATTTAACATATTTTATGCAAAGGGTGTGCGCAAAAATAGGGATGCCTGAACAGGAGGGCGTAATGCATAAAGCAAAAACCGGGGCAAAGGTAGCCATGACAGAGACTGGTGGGAAACTTACTCCAGGTTCTGCATAGACCCGCCGGGACCCAGCTCTAGAAAAAAAGAAAATTTCCAGGAATTAATGCTCATAAGGTTAACCCAATCATGTTCGCACACAAGTGTTAAATAACCCGCCGGGTAACGAGACGTAATACTCAACGACTACAGCTCGCTACGTGGTGGGGTTTCCTAAGTAAAAGATATCAGAATATCTTAATTTGTCCAAGAGATTTATGAATACCCTCTGACATAATATATAAAGACCAGCATGGCGTTTATAACAGATTAAGTCTTTCCGGTGGTGTTTGTTTCAAGATTCAATTTTGGAAAACAAAACAAAAAAAAAGCCGCCGGCCCCCGAATTATCTCGTAGATCAAAAACTGGGAAGCCTGACAAATATACGAGATCTAACTTCTCCCGAAGTATCTCTTTAGATCGCCGTATGTTGAAGGCGGCGATACAAAACGTATCCCTCAATTGTCTGGTTAACTAACTGAATTGTAAATTCGTTATTCCCACCCTTCCAAGGAGCACCCGCCGGGTGTGAATATTAGTTTAAAAAACGTTAACCCCAATTGTGCCCTAAAGCGCCGTATGTTGAAGGAGGCGATACACAATGCATCCCTCAATTGTCTGGTCAACTAAACTGAATTTTGCAAATTCGGTCATCTCACCCTTCCAGGTTGCACCCGCCGGGTGATTTAAAGTTTAAAAGTTAACCCCAATTGTTCCTATCCCCACTTCTTTGTAAAAGATCGCCGGGGAGGAAATACAACAACAGCATAGTTTTATATTGGCTTTGCAAAACCGAAAAAACTACAAACAACACGTGTCCGTATGAACACTGTTAGATGGGTACAGCCAACCCGCCGGGAATCATAAGGATCCTGAAACAGGCACCCCAGAGACGCAGTCCTGGGGAGCCACAGACACCCACTCGCCGGGGACACAAGCCTGTTTTAAACCACGCGTGGCCAAAACTCGGCAACCAGCCGGGGTCATCAAGGTGAAACCGAGAAAAACCCGCCGGGAAAAACCCACCCCGTCCAGATACCATCTGAACGCAACATCGGACCGAGGCGTAGCCAAAACACAACTAACGCCGGGCCCAACATAGTCCGTGGAATTAGCCAATACACAACTAACCCAGGACACATAAATAGTCAGTGGAATTAGCCAATACACAACTAAACCAGGACACACATGACACAGTAGTACATATTTAGAAAATAAATCAATAACACTTGTATATGTGGAAAAGCTACGAGAGGCTGGCTAGGCCTAGGCAGACGGATAACAGTAACATGTCGGAATATAAACAAAAAGCACTGAATTATATCACAACAGGAACCACCGCCAACACACCACTGTAGCAAATACTTCCGGCAAAGGGAAGAACTGACTCGGGACCCAGAAAAAACTTCACTAAGTGAAGAAAAATACGCTGGGAACGTCAGCAAAAATACGCTACCTCATCAGAAAGATAAAAGGAAGCAATAACGCGTAATGAAAGCCGCCTGCATCACAAAGCTAGCTAACTGTGAAAAAGTTCACCTGTCCACAACAGGACCACGAGGGTACATCCGAAATAGATGCCCCAAACACACGACCCAAAATACACTGCACTGCGGGCAACCAGCCCAGGGCACTCCTGCTACGCATATCCTAACCTTACTCGATACATCCCGGAGTAAACAAATGAGAAAAAACTCACTAGGGACGCAGCAAATGCGGAACCAGCGGAACGTGGAGAGACACGTCCGGGCCGGTTGACCGCAGAGCAGAGAAGGAAGTATGACGCCTGAATCAGCGTCTGGTCAAAGATCCACACAAGTACATCTACGATATGATGGAAAGCTTATTGGATAGTTATTCTTAATTTCTTTTTGTTTTATTTTTTACGAAGTTTTTTCGTAGTGAGAACCCAATTCATAATGACTGAAGCCATGAGTGAGGTCATGTGCGCTCATGATGAAGGCTCCTCAGATTTTAAATGCTCTGCGCGGTAGATTCAAACTACGGCGGATTAGTGTTTGAAGAGGATGCCTTATGTAATAGGCATGTTCGTCAATGATGGAGGGGCCACTAATAAATAAGCCCATTGCCAATTCCTATGACAATCCGCCAAAATGCACAGATGACACCACTGCCGTACCTCTTTTCCTTTCGCCACAAAGTCACGATGTTCAAGACAACACAATACCAGCACCTATGATAACCTGCCCTTCAGTAATTCAAACCTCAGTAACAGAAACAAAATCAAACAACCTTCCGCCAACACACCCCAAGAACGCCCCATCCCTTATTTATCTCGCCAGGTGTCACACCACCCCAGAAAACGAAAACCATCTCCCATTCTGACGGCTTCCACCAGTAAAATGTTTCAAATGTTCCAGGCCGCTATGCTTTATGTTCCAAAACATCACACAAACTTTCAGTACCTGCAATATACCGTGCAACACGTCTAAAAAGGTCAGTTTACCACCACACTAAAAGCCCATTTCCTACTAACCGCAAGCAACCTCATAGTCGACACTTGTCCACCTCCTCAAGTACTTCTCCGACCACCTCACCATCACCTAAAAGACCCCGCCCACATACCTCTTAAGATTGTTCTCGCCTTTGCCCACCAAAACATCTTAAGAGTGTTCTCGCCGTTCCCGGGTCTCCTTTAGTGGGGATGGCAACTTATTCATAAGTATTACAACACTAGCTTCATGAAGGGTAATTTGTAGGGTCTCAATTGACCTCAGTGTACTTTCAAAATTAGCATAGAATCCTTTCAGTTCTTCGACATTGTAAGAGGAAGGATTCAAAGTAGTAAGGTTAGTTGTTGTTGTTGTTTCCCAAGCTGCCTGGCCGAACAGCCCCAAGGCCCCGAACAAGGCCAAGGCCATAATCGAGCGCCCCACAGAACCCTCCCTGCCGACCACAATAAAGCCTGGGTGACCGAAGCCAATCCATGGCGGGGAGCTGAGGAGGGTGCGGAAATGCCCGGGAAACCAAAGCCCCACCCAGGGCCCTGTGCCCCTCAGCAACTATGAAGAGAAAGTTGAGGGGCAAAGGAAAAAATGTGACGCTTTGGCTTCCAATCTTGGTAGATTGGGAGGTCAATCCACGGAAGAGACGCCGTCACTTGAGATCTAGAAAATATATAAGTAGAAGGAACAGTCAGAGTAAGCTATGGGTATGGCAGAGATCGCTCAGTTCTCACTCTGATAGACCAGCTCATCACCAGAGTAAGGTTAGTTATGTGTGCCGCCTTAATCCTATCCCTGTGCCCATAGGTTTTCTGTAGCTGGCACCTTCGATTGCGAAACCTTCAATTAGTTGCTTCGCCTCGCCATTCAGTTGACCTCTTAAGTAGGTGAATTTTAGTATGTCACTAAGCTCCTCATTGCTGTGGACACTACAGTGGAACATATCCCAAAATCCCATCCACAGAGTGGGATCACTGTCAAACACAGGAAGGGTGATTTTCGGCAATCTTATACCGGCATTTCTATTAACTGCAACACGATTTGGCTCCTTATGTTTTAGTTTACCCTTAAGATGGACGATAATTTGATCAAGACCCTCTAGATATACCATGTCTACTTCTATGTCCGCGGAATAGTCCTCGTCGGTTTCATAGAGCGTTTCCATTTCGCGGCAACGTGTTGAAATCATCGAGTTGTCTTAATACTGATGCCAATTTAGCCTCTACTGCTTCATTGTCTGCATTAACTAAAAATGTATCTATATCTTTGGTGATCCTTGTCAAACCACTCTTGATACCCCCCTTGCGTCGTTTGTACTTGGATAAAGTCAACGACATGATGGCAATACACAGGAAATAGAACTTAAAGGGTGTAACAAATTAATTTACCTATATGGACGTGAAGCGCACTCAGAAAGTTAGCTGACGTCAATAAAGGCAAATTATAGGGAACCCCGACTTTAATACGTAATAATTAAATAAACACGTGATGTCGGTGTAGGGAAAATAATGAAGGAAATAAGATGGAGCGCAATAATTAAAGTAAACGAACAATGCCTAAATTATCTCCATTCATAAATTTAAGTAGTTAACCCTATATTAAATACGGCAATTTTTGTTAAAGTACACTAAGGAAGGGATGCCAAAAATGTTATAAGACAAGCCAATTTAATTTATTAACATATAATCAAAACTAGGCTAGCCCAACATCTAATGGTACCAACATATTTTGTGGTAATTACCCCTTTAAATTTAGTTGAGAAGACTGTACAAAATCATTTTAACCCCTTTAATTGACCACTTGCGAATCTCAGGCCATAAGCAGGTTAAAGTATTAGACATCGATAATATGCAAAATCAATGGCTAAAATACAGTTGCAGTGTAATTATATATACATAAACCACAATTCATCATACTTTTATCCACCAGAAGCCTAGTTCATTACAGCATTTCTGTTTAATAGCGACGTTCACAGCTCCAGCCCCCCCCCCCCCCCCCCCCCCATAGAACGAAACTAGCAAGTCGGCAATTGTTTTTCACATTAATTTAATTAAGTGTTGAATTTAATACCAAATCCACCTAATGTAGCCTAGAAAACAAATAAAATTAGAAACCCAATTTTATGGTTAACCCAATTTAATATTAATTCAATTTAGCCTAGAAAACTGTTATGCCCTGATTTTATGCAGGATTAACTTGGTATAGGTGGGTTCTACAAGACTGGGTTATAGGATTTCATGCACAGTACACAAATGGAATCAATAGAGGACATAGATAATATCAAAAGAATGGTTTATAATGCAGCTTTATTCTCCACAACACTAGGCAGAATAATGATTATATATTCACAAGAAACAATGGTAAATTTGGATAAGTCAAATGCGTACTTTGGACTTTTATAATCTCTAGCACTTATCGCGGGTTTAGATAGAGACACACTTCCCACTTCTAACTATCAGGTATTCTCTTCTGATATAAGGCCTAGAATATTCTGAAGAATTCACTCGTAGATCAGGCTAACAATTCTATATTATTTTGTTAAGGTTCTGTGTGACTCACTGGTGATGATACAAAATTAAGTGATATATATATATATCTAAGAATAATATGTGAAGGAGATATAGTAGCTAGTTTCAACTCGTATGGTATGTTCACTTGTCTCAATAACACTTAAGACAGAATATCAGTGAGGGGCGATTCAGGTTTCTGGTTAATAGTCACAATTACTTATTTTGGAATTGCTTTCACTCGAGCCGTAGTCCCAATAACTAAGACTTATTTCTTCGGCGAGATTAACCTGGTGGCAAGAATAATTACGGGAGTCAGTTCCCCTAGTCTTAATTTCACTGATATACTTTAGCACACGTTAGCATAGTAGTCACTTTGATTTTAGAGTAGCATAGATTATGAGTCACAAGGAAAACACTTTATCGTAGAGTATAGTATCGAGGCACTGATACTAATTAAGAATTAAGTACTGTCGAGGTATCTTCTGGTTATCTTGAGGCACGACGTTAGGGGTTAACAGCTGCTCTGGGGCCGTCTAAGTTGTCCGGTAGTGTAGAGAAGGTTACAGATGGGTTACTTGATTAACCGGTGATGAAGTTCCGATATGTTACTCTTGGATGGGGACCTTAAATACAATGTCTCAGGCATAGGCCGGATGAACAAGGTATCGGACGAACGTAAGATAGTCGGGAAAAGCAACTTTCTTATCTATCTCTGGTCTTTGAAAGAGGTTCAAGGAACTTGGGCGGTTTTGAAACCTTTTAGTTAACAATTCTGTTTGGGAGGCCACAGACAATTGTTACCAAGGAGTTATTCTTGCAGAGTGCTCAATCAAGAGTTTCTCACATAATCCCTTCTAACATAGCAAGATCTTTGTGTCCTAGATCAAGTATGAGTCGAATGTACTAGTGTCCGCTATTCTAATTTAGTCACTGTTGGAAGGCGTTTTTTCTGCTACAACAACCACTAAACTATAACAGAAAACGTACTCAGATGGATAACTATTGAATCTGGGAGACCAGAATCTGATAGGTTATTCAAATGGAGTTACTATTACACTCTATGATTGCTTGTAATCCCAAGTAGAAGAGGACACACTACAATGCGTTTATAAGACAATCAATAATTGGTAAATTAGTTATTTGTATATATGATATAACCTTTCGGGAGTCCGGGTATAATAAAATATTCACAAAAGGTTAATTTACCTACTCACAGATTTCACAGACTACGGAGAGCCGAATTATCAGGAATCTTGAGGGATGGAGTATACTAGACTTTCAAGCAGAGCGGTAGGCCGTTGATAATGAACTGGCCGAACTTTGTCTCGGTGGTAGCATTTATTGGTTTGGTCAAGTGTGTGTGTGTGTGGGGGGGGGGGGGGGGAACTTTCTAGAACTATTGGATGTCGGGGGTTAGGAAGAAGTTAATTTATTCTTTTTAACTTAGTGGAGTAGTGAAAGAGGTCTTTATCTCTTCAGTATGTAGTTCGTAATGTAGTACAAGTTACTATTAGAGTTGTAGAGAGTAGGATTTGGTCAAGGGGGGGCACTACTTTACAGGGCGCCGTACTGGCCCATGCTGGAAGGCATTATTCATCATTATACATAAGTATCCTTCTCTGGTCTAGCTGAAATGCTATTAGGAGTCTAGGACTGGTTAAGGGGGATTTTGGGTTTTGTTAAGGATGGGATAGGATAGCATGTTGGTAGGTAACTAGAACTTTTAGCTCGTTTTAGGTTGGAGGCTCACCTGGTATTTGGCAAGAATTTGGTTTGACCGTCTGGGTCAGTGTGTACCTACGCGGGGGGAATACGCGCAGGTCGGGGGGTTGATGGGGTCCCCTGGGGTAGGGGGGCATGCCGCACCTTAAATAATGCGGCATGGATTTTTTTACGTTAATTGGATTGTGATAGGATTTTAGGTTGTCCTGATATACACATTTAGTTATGGTTGATCATTGAATCTAGTTTTCACTTACGAGTATTACTCATGGGGGTTAGGAATAGTGATTTTGTTAACGTTCAAAGTCAGGGGGGAGCACTCTCTTTTTAGGGGGTTAGAGGCGGTTGACCTAGCCTCGCGCTGTCTGCCCTTCTGGGTCAAGTTGCGAGTTTGGCTATACATGTTAGAGGATAGTTAGGCTAATTGATGTAACAAGGATAGGGTTTTACCTTCTACTTACTGGGGCTTGGGAACGAAACTGAATCGGCACTTTATAACATCCTTATGGATGTCTTTGAAGGTGGAGGGTTGAGTTTTGGGGGGGCGCCTGGTGTGAGGCTACTTTGGGCATGTCACGGTTGTCTCTCGTGAACTTTGATATTGACCCTTAACACTCTGGGCATAGGGGTGGCATTTCCCTACGGTGAAAACAGGTACAGTGGTGTGGTTTGTTGGTGGTGTCTGAGGGAAGAAGTGACAGGGTGACTCAAAAGGTTATGTGTGTGCGTATGTGTAGGTGGAAGGTATGATGGGTGAACTGTATCGTTCTAGGCAGGCATCTTTGTGATAGGGTTATGCACTTATGCCTCATCTCTAAGAGATGGGGTTAATTTATAGGGTTGTATAGTACAACGCTGATTCGATGTATTTATCTGCTTTTGGGCATTGTTCATAGTTTGCATAGTCATGGTTAAATTATTTGGTCGGTAGTACAACTTGGGAGAATTATATTTGACACTGGTATATTGTTTTATTTACCTTAGTATGATTATGTGTGTGGTATATAGGTTATGTGGATGTTAAAAAGGTTGGGATTAAATCACTCTTGGCCGACATGCCTTTGGGATCCTTTGTTTTCCTGTCGTGTTGGTGTCGGTCTCCTGGTCCATCCGGGCGATCCTCCGTTGAATGACAGGTGTGGCGGTGTCCTTTGATCTTGTGCGCGTCTTCTTCTTTCTCCTCTGGCTGCTGGGTCCCTTCGTGTCGGTCGGCTTTCGCTCTGGTGCTTTCGGGATTGTTATTGGGTTGCTGCTTGGGAGAGTGGTGGGGGAAATCCTTTTTGGGGGTATTTTAAAAACAATCAAATGAAAATTAGGAACACAAATTGATGGTTAGCCTAATTTAATACCGCCGCTTCCCGCCCCTCGTCCTCTGCTGTTTCAAAGCTTCAAAGGCTGGTAACGAACGAGGTTCTCCCAGGCCGCAGTGGTCAACAATCATTGTAATTAAGTACTTCATAGTAAGGACAAAAGCGAAGTCCTAACACGAAAATACCGGCCACAAGGCAAGTAGGTATACTAGGGAAGTGGGAGCAGGCGCTAAGAGGAAGGAAAAGCCAGGAAAAAGTGTAAAAAAGAAAATAAATAGCAAGAAAAAGAAAAGACGAAACACCAGCATATGGCAAAGGTTTCGCGGTTCGAAGGACCAATTTATAAGAATTTGGCAGTAAACAAAGTCTAATTTACCTAAAAACTTATAAGAGTTGACTTACTTTAGATGTTGATAGTGATGGAAAACTCAAGGATAGAGTTAGGAATAGATAGAAGCTATATAGTGGCCACTAAGAGTTAAGAATTAGAATGACTTAGCATGAACAAGGTGGTTGTAGTTGGAACGGCTAGAAGGGGGTGTTGTTGAGATGGTCGTCAAAGCGAATCTGGCACTCTCACATTTGGGAACTCCAGGTTCCAAAATGACGCATGCGCAGTGAACCTTATTCACTAATGCGTCACTTAACTAACTGCAAGATATACCGGATTAATTACAATGATAACCCGATATAATTATGGATAATAAACCCATAGAAACTTAATACGAAAGAGTAGGCCTACATATATTTTATAAAGATATATAGTTTAATCTAATATTGGCGCCTAATTCAAACTTCCAATATATCTACTTAACCTAAATTGTCGAGTTACTTATAAGTCTCGACACCGTCATCGAGAATGGTGGCGACCCTCCTGGGTGGCTTTACCCAGGGAATTTGTCCCCAGAATGCTGGCACACGAGGGCGTCTGGTCACTAAGTCGGCAAAGGACTTCTTGAGGCTGTTGATAGAGCAGTGGGGCCCACACGGTTTCCACTCTGCTGGCTTCACTCTTGTCCATTCTTCCGGCTTATCCGAGTTGCGGCTGGGGTTGGTGCAGGGCTGGCTGGTTGAGGTTTGGTGGGGGCCCGACTTATGGCGGCGATTTTCCCTTGTTCCTGGGACTCCTGCCGGTCCAGGATTCGACATATTATTGGTAGGTCCACGTCGTATGCTCTGGACTCCGTGATGGCGAAGTGGTCCCGGACTGTCGCAGCAAGGATCCTCAGGAGAGTGCGTCTGACATTTTCCTTTTTCTCTGCTTCAGTGGCGGTGGCGAAAGCAGCTGTTGCTAATTGGTTTAGTTTGCTGATGGTAGCATCCAGATCTCCGTCAAAGGTCACCGCGTGGAACTGTTGATCCGCGATGACTACTGCCGAGGACTGAATTTATGGCTGCCTTAGTATAACTCTCGAATTGCTCCCAGGTCAGGTCAGGGTGATCACTCACATACCCGGAAACTAAGGACATGTGACGTCTTAATTTCATGACCACGGTATGTATTTTCGAGGCAACCTCATCTCTGAAAATAATGTCAAGCACAGGCTTGACGACTTCAAGGTATGTTGCGATATCATATTCCTCTGGTTTGAATGGAATAATATTCATTGCTTTCCCTGCCATGATGTCCGTTTGTTACCGTTCCTAGGTATCAAATATTTTGAAGTAGGAAACCCTGAAAGGCTGTCCTCCCAAGAAAGAGACACCACTGCCACCAGTGTTATGCCACGTTCAATTGAAACGTGAGATATTAAGATACAACTTCTAGCTTCTCTACTGGGTGAGGGCTGGCACTTAACTTCAATACGATACTGTTATGCCCTGATTTTATGCAGGATTAACGTTTGGTTAAGGTGAGTTCTTCTAGACTGGGATATTGGACTTCATGCAAATACATATACAAATCAATAGAGGACATGTACAATCTCGAAATATAATTTGTAATACAGCTTTATTTACTTATTCACTAATTACATATGAAATTAATTATAACACTTTAAAACATGATGGTAATCATAAGTGACACAACTTTAGTTTTTAATTCTTCTAGCACGATCGCGGATCTAGATGGAGATCAGGCATATACACTTCAACTGTTCACGTAATATTTCTTGTGATGTAGGCGCACTCCTATATTCTTGAAAACTTAAATGGCAGTTACTACAAATTCAGATTTAATTCAGTTTCACTAAGTGGGTTGTATTAACTTTGACTTCGTGAATGCTAGTGGACGATAGGATACTTGTTCCGGTATTTATTTGCACTAAATACGGAATCTTAACAACTGAGGTACTTTTCTAATGTTGTGACGTCTACCAGCGTTGGCAGAATCGCCTCTCGTTAGCCACTAGCACTCGCCAGGGACATCAAAATGGGCTACAGTTATCAGAGAATGTTGTTCTTTCTTTCCTAGTAATTGCATTGTCACAGACAGTCCAGTGGTGGTCTTTGTTTTCGTCTGTGACAACGGGTTATATTTTATATCAACAGTAGTGATAATAGTACCAGCGTGGGAATGAGAAAGACTTTCAGAGTGAGGAGGTAGTGGGTGTCTGGCTGTGTCATGTGGCGCCTGCTGTCTTGTGACGTCTCGGCCCGTGATTGGCCGACCATCGCGCCTTTGCGGGCTCCTGTGTAACTTACCTCCTCCATGAGGGTCCCCAGGAGCTGTCCTCGTCAGGACAGGCTTGGCGCGCGTGCTTCTAACATCCCTTTGCATACTCTCTCCCGATCACCACCTTTATCACTGTTTCTCTCACTCGATTCTCTCTTTCCATACTCTAACCTTTATTAACTGCACAACACTCCCCTTGGGTTCTGCATACGGTTTTCATAGCCGGCCCATTGTATTGCATGCGCCGTCCTCAGAGATATTTACATGTACTTAGAATAGGTTTGAGGGTTCTTAGTTAGTATAGGTTAAGAACTTTGTGTGTCTCCATTATTGATTTAGTGTTTCTGCTCTTTTAGTTAATACTAGACTGGGATAAGGTAACTGTAGTCGTTGTCTCCGATGTGTGTACTGTTTGCTTATACCTACACGACTTCGACCGGTCCTGTGGTAGCCTGGGTTGTCTTTTCGGTTGCGTCCTTTGCGAGTGCAGCATTGTGTTGACTGAGGGTTTTGGCCTGTACCAGTTCCACACTTTGCTGCCTCTTTGCTTGTATTTAGAGGGTCGCCAGGATAGAACCAGATACTTGTGATCTGGATCTATCGAGAGAGCCCCCTTGTCAATTAACGTAACTTAAAGGATGCAGTCTTAAGGACATCGCTAGGCTACGAGCCTGTCTTGCTCAACCCCAGTTCCTTACCTAGAGTATCCCAGCTAGACATTATTAATCGAGTAGACAATTATTAGTATTTAATATAAGCTCTTTGATATGTGCGCATTATTATTCACAGCATTTATTAGTCTAGGTTGTTGTTGAGCCACACAACCATAGCAGACTGTTTCGTTGATGAGGAAGTACTTCTTTTAGTGTCGAGCATTGCTACTGTTGCGCATTTATAGTATTCTCGTGTCAGTTAACATTATATGTCCTATCTTTTAGTGTATTCGATTTACACGTGTGGTGTCCTGCCTCCTGCCTTTATATAGTTCTAATACGAGCATCTTGTGAGCATCAGACTTTCTTCAGAAGTTTCCAGGTCTATGCTGTAGGACTATACTTCATTTTCTTTCAGATAGGAGTGAAGAGTTTATTGTTGTTTAGAGTAACTGTATTGAATCATCTTTTTATTGTATTAAATCTTGCAGTGATTTAATTGATCTTTCCATAGATTCCTTTTTATGCATTTTAACGTAACTTGCATCTTGTTTGTTAACCGGTGTAGGTTAGCCTGAAGTAGAGTACATTTATGCCCAGTTAAGGATACCCCGCTATCGCAGATTAACCCTGGAGGGTATAGGTGTTTTGTTCGCCGGCATATAAGTTCGAGGGTTTGTATCTAGCGTACCGTTGTTGCATAGTGCCCTATTACTAGTCCAATCATTGAGTGCCCTTGTTTTATTCATAGTCCCGGTCGTAACAAATGGTGACCTTGCCTAGTATCTTATCTTAGTCGTCATAACAAATGGCGACCTTAGTCTAGGATTTAGTGAACTAAGAAATAATTGAAGGATTTTTGGAAAAAAAAAATTTGAGGAATATTTTGGACACGTTGGAATTTTTTTTTGGCAACGTAGTATAGCACTTGAGTTGTCTTCAAGCATTTTTTGAGTGAATAGTGCTACATGAGAGTTTAGGTACTTTTTTTTTGTATAAACGTTGAGGATTTCCGGTGGACACTATGTCGAACGACGGATCAGTGCACAGTGAGGACACAGTACGGGAAGCAGGCGAGGAGGTGGAGAAGGTGGAGTTGTCTAACGGCGTTCGGGTGGTGAACAATGAGGAGGATGTTCGGATATTTTTGGAGGAGCCTGTGTCAGCGGATCGTGTGTCGGGGCTAGACCGGTACGGACTGCAGTGTGTAGCCACGGTCTTAGGGTTTCCCGGTACTAGCGGTTTGTCGAGAGGTGAGCTGGTTACCTGTGTGCTCGGTGGGGTGCGTGGGGCTTCGGGTGGAGCGGGAGCTGGGGCACCTTCGGCCCAGCCCCCATTCCACTCGACTCCTACCATGGCGCCCCCTCGGGCTCCGGAGCCGGGTACGTTCCCGCAGGCCGATGCCCGCTGGCGGTTGGGTATGCCTCTAGGTGATTCACGGGGTGGGTCCCCAATAGTAGCACCCCCTCCTCAGGGTTTGTCTTCCGAGATGTTGTTTCGGCTCGAGCTCGCCAAACTTGAGCTCGAGCAGCGGCAGCGAGAGGCTGAGCTCAGGCAGCATCAGCAGCAGCGGGAATCTGAGCTTAGGATTCGGGCTGAGGAGAGAAAGGCCATACGTGAGGCTGAGCTTCAGGTTGAGGCTACTAAGTACTGTGCAGACATAGAGCTTGAGAAGTCTCGGGTGGAGTCGACAGGGCAGCGTCTCAGTTTTGGGAATCGAGGTCTTGATCAGTCTTTATCGCACCTTCTTAAGTTAGTCCCTGCATTTGACGAGTCGGGTGTCACCGAGTTTTTCCTGCGTTTTGAGAAGAAGTGCCGGGAGCACCAATGGCCCGAGGTTAAGTGGGCAGCCCTTGTTTCCTCTAGGTTGGTTGGCAAAGGACTCAAGGCATATGATGCGTTGCCCTTGGAGTCTTGCATCGATTATGAGGCATTGAAGAAAGCTGTTCTGCGGGCGTACGAGTTACAACCAGAGACATATAGGTTGAAGTTTCGGGGTGTTACGAAGGATCGTGAGTGCACTTTTCTAGAACATGCCTGGGAACTGTCTGATGCTTTGAGAAATTGGCTGAGATCAGAGAAGGTGACGACGTTCGAAGAGCTTGAGCAGTTATTCCTTCTAGAGCAATTTTTTAAATGCACAGGCGGCGACCTGACTTTGAACCTCAAAGAGAAACATCCTAAAACTCTACAAGAGGCAGCTGAGTTGGCTGACCTGAGATTATCGCTGATTCGTGGGTGCGGGTCTGCACAACGGACTGATGCAGTTAACAAGGGGCGCAACACTCCACCCCCCCCCCCCCCCACCCCCGAGTCAGTGATGCAACATTTAATAACAAAAGTAAGAGCAATGATACTAATTTTGATCACAAACCAAAAACCGTCCTGTTTAAGAAAGGTCAGGGCCCTTCCCCACCTCAGGGGAAGTCCAAGGGTGAAGTAGAGTGTTTTAAGTGTCATAAAAAGGGGCATTTTGCACGTTCCTGCCCTAGTAACCAACCTACAGCAGTCATGTCTTTGACTAGCAACATTGGGGTGTCTCTGAGGTCTTCTGCATTTACCCGGGGTGATATGTCATATGTGGGGGCACAGTCAGTGAAGGAGTGTCCGGAAGGCTCGAAACCTGTCCACGATGCTTTTTGCGACCATAGAGGGCGTGGCTGCGTGAGTTGGGCTGGTTGCAAGCATGGGTTGGAGTTGTTGCGTGATACAGGTGCATCCCAGACTCTGATGAAAAACTTTACAGGCCAACCTATAAACGCGGCACGGGTAGTTGTGGTGCAGGATATTAATGCTACACGGTCAAACACGTTGGTTCGAGTGGAGCCGGAGGTTAATGGTGTGACACGAGAGATAGATGTTGGAATCGTAGAGAAACTGCCAGTAGAGGGCGTCGACCTTCTTCTCGGCAACGACTTTGCGGTGCCTACTTCTGAGGTTCCACCCTTAGTCGTTGCGGAGAGGGCGGCCAACGTGAGTAGGGAGGGGCAGGAGTTGGTCGAGAGGTGTCAATTACAGCAGATGGCGTGTGTTGTCACCCGATCTCGTGCATCTAAGGTGTCACAGCCTATTGCTCAGTCTCTAGACCAGCGGAGGAACGGTCGGATGGAGAAAGCTAAAGTTGGGAGAAGTTTTGTGAGTTTTGATCCAGCGGCTCTTCTTGGCGACTCAGTATTAGCACCAATATTTAGGTCCGGAGTGGCCCCAGAACCTGTCACACTTGGTGAGGAGGTAGGGCGTGAGAAAACTCCGAAACAGCACCGTTACACACTTAAGCAAGATAGGATCGAACAGTCCAGTATTGGGGGAGGCCATAAGTTGCTCCGGGATCACCTAGATAGATTGGCTCCTTCGGATATCTGTCGGCTGCAGATAGATGATCCTGAGCTTCAGAAGTGTAGTAACGGTGCGATTGAACTTACAAAGGAGTACAAAGGAAATCAAGCAACACGAGATCTAGTGACCCTTCTAGGCTGCTTGTCCTCCAAAACACTGAGGATCAAGTGTCCAAACAGTGGTTTAGAGTGGGTAAGGGAACATTGGAAAGGGAACTACTGCCCTGCCACTAACGTGGCAGGACTAGGAAGTTAGTAGGGGACATATGGGTTAGTAACTGAGGGGAGGATAAAGTTATTCATTTACAAACGCAGTCAGTCGCGGGTTTGATGCGAGATATTTGTCTATGCGGAATTTAAATGAATCAACGGTGCTGCAGTCTATAACGTCTCGGGGAAGCCCATTCCACAAGTTGACAACTCGATTGAAGAAGAAATTCTTAGATTCGTGCGAGTTAAAAGATTTACAAATAATTTTGCAACCGTTTCCCCGCGTGTAATTAGATTGGTTGATAGTGAAGTACTTACTACAGTTCATATGTCGATGCCTTTGATGATTTTCAACACTTGAATTAAGTCGCCTCTTAATCTGCGCTGGGTTAAGGAAATAGATTTAATTCTCTAAGACGCTCTTCGTATGGTTTTGTTCTTTAGGCTAGGTATCATTTTGGTAACTCTACGTTGAACTCGTTCTAGCTTGTTTATATCTTTTTTGTAAAAGGGCACCAGGATTGAACGCAGTATTCCAGAAGAGGCGGACTAAGGAATTGTAAAGGTTAGATAACTTCTTTGGATTTATGCTCAAATGACCTGCCTATAAAGCCAATTATTTGTTTCCCTTCTTAACAACTTCTGAACATTGTTGACTCGTTTTCAGGTTACTCGATATTGCTACTCCCAGATCAGTTTCTCTGTTTACATTCTTAAGCTGAGTGCCATTCATCGAATAGTTTGCTTTCTCATTTAGGTATCCGACATGTAGTACTTTACATTTATCCGCATTGAAACTCATTTGCCAAATTGGGCCCAACATGACAATTTATCTAGATTGTGTTGCATATCGTCAACTTGTTCTTTTGAGAGTACGCTATTTGCAATTTTTGTATCGTCAGCAAATTTTGAGATTGTGCAGGTGAGACCCTCATCTATGTCGTTGATGTAAATTAGAAAGAGAATTGGTCCTAGTACCGATCCCTGGGGTACCCCGCTACTTACATTGGTCCATTTAGATGCCTTACCGTTTATGACTACCCTTTGCTTTCTGTTGCTGAGCCAATTTTCTATCCATTTCAACACACCGTCTTGTATTCCATGCGCTTTTAGTTTTAGCAGTAAACGTTTGTGGGGAACTTTGTCAAAGGCCTTTTGAAAATCAAGGTATATAATATCTACAGCTTTACTCTCATCGTAGAGGTTAACTTGAGGAGGACAGGGATGTAACGCCGGGGGACTTCTTTCGTGTGGAGTGCATATTGTACAGGCGTTTTCTAGATCCCAGACGGAGTTGGGAGAGTGGGTCGAGAGTGGTTGACCAGTTGGTAGTGCCTAGTGTGTGCCGTGATAGCCTACTGAGGTTGGCGCATGATGTACCGTTGGCAGGGCATTTGGGTGTACATAAGACGGTAGCAGCATTGGCGAAATTGTTTTGGTGGCCAGGTATGAAGGCACATGTGGCGTCATGGGTGGCAATGTGCAGTACCTGCCAGATAGTAAGTAAACCAAACCAGTGTATTCCCAAGGCTCCGTTACACCCTATTCCTGTAATCGGGCCACCATTCAGTAAGGTTATAATCGACATGGTTGGCCCTCTACCCCCTACTAGTGCAGGCAACAAGTACCTCCTCACAATCATGGATGTTGCCACTCGTTATCCGGATGCATACCCCATGCGAAATGGTACTGCTAAGACTGTTGTTCGTAACTTGCTATTGTACTGTTCTAGGTACGGGTACCCACAGGAATTGCAGTCAGACCAAGGGTCCAACTTTACTTCTAACCTTTTCAAACAGACCATGCAGCAGCACGGTATCAGTACAGTTGTCTCTTCAGCCTATCACCCAGAGAGTCAAGGGGTGTTGGAGAGGTGGCACTCGACTCTGAAGAGCATGCTGCGTTGTTACTGTGTTGAGAATGGCAAGGATTGGGATCTTGGGTTGCCCTATGTATTATTCGCTGCTTGGGAGGTACCTGGTGAAAGCCTAGGGTTCAGTCCCAATGAGTTAGTTTTCGGACATCAGGTCAGAGGCCCCCTCAACATGGTTAGAGAAATCTGGGAGGGCACAGCAAAACCATGTTCCATGTTAAAGTATGTCCTCGAGAGTAGAGAGAAAATGCTAAGAAGCCTAGAGTTGGCAGGTAGGAATTTGGTAGGGTCGCAAGCACTTATGAAGGACAGGTACGATGAGAAGACAAAACTCCGGGAGTTTAAGGTGGGGCAGGAGGTGTTGATTCTGTTACCTCTGCCAGGTCATCCGTTGTCTGCCAAGTACGCTGGTCCTTATAAGGTGGTAAAAAAGATCTCTGACCTAGACTATCTTGTGGCTACTCCAGATAGGCGTAAAAAGAATCAGCTGTGCCATGTGAATCTGGTGAAAGAGTTTGTGAGGCGCCCCCCTGAGCCTCTCGCTGTCCCTGTGTTGACCTGCAGCGGTCATGGAGGAGAAGGAGTGAGGGACAGTGAAGCCCAGGTGGAGGATAACTGGGAGTGTCATGTCCCTGCTGACCAGTGGGCGGGGAACTCCAGACAGGTGGCTGACGATGCTCTAGTGCACCTGCCTGAGCAACAGTGTGCAGCCGTGCAGTGCCTGTTTGCTTCATACCCCACTGTGTTGGCAGAGCATCCAGGCCTCACAACTCGAGTGGTGCATGACGTGGACGTGGGAGATCACCCCCCCTTTAAATCAGTACCCTACAGAATTCCACCCATTAAACTCCCAGCCCTCAGAGCGGAGTTAGAGTATATGTTAGAACGGGGGCTGATTGAGAAGGGGGCAGTTAGGTGGACATCTCCTGTCACTCTGCAACCCAAGCCTGACGAGAAGGTTCGCTTCTGCATTGACTTTCGGAGATTGAACGGGTTGACTCCCACCAATGCTTATCCCCTTCCCCGTGTGGACGATAGTGTAGACAAGATTGGTAAGGCACAGTTTCTAACTAAGGTAGACCTAGTGAAAGGCTACTGGCAGGTGCCCTTGTCTGAGCGGGCGAAGGGGGTATGCGGGTTTGTGGTTGATGGGAACACCTACCGTTGCAATGTGATGCCGTATGGCCTTAAAAATGCCCCAGCAACCTTCCAGAGTCTTATGAATGAGTTAGTAGCTGACATCCCTAACTGCACTGTCTACCTAGATGACGTTATAATCTACGATGACAACTTTGAGAGTCACTGTGAGCACATAGAAGCCTTGTTTCGGAAGCTCAGTGAGGCCAGCTTGGTGGTCAATCTGGGCAAGTGCGACTTTGTCCGGGCAACTGTGCAGTATCTTGGGTTTGTGGTCGGGTTAGGCCAGGTGTGCCCCCCCCCCCCCCCCAAAAACAAGATACAGGCTATTAACCAGTTCCCCAGGCCGTCCACCAAGCGGCAGATCATAAGATTTTTTGGGCATGATCGATTACTATCGCCGCTTCATTCGGGGTTATTCTACTGTGTTAGCTCCCCTGACAGATTTGCTAGTAAAAGAGAAAAAGTTCAAGTGGGCACTTGAGTGTGAAAGGGCTTTTTTGCTGGTCAAGCACCTACTATGCACTCACCCAATCCTCAGGGCCCCAGACTTTGAAAGACCGTTCCAGCTGGCAACAGATGCCAGCGGTGTAGGGGCTGGTGCCGTCTTAATGCAAACAGACGAGGAAGGTTTGGAGCATCCAGTCAGTTTCTTTTCCAAGAAGTTTAATTCCGCTCAGAAAACTACTCTGTGGTGGAGAAAGAACTGCTGGCAATAGTGTTGGCGCTCAGGCACTTTGAAGTATATGTTCCCGCCTACGGGCCAGTCGTGGTGATTTACACCGACCACCACCCTCTTAAATTTATGAACCAATTCCACAACCGGAATATGAGCTGACACGTTGGTCACTCATGTTGCAAGAATACAATCTAGACATTCGCCATATTGCCGGTTGTGAGAATGTGATTGCAGACCGTTTGTCGAGGGTGGAGGATCCAGCGTAGATCACCACAGGTGTGTGGGTTTGAGTGGAGAAAAACCAGGCTTGCCCCTGTAGAGCAGCCGTCAAAAACAACATTAAAATTAAATAAAAAAAATCACATGAAAACTCTTTCTTTTTGATAGTTAATTGTAAATTGCCAATGTTATAGCTAAAGTCCTAAGTTGAACCTGTCTTTCACTTAGTAGGCTGGGCTTTGTGAAGCTCGCTCAGGGAGCATAGCAGGCTAAATTATACTATTGTGTTTGGGAGGGGTTGTAAGATTTTCTTTATGCTAATATGTTGTTTTATTTAAGATTGAGCTTTGCATTTCATTTCTGGTGGAGTGGCTAGGTGTGGCGGGTCTTGTCGGCATTCTGCCTTGTCAGATATGGTGCTCGCCTAATATTGAGCGTCCCATATCTTGAGCGGGGTGTGACGTCTACCAGCGTTGGCAGAATCGCCTCTCGTTAGCCACTAGCGCTCGCCAGGGACATCGAAATGGGCTACAGTTATCAGAGAATGTTGTTCTTTCTTTCCTAGTAATCGCATTGTCACAGACAGTTCAGTGGTGGTCTTTGTTTTCGTCTGTGACAACGGGTTATATTTTATATCAACAGTAGTGATAATAGTACCAGCGTGGGAATGAGAAATACTTTCAGAGCGAGGAGGTAGTGGGTGTCTGGCTGTGTCATGTGGCGCCTGCTGTCTTGTGACGTCTCGGCCCGTGATTGGCCAACCATCGCGCCTTTGCGGGCTCCTGTGTAACTTACCTCCTCCATGAGGGTCCCCAGGAGCTGTCCTCGTCAGGACAGGCTTGGCGCGCGTGCTTCTAACATCCCTTTGCATACTCTCTCCCGATCACCACCTTTATCACTGTTTCTCTCACTCGATTCTCTCTTTCCATACTCTAACCTTTATAAACTGCACAACACTCCCCTTGGGTTCTGCATACGGTTTTCATAGCCGGCCCATTGTATTGCATGCGCCGTCCTCAGAGATATTTACATGTACTTAGAATAGGTTTGAGGGTTCTTAGTTAGTATAGGTTAAGAACTTTGTGTGTCTCCATTATTGATTTAGTGTTTCTGCTCTTTTATTTAATGCTAGACTGGGATAAGGTAACTGTAGTCGTTGTCTCCGATGTGTGTACGGTTTGCTTATACCTACACGACTTCGACCGGTCCTGTGGTAGCCTGGGTTGTCTTTTCGGTTGCGTCCTTTGTGAGTGCAGCATTGTGTTGACTGAGGGTTTTGGCCTGTACCAGTTCCACACTTTGCTTGTCTTTAGAGGGTCGCCAGGATAGAACCAGATACTTGTGATCTGGATCTATCGAGAGAGCCCCCTTGTCAATTAACGTAACTTAAAGGATGCAGTCTTAAGGACATCGCTAGGCTACGAGCCTGTCTTGCTCAACCCCAGTTCCTTACCTAGAGTATCCCAGCTAGACATTATTAATCGAGTAGACACTTGTTAGTATTTAATATAAGCTCTTTGATATGTGCACATTATTATTCACAGCATTTATTAGTCTAGGTTGTTGTTGAGCCACACAACCATAGCAGACTGTTTCGTTGATGAGGAAGTACTTCTTTTAGTGTCGAGCATTGCTACTGTTGCGCATTTATAGTATTCTCGTGTCAGTTAACATTATATGTCCTATCTTTTAGTGTATTCGATTTACACGTGTGGTGTCCTGCCTCCTGCCTTTATATAGGTCTAATACGAGCATCTTATGAGCATCAGACTTTCTTCAGAAGTTTCCAGGTCTATGCTGTAGGACTATACTTCACTTTCTTTCAGATAGGAGTGAAGAGTTTATTGTTGTTTAGAGTAACTGTATTGAAGCATCTTTTTATTGTATTAAATCTTGCAGTGATTTAATTGATCTTTCCATAGATTCCTTTTTATGCATTGTAACGTATCTTGCATCTTGTTTGTTAGCAGGCTATACCAGTGTAGGTTAGCCTGAAGTAGAGTACATTTATGCCCAGTTAAGGATACCCCGCTATCGCAGATTAACCCTGGAGGGTATAGGTGTTTTGTTCGCCGGCATATAAGTTCGAGGGTTTGTATCTAGCGTACCGTTGTTGCATAGTGCCCTATTACTAGTCCAATCATTGAGTGCCCTTGTTTTATTCGTAGTCCCGGTCGTAACAATGTCGAGTCAAGATATGTGGACTCTGAAATATAAGGTATCCACTGAGGTATTTTCAGAGTTCAGCGATAGGTACGCCATTCTTCTTATTTAACTTCAAAATTCACTAGAGGTTAATTACTTTGTTGTTATCACTCAAAATTCAGGGTAAAGCCTTTTGTATACACTTTCACATATTTCAGGGAATTAGAACTCTCCTTATTTAGGTCACTTTTTAACTCTAGATTGTAGGGTATCTTGTCACTGATATTGAATTAATTGTAGTTCACAGATGATTTATCTTCTTGAGGTAGAGGTGCACTATAGTTGAGGGTTCTTTCGCTGCTCCGTGGGCCGTCCAGGTTGGCCGGTCGTATGAAGAAGTTTACAGTTGGATTAATGGGTTTGGAGTCTTAAATATGGTTCCGTAACTATTGTAGAAACAGTTGGTCACCATATCGAACTAACGCAAGTATTCTAGGCATATAGCTTCCAACAAATACTTGACTATTCTGACCTTTATATTAATCGTTGATGGAGTTCTGTTCAGATACTCTTGAACTGAGGTTTTAAATACTATGTTTCAGGTCTTGACGGATTAACATAGCATTGGACTAACGCAATAAGAGTTTAGATAATGGCTCTTCTTGACTGTCTCTAACCCTTATAAGAGGTTCAAAGAACTCGGGCGGTGTTAACCTTTTATTCGCAAATCCTGGTTGGTTGCCACAGACAATTTGCGCCTAGGATTTATATATGCGGAGTGCCCGTGAGGGTATCTCGCTAAACCCTTCTAACACAAAAGATCTTTCTACCTGTGAGGAAATGCTATTATAATTTCTTAATAGAAAAATTACGAAAGATAGGGTTGCCTGAGTCTTTCAACGTTTTCACTATATTGAAATTAATCTAATAGGTATAACTCTATTAAGTACTGGGATACCAGAAATAATAATATTAAACATATATAGATACTATTGCACTATTAAAGTTATTTAAAACATAAGTGGAGGAGGACATACCACTTTATGATTTTAATTACTTATATATATATATACTATTAAAGGTCTCTATGTTAAGTGATTGGGTTGCCACAAATAACAAAGATCCTAAAATAAAGTTTATATATTCACAGACAGTATAAGGAATTCGGTTTGCCGTTATCAATAACTATTCCTGAATTGGGTAAAAATTAGTATTTATTAGTGGCCCCTCCATCATTGACGATATGCCTATTAGTATAATAGCGTCCATTCAAGCGCCCTCGGTAGCCAGTTTGAATCTACCGCCGCGGGGAAGAACGGAGTATCCGTCATAAGGGTAACGCTTATTCTCTTATGGAATCGTCTTATGATTGGGTACTCTCTACGAAAAAACCTTCGTAAAATATAAAAAAGAAAAATATACTTAATAATTGTTATACTATAGCTTTCCATCTTGTGGATTTTTTGTGTGGGGTTCCTTGCCGCTGCTCCCTGAGCTGCCATTCCTTCTTCCTCTTCCCGCGGTCGTCCCGTTTGGTTGGGTGCCAGTGTGCTCCAATTTATTCTTCGTTTGCTCCCTTCTAGTGAGTCCTTACTGATTTGTATATATCCGAGTTGTATTGAACAAGGTTTTAAATTAGCTAGCACAGGCTACCCCATTGGTACGCCCGAAGGAAGTGTTAAAATAGGGTACTTTGTACAGGCGCTTCGTGTCCACCAGGCTCTACGCACCATGTATGTTTATGTTATTGTCATATGCGCCTTAGCTGTTGCTTAACTACTTAGTTAGGAGGCTACTTCAATGCAGGATTATGCTTCAGGCCGTCTCTATGAGGCAGTTGCATTATTGTTTTTAGCAGACGCTCTGGTCTTGGGTTGCCACACGTGGTGTGGAACCTTCCAGAGTCCGGGTCTGCGCGTGGGCCCCTCTCGTGGGCCTCTTCACCATGTGCTGCGGCTGCTGGGTCTTCAGGGGTTGGAGAGCTGCCGTTTTGCTGCTGTTTCTACAAGCCTCGTGGCCAGCCTCAGTAGGGGTCTCCGGGTAAGGCTAGGGGTTATTATTTGCTAAATAATATTATTCCATGTATGTCATAGCCTTTTGTGTTTCCCTGAGTTTTCATGTGAGATTTCACTTGTTTAGAGGAAATCAGGAGACGTCCTGTTGGTGTGGGGTTTTTGGGGGTGTCTGACTTTCACAGATAAGTCAACACCTCTGATCATTTTGGTTCGTTTTACCGGCGGCTTTCAAAGCCAGCTGCCCGTTTCTAAGTAAGGAACTTACCAAATGTCCCGGAGTGGTATGCTAAACCATGAACTTCCCGGCGGAAATGCGATTTTTCAGGGAATAACTCGGCTCGCCGAGTGAACTCGCCCTGACCGAGAGCCTCACGCGACAACTTAGTACGCCCGGCGCACAGTTCATTGGTAATACTAACTAATTAGTCAACTTACAACAATGTGTGATCGTTTACTATCTCTCTAGTCCAAATAGTCAATGATAGTGGAACGCTTAAGGTTATTAAGGGCCAGTGACACTTTGTCACAGGTAAGCAGTTCAACAAATTGGAGAAACCTAAAAGGTTCTCTTAGTCAAGTCCAGCGGAAGGTTAGAGTAGCAGTGGCTATAGCTAATTTTCCGGCAGACTTGAGGTAGGATGTGTTAACACCTCTCAGGTTATCCTTATGAGCATTGATTCCTGGAAATTTCTATTTCCAAATAACACTTCAGTAGCAGTACCGGCAGCAGTTGGGTGAGCCGATTACGGCACAGGGGGGGTCCTATCTCCATCATGCCTCGGTTTGACTTATGCTGGGATCACACATTCCCGTATATGCTCCCGACTGCTCCCGTACAAAGGTTTATTGGTAGTTGGCAACCGATTACGTAAAACGTAAGGGCATATTACGCAAAACGGAAGTGAAATTGTGTACAGTCTGGGGGGTTGGTACGCATGACGGGAGTAGCCACGCGGGTCGGGGAGGTGCTGGGCGCGGGCTAGGCCGCGCCGTTTCTTTTGAAATTCAAATCACGGTCGTGGCTCGCGCTCCCGTATGTCAAAAGTCGGGAAATTTTACGACCGTCCGGGCCATCACGGCCGTCTGATGGGAGCAGCCCCATCAGACGTAAAACGCTCTGCCGTCAGACATAAAACGCTCTGCCGTCAGACGTAAAACGCTCTGCCGTCAGACGTAAGCGGCTCCCGTCAATCGTAAAAAATTCCCGTCAAACGGGAAAGTTTACGTTCGTCCGGGCGCATCTGGCAACAGCGCCGCACTGCGGGTTGGCGGAAAGACGCGGCAACGTTGTACGGGGGGGTATATAAGGACCGGCGGGACGCATTGCCGTCACACCTCTCATCACACCGCAAGAAGCAACCACCACCACCTCCAGCCAACCCTGCCACCCTACCACCCTGCCACCCTCTGCACGCTTCACCTGCCCTGCCGTCCGTCACCATGCTGAAGAGGAACATGAAGAAGGCCAGGAAGCCTTCCCCTGCCCCCTCGACGCCTGCCGCCTCGACGCCTGCCACCTCTCCGCCTGCCACCTCTCCGCCTGCCACCTATCCGGCTGTCTCCTCTCCGCCTGCCACTTCTCTTCCTGCCACCTCGTCCACCTTGGCTGACCCCGATGAAATTGTGATCAACGTCGGCGAGAGTGCAGAGGTCATGGAGGATGTCGTCGAGGATGAGGTGGACAGTGATGACGACGACAACGAGGCGGACGACCATGCCGTTGCACCTTCCGGCGGCAAACAGCAACAACAACCGGCAAAACGCCGCCGGAAGAGCACCAACATTATCCTGCCGGAGGAGACGGAGCGAATGCTGGGAGAGTGGCTAGAGTTCGAGGTGCCTTATATATATGATAAGGGTGATCCCAGGCACAAGCAGAAGGAACACATTGAACATGTTTGGGTGGAGAAGGCAGCCAGTCTGGACCCCCCCCCCCCATCGCCACCGAGGACTTGAAGACGTGGTTCTCCTCTCTCCGCTCCAGGTTCGGCAGGCTCTCCAAGCAGAAAAGTGGTGATGGGGCCCACAGGATGACGGAGAGGGAGAAGTGGATCGTCACCATGTTTAGCTTCCTGAAGGCACACATCATGCGCCAAAGGAAGCCCTGGACACTTGGTATGCCTCAGGTACGTGTATATTTTTTATGTTTGCCAACCCTTTCACTATTAATTCGACAACCACATCCAGGTGTCAATATTTTCCTGACGAGCGATAGGAAGCCAAGAGGTTTGGCGTCCTCAGGACAGTGACAGTTTTTTGTCTTTTTCTGAATTATTTTGCTTATAATGATGCAAATATTTTTTTCAATTTATCTTGTTCACCGATGAAGGACTGGGAATGGGAATGATGTGGCCATTCCTGCCCTTTTGTAGTTCCCAGATTCCACCCCAGACCTACGTGGTTGACAAAGACTGTCTTTGTCTGTGTTTGGACAGACGGGGTGTGCCAACGATTGTCCGGAAACGGTCGAGGTAAGTCCTAAAAAGTCCCAAGACATACGGCCTCAGCTACGCAGGTCTTGTGGGGGCGTGGAATGGGCGTGGCCTGTGTTTCCGCAAATCGGGCAGCCCATGCGGACTAACGGGGACATGCTTACGCAAGTCGCAAACACGTACGTAGTTCATTACGACTACATTACGACTGACGTAACAATGGCCCCGTCACGGTACGTCTGTCGGGAAAATGCAATAATCGTGGTGATACGGGCGTACACGGCCGGACTACGCCCGACAGAACAAAAAATTGGCGATTACGCCTGACGGGAGCTGTCAGGAGCAATATACGGGAATGTGTGATCCCAGCATTATGCACTACTCCTACCTGCTCTCTATTACCAGTTTTTGCACACAAATCTTGTATAAAATGTGTTAAGTGCCTCGATCGTTCACAAGGGTTATGGGTGTCGAAACGCTACGCCGTGTGCTCAGAACTAAGGGCGGTGTTATTCGACAAGAGAGACCTTTCATGCCTTGCGGCTTTAAAAGAGATAAATAACTTATTTAACGCTTACGCAAAAGACGTAGCCCATAAAGCGTTACATTGTGACGATGAAGCCCTATGGGATCATCTAGTAATAAAATCTCCTTTATTAAAAACTCCGGCCAAGTCAACTAAACTAAAATCGAAAACTAAAGCCTTGTCTAAAGCACTGGTGAGTATTAATAGTAGCGACAGTGAGAGTGCCGAGGAGACCCCCCCTGACCGGTCAAAGAGAAGACGGTCTCCCTCCCCGAATCCTAAGTCTCGGTCGAGATCACGGTCCCCCCATAGACAATCCCGCCATTCTTCAGTTGAGTCTTCTAGATCGACGAAACGGCGGAGGGAGGATTCAGATTCTTCGACAAAACAATCTAGTTCAGGACAGAGTAGTGCAGGACATAAAAGTGCCCGTAAGGATGTCACGATGCCGCGTCACCAGCCTACGCCGGGGTCGCGGCCACTTCCCTCCGCCTCTCCCTCCACGTCACAAAGATCGGAGGTAGGAGCGGAGGGGACTGAGTCGAGTCCTAGGGAGGTGAATAGTCAGACTTTAAGTGAACCACATGACTTTACTTTTGCAATACCTAAACTAAATTATGTACCACGTAAAGCTCCTCCAATTGTGTCGAATAGGGTTTTAGCCGAGAACTATAGAGGCTCACAAACATGCTCACGTCAAAGTTATGATGACTCTCAGGTAATACCGGACTCCCAACCACCTGCAGAACAGGACAAGGGAGTCTGGAGACAATCGCCCTCACAGCTAAATCCCTCTAGTGATAATCAGACCATGACGGGGGAGCCTAATAACTTAGACACCCTCCCCTCGTCTGTCCCAGCAGATCTCATTTGGCCACCAGATAACCAGGTACCTGAAAACAGGCAGCAGACGCCGGAAATAATAGACTTACCTGGAGAGCAAGAGGACATGGATCTGTCCTCGGCTCAACAAGTGAACAATGAGGAGGAAGATGAAGGGAGCTCTCAATCCTCTAGGGGGTCCCACAGTAAATGTGTGACTACAGACGAACTGAGTGAGATTTTACATAAAATAATGCAACAGTATGTCCCTCCTACCCCAGGTCCTTCCACCAGTACTCCCGGTAGCTCCCCCGATTGACTCCACGGTAAGACCTCTGCAGCCTACCACCATTAAATCTCCCCAAGCTTTTCCTCCTCTTAACGTAAATCCGGCATCAGCCACGGCATGTAGCACGATAGTGCCTGCCTCCTTGACTACCTCTAAGGTCCGTGTTATCACGGATGTTACTCCTCCCCCTCTGGATAAACTCCCACAGAGGAGAGGCCCTATGCCTCTCCTGTACGGGCCAGATTGCTCATGGATTCCGGCAATAGCACAGAAACCACATATGGCACAGCAGACCGTGTCGGGGGAGCTCCCGGTCCCTAGTGAATGGACCATCGAGGTAAGTAAGAGCAAGAGACTCAGAGCCAAAGATGTAGAAGGAAAGTTATTGGATGTTACTATTATGACAATACCCAATGTTTACAGCGCTGATTTTTTTGTATACTCTGCATCACCGGCTTTACCTCCTGCCTCAGCTGCACGACTTTTCGTAGACTGGGCAAGATCGGACGGCATGAACGACATAAAGTCCCTCAATGCACTGACACCGGAACTGGATACAGTTCCGGCGTTCTATCTAGGCGACAGTCCAGTCCTGCAGGTGGGGCAGGTAGGTATGGGTCCATGGGTTGACTGGGAAATAGAGGCGCAACAATTCACAGCCACCATTACCTCAAAATCTTCCCATCAGATCCCCCAAGAGAACCACTTATGGGCCTCACTGTCAGTTAATAAGGCCGGAGGGGTTTCGCCGGCTTTGTTTGACTTCTTAGCGGCCCCCAAACTCGTACTTTACGAATTGAGCGACCCCTTTTGTACTCCCCCTCCGGCCCACTTGGACAGAGATTTCAAGTTACGCAGTAAAGCACTTAGACTATTTTCCCAATATTTAGTAAGTCGCCAGATTGCCCAGTCACTCACGAGAACCATTACGGCCATCTCAGATCAGAATGTACGGAAGGCCATGGAACTATCACGCAGGCTTCTGCTACAAAACTTCATTCAGTCCTTAGGTGATATAAGAATAGCTATCATGGAGGTGGTCAGAGCACGCCAGGACTTAAGAGTGTACCTAGTTAAGAAGTTGCCGGAAGATGTAGGTCGCCGGGCAACACTTTCCCCAGTAGGGTAAGGCGGGGTAATTTCGCCGCGGGTTAAATTTCCCCGCGGCGCTAATAATTTGCATTCAAACGCCGATATCTCCGAAACTATTGCATGGATTTGGCTGCAGTTTGGCTTAGTTGTAGAGCAGTTTAGGTTTAGGTTGTAGAGCAAGTTTGGTTTAGGTTGTATAGCTAGTTTGGCTTAGGTTGTAGATCCAGTTTGGCTTAGGTTTTGTTGTAGTTTCGCGGGGCCTGGAGCTGGGGCTAGCGGCGCGTCTGACGGTATGGTCGGGTGTGTGTGGGGGTGTTTGTGGGTGGTTTATATATGTGTATGTTTGTTTGTATGTGACACAGTGTTGGCAGTAGCCGTCAGCTGCTGCCTGGTACTTTGTACTAGCAACCTACACGCCGCACCCACACGAGACACGTCCACACCCGCACTAAATACTTCCACACCCGTAGGCCTAATAAATACGTCCACAACCGCACTAGACACATCCACACCCGCACTACATGTCCACAACTCCACACCCACACTAGACACATCCACACCCACAATAGACACAGTGGCGAATAGGCCTACATGTGTGACACACCTGCATCTCTGCCCGCCCTGTTCAGTTGTGTGTGTGTGCGTGCAACGTTCTTCTATTGGCATGTTTAGTGTCAGTTTGGGTTTGTGAATGTTTTCATTGCTTTTACCTGTGTGCTAGTGTTTTGTCTGGCCATTAATCATATAATGTTATCTAGTTTACTAGCTAGATGATGCGTAAAATAGGTCGCGGCGAAATTACCCTGCCGGGCGGGGTAATTTCGCCGCGAGAGTGACTTTTTTCAAAAATTCGGCAGCATGACCAAAACATTATATATTGTTTTCGTTTTTTGGGCATCTATAGCAGAAAGGCTGAATGTATAGATAACAAATTAAAAATGTAAAAATTCCATTTGTGGCAGTTTCTATTTGTCAAAATACGCGATTTTCTGCGAAATTACCCCGTCTTACCTTATTAACTGCCTCACTAATTAATCAGGATACGTGGAGTGCAGTATCCAATATGGTAGATGTGCTAAGGCAGAGTACCTCCCAGCCTAGGAAGGAGCCCTTTAAGAAACCGTACTCTAAACCTAAAGGCGGTAATAAGCCTCAAGCTCCTAGTGCTAAACAGTCCTTTCGGGACCCCAGAGCTCCCCAACAGCAGGGAGGTTGTGGTAAACTATCAATGGAAGTTAAATATTACTAAGCTATAATGAATCAAATAAATAAATCTAAATGAAAACTACTCCATATCTAAATTGAATTCAATCTGAAACAAGCTAATTTATATCCAAAGGTCTCACATAATAAATTTATATATAGGGTAAGGTTATAAGAGTTAATATTAGCCAGGAATTAACTCACCAATAGTTCCACGTGGCAATGAGGCAAGGGAGAACGTTTTACCCAATATGGCGGTGGACAATGGGGATCGAGACTTCGGTCCCGAGACACGAGTCAAGTTAAAGAAAGAATAAATGATTACATGGGAATGGACATGAATATTATACTTATCTGTCAGTCAGTCATGGCGTCGATGAGAGCGTCGTGATGGTGTAGCTGAGTGTATTGATGTATGTGTATTGTGATTAGAGGCACAAAAGCACGATCAACTGAGGGCGGAAAATTAGATGTTAACTGGTTGGTGTTCGTGAAGGCTCTGGCATTCCTCGAAAGCACACCTTGCTGCCTTGGCAAACCGCCAGGAGCCCAAATTATCGTACCGCATCTAGGTTGCTCTATACGATAAATTATATTAATATATACGATAAATTCATATATACTACATAAGACCATGGTAATATTGCTTTATAGCATATTAGGCCTTTTATAACTTAACTTATTTACAATCTTATAATATACGATCTACTCGTCCTACGTCGTGCTGTAGGAGCGATCGTGACGTCACAGAGACATACGAGATCACAAAAGAGTCATATTCTATCGTATTTATATGATACACTCCCCCCACAAAAAAAGACCTGAACCCCACCTTAAACCTAAAGTTGTCCAGAGGCTATCTTCTGACGCCACAAGTCAACGGCGCCAGCAGCAGCGCGTCTGGGACGCGTCCCGGTCCGAGAATGATCACCATCAGTAATAATAATAATAATAATAATAGTTCTTAAAGCTAGCACATGCTAAGCTAGCTAAGGATAGCTCAATAAGGCCGATTAGGCGTATTTCCATTGGGGTCCTGTACTACTACCCCATCCCTTTGCTCATGAGGGATGGTAACGACTCAGTGCTTGTGAAAAATCTTTAATGCGCCGAGCGTGGGCGCGAACCCGGGCCTTCTGGGTGGAAGTCCGAGACGCTAGTCACTACACCAAGCGAGCCGCTGTAAGAGGTGAGTCGTTCCTTTGAGAATCCTCGGACCCAGCAATAACAGGTGAAGCATCAGATTGCAATGCGGAATCGAGCTCCAAAGCGTACAAACGTGCGATAGGACGAACAGTAGTTCCAGTGGCTGTCTTCAGTAGCGCCACCCGCTCTACAGAGTCTGCCCCCTTGTATACCTCCAACACGCGGCCCAATTTCCAGTATAAACGAGGACTATCTTCTTTAATTAAAACAACTTCACCAACTGTAGGTGCCGTTGGTCTACCAGAGGGAGTAACACTCCTTTCCCTCAATGCTAGCAGATATTCACTAACCCATCGTTTCCTAAAATCCTCTATTATCCTGGATATATACTGGTATCTCTTAGACACCGCTACCTCAGAGTACAACGAGGGATCCTCTAACTCTACTATGGATTGGAAATCAGATGGAAACGCAGTCAATGGTTTCCCATATAGCAAGTGAGCTGTGTTAGAATCTTGATGTGCTGGCTACAAATTGGCCTGCAAACGACTAGTATGGTTGGCCTGCAAACGACCGGTATGGTTGTTTACCCTTGGCAAATTAGATAAAGAGTTGGGTGGTAATTAAGTAAATGTATATGTTATGTATCATATAATTATACTGTACTACCTATAGCATAATCGCATGTAGGGTATCTATAATTTGTAGGGTAGATTACCCTGATGATTAAATTATCGAGGATGCGATGACGTCATCAGCTGATGACGTGAGTGGGGGCGTGTATGCGATGTGGGGAGGAGAAGGGAGTCGGAAAGCAGAGATCGTGGAGAGAGGTTGTGCTAGCGATAGTGGGGAGCGATTGTCCGGCGTGTTTCATGTAATGGTGGTTTAAGGCATGCCTAGCAGATGGTGTATATAGTGAGTTGGATACGGTATGTGGTTTGATTGGTATTACATGGCGTTGCAGTTGTTTGGGCTGTGGTTTTTGTGTGTCGGCGTTTGTGCTTCTTGGTTACGATGGTGGTTTGTTGTTTCGCTGAGTAGCTGGTTCATCTTGGAGGGTTCAACGTTCTTCAGGGTGAGCTACGCATCAGAAAGGTAATTATTGTAAACGTGTATAAAATATATATGAAGTATTTGGGAATATATCACATATGCAGATTAGCTTAACTATATTTAACAAATTTGGTAGCAGAGCGTAGTTACAGCGTGCTGGGCCCATAACCTAGAGGTCCATAGTTCCAGCGTGCTGGGCCCATAACCTAGAGGTCCATAGTTCCAGCGTGCTGGGCCCATAACCTAGAGGTCCATAGTTCCAGCGTGCTGGGCCCATAACCTAGAGGTCCATAGTTCCAGCGTGCTGGGCCCATAACCTAGAGGTCCATAGTTCCAGCGTGCTGGGCCCATAACCTAGAGGTCCATAGTTCCAGCGTGCTGGGCCCATAACCTAGAGGTCCATAGTTCCGTCATGGCTTCTGTAATTAAGAACCCCCCCATGTTAACTGATTTAGACAAATATGAACAATGGAAGGAAGATGTATTGATGTGGACAGAATTAACGGATATAAATAAAAAGAAGCAAGCGCTAGCCATTCATCTCACGTTAACTGGTCAAGCCAGGGAAGTGGCTAATCAGGTGTCAACAGAGGATAAGAAGAAAGAGAATGGAGTTGACCTACTGATAGCAAAATTAGATGAGGCCTTCCTGAAGGAACCTGAGAGAAGGAAATTTATGGCATATCAGAATTTTGAGGAATGTGTGAGGAAGGATGACATGTCAATTTGCGATTTCATGAGAGAATTTGACATGAAGTACTACAAAATGACAGAAAAGGGCATGGAACTGCCAGATGAGGTGTTGGCTTTCCGTCTGGTGAAGAATTGTAAATTAACGGAAATACAAAGGGAACAGGTTATGGCATCAACAAAACTCCTATCATTTAAGGAGGTTCGATCAACATTAAAACGAATGTTTGAGTCAAGCAGTGTGACAAGGAGTGAAGTAACTCAAGAAGTTAAGGTTAAGTCTGAACCGGTATATATGACAAAGGTGAATGGGAAGGATGATTTGAAGAATAGAAAAACAATTTTGGAACAGGAACTAAAAGAAATATGTTCTAAGATTGAGGAGACTGCTGTATCTTCAAAGGACGGTAATACAGAAGAAGAGATCATGTGGACAACCAATTATGGTGGCCAAGGTGGTTATCATAGGAACTGGAACAATGGTAGATACAATAGGGGTGGTAGATATGGTAGATACCAGAGAAGAAGTTGGAGGAGGAATAGGCTTGACGGTGGATGTTTTGAATGTGGATCGAAAGATCATTGGGTGAGGAATTGTGACAAAGTAAAGGAAGTAGACAAAAAGGAAGTATGACTAGACAGTTTCTTTGAGGATAACAGTGATACCAGAACATTGAGGCAGGAAACTATAGGTTGTGCAGTACTTGACACAGGTTGTAACGTTAATGTGTGTGGGGATAAATGGTTGGAGGAATATCATGAAATGATTGATGTAAATGATAAGAGTAAAGTTAAGGAGTATAGCACCAATAAATCATTCCGGTTTGGTGATGGTAACACAGTGAAAGCCCATAGGAAAGTCAGCATACCCGCTTATATTGGTAAAGAAAGGCTAATGATCGAGACGGATGTTGTTGAATCGGATATACCACTTTTGCTAAGTAAATCTTTCATGAAAAAGATGGGTATGGTGATGAATTTGGCTGAAGACAAAGTTGACTGGAAGTATGGTAGAATTAAGAACTTGAAAATCACTAGCACTGGTCATTATACTATGCCTATAAATAAATTCGAGAGTTTCAGAGAGGATAGGAACTTCATGAGGTATGTCTTGTACAGCTATGGAAAAGGTGATGCCAAGAAGAAAGCATTGAAACTCCATAAGCAATTCGCCCACCCTACAAAGGAAAAACTTATCACATTGGTCAAGGAAGCTGGTATCATAGATGCAGAGTTAGAAGATGAAATAAGAAATGTTGGAGAATCATGTGAAACTTGTAGTAAGTTCCAGAGAACACCGTCTAGACCTGTGGTTAGTATGCCAATGGTGAGGAACTTCAATGACGTTGTAAGTATGGACCTGAAATTCTTTGAGGATAAGTATTTCCTTGTAATGATTGATCTCGCTACTAGATACTGTAATGCATGCGTGATCAAAAATAAAACCCCAAGTGTGATTATAGATGCTGTTATGAGATACTGGATAGCAATATTTGGCACACCCAAGAAGATGTTGACTGATAATGGAGGAGAATTTAATAATATGGATTTCAGGAGCATGGGTGAGAATTTCAACATTGAGATAATGTGTACTGCCGCAGAAAGTCCATGGAGTAATGGGACGTGTGAAAGACTGAATGCAGTGCTAAAGGCTAACTTACTAAAGATTAAAGAAGATACTAAATGCAACATAGAAACTGAACTGGCTTGGGCTGTGGCTGCCAGGAATGCTCTTCACAACAATAATGGATTCTCCCCTAATCAGTTGGTGTTTAGTTTTAATCCTAACCATCCTAACATAGCAGCAGATAACCCTCCAGCCTTGGAAAATGTTACATCCTCTCAGATTGTAGCTAATAATTTGAATGCTTTGCGTAAGTGTAGAGAGGAATTTGTGAAATCTGATGCTAACGAGAGAATTAAAAGGGCTTTGTCACATAACATTCGTAAAACAAATGATGAAGATGTTAAGATAGGCAATTATGTCTATTATAAACGAGAAGGCGAGGACAGCTGGCGAGGTCCTGCAAGAGTTATAGGTAAGGATGGTAAGGTTAACATTTTGTGGCATGGAGGTTATGTTGTAAGGGCCCATGTATGCAGAGTGAAAGGATACTCGGCCAGTAATGTGGTTAGCTCTAGTAATGAAGGTAGAAGCAGTTTACAGACTACAGAGGAGACGACAGAGAAGGCCGCTGCAGTGAGTGATGATGACAGTGATGGCGATGATGTAAGTGGTGAAACTGTGGAGGATTGTAATGAGGAAAGGAATGCTATCCCAAAGGTAGGAAAGCGATATGAGGTATCACTTACAGATTCCAATGAGAGGATTAACGTCAAGATCTTGAGCAGGGCAGGCAAAGCATTGGGTAAATTTAAGAATTGCTTTAACTATCGTAATGAAGAGAACGGAGAAGAGACCTGGATGGATTTCGTGAAGGACATTAATGAAATTAGAGAAATAGAGGATGAGGAGGAAATAATGATTACATGTTCAGGTGAAAAGTCTATGGAAGCCAAGAGAAAAGAAATAGACAGTTGGAGAGAGAATGATGTATATGATGAAGTGGAATGGGAAGGTCAGGACATTATTTCCACAAGATGGATTGTGACCGAGAAAGAGACTAAACAAGGTAGGATTGTGAAAGCCAGACTGGTGGCTCGCGGATTCGAGGAAGAGCTTAAGGATGAGGTAAACACCGAATCTCCTACATATGGTAAAGAATCATTGAGGTTGGCTCTAGCTACTATACAAATGAAAGGGTGGTCATGTCACACGATAGACATTAAATCGGCATTCCTGCAAAGTAACGGCATTAAACGTGAGGTATATTTACATTCTCCGCCGGAATTCTTCAGTGGAAGAATTTGGAAACTTAAAAAGACGGTTTATGGACTGAGTGATGCTGCAAGAGTGTGGTATGACACTGTAAAAGAAGAACTGATTATGCTTGGTATGAGAATGTCGAGATTTGATCCAGCAATGTTTATGTATACCAGAGATAATAATTTGGAAGGCATTGTGTGTATTCATGGGGACGACTTTTGTTGGGGTGGTACTGATCAGTTTGAAGAGTGTGTGGTTTCAAAATTGAAAAACAATTTTCTGGTGGGATCAGCTGATTCCAAGAAGTTCAAGTATGTAGGCTTGAATATACAGCAAACGGCCGATGGAATTAGTATAGATCAAGAAAGCTACATAAAGTCGCTGAAACAAGTGGACATAAGTCATAAAAGGGCTCAAAGAAAAGATTCAGGACTAAACGAGGAAGAAGTTCACAAGTATAGGTCAGTTGTTGGTCAACTCAATTGGGTAGGCACCCAGACTAGGCCAGATACTTCGTTTGATGTTTGTTCTTTAAGCACCTTGATAAAGAAATGTACTGTTGGTGACATGATGGACGCTAATAAGGTAGTTAAGAGAGTAAAGACTGATCAATTACATATATTCATTCCCACTCTGACTGAAGGACTGCACCTAGAATGTTACAGTGACGCTTCATTTGCAAACTTGACCGATTGTGGCTCTCAAGGAGGTTTCATAGTTTTTCTAACTGACACAGAGGGTAGAAAATGTCCTGTCATGTGGAAATCAAGGAAAATAAGGAGAGTGGTGAAGCCCACATTAGCAGCAGAAACTATGGCTCTGTTGGAAGCAGCTGAGAGTGCATATTATATTGGAAAAATACTGGAAGATATTGGTGATATTGGGGAAGTGCCTATAAAATGCTATGTGGATAATAGGTCTCTCGTAGAAGCACTAAGGTCTGTTAAGAAGGTGGATGATAAGTACCTTAGGATTAATATTGCCTGTATGAAAGATATGCTGGCTAAAAGAGAAGTTACTGGTGTGGAGTGGGTAGATACAAGGAGTCAACTTGCAAATTGCCTTACCAAAAAGGGGGCATCACCTCAAATGCTCATTGGAGCAATTACTATGTAGAGTATTACATAGAGATGTCTTATGAACATAGTAGTGACATTGTTGCATTACTAATGCAACATTATTAGATTGTGTGTCGTAATGCAACAATATTAGATTGTGTGTCGTAATGCACAATATTAGACTGTGTGTAGTAGAAAACAAAAATAAAAAATAAAAAAATAAAAAAAAAAAAAAATTGGGAAGTTTGTTAGAATCTTGATGTGCTGGCTACAAATTGGCCTGCAAACGACTAGTATGGTTGGCCTGCAAACGACCGGTATGGTTGTTTACCCTTGGCAAATTAGATAAAGAGTTGGGTGGTAATTAAGTAAATGTATATGTTATGTATCATATAATTATACTGTACTACCTATAGTATAATCGCATGTAGGGTATCTATAATTTGTAGGGTAGATTACCCTGATGATTAAATTATCGAGGATGCGATGACGTCATCAGCTGATGACGTGAGTGGGGGCGTGTATGCGATGTGGGGAGGAGAAGGGAGTCGGAAAGCAGAGATCGTGGAGAGAGGTTGTGCTAGCGATAGTGGGGAGCGATTGTCCGGCGTGTTTCATGTAATGGTGGTTTAAGGCATGCCTAGCAGATGGTGTATATAGTGAGTTGGATACGGTATGTGGTTTGATTGGTATTACATGGCGTTGCAGTTGTTTGGGCTGTGGTTTTTGTGTGTCGGCATTTGTGCTTCTTGGTTACGATGGTGGTTTGTTGTTTCGCTGAGTAGCTGGTTCATCTTGGAGGGTTCAACGTTCTTAAGGGCGAGCTACGCATCAGAAAGGTAATTATTGTAAACGTGTATAAAATATATATGAAGTATTTGGGAATATATCACATATGCAGATTAGCTTAACTATATTTAACAAGCTGGCGTTAATGGTAGTGGTTCTTGCAGGTCGGTGTACACATATGTAAGCGGGCGATCATTCACGACTGCCTCTATCTCTGTGAGGACTGTCGTCAACTCACTCTTCTTTAATAGAGCACGTCCTACAACCGCTCTTAGTCCTGACTTTACTATGCCGACACACCGTTCCCACATTCCACCAAACCAAGGTGCCTTAACTGGAATGAACCTCCATTCGCACTTCTTCTCTCCCAAAAAAGTGATGATAGTAGGATCACTACTCATATCCTTTAGATATTTTGATGCTTGGACATAAGTGGGAGCATTGTCGCTAAGAATGAGTTGAGGGAATGAACGACGGGCACAAAACCGTCTGAACGCCAGCATAAATTCTTCGCTAGACATATTATTACATAGTTCTAGGTGTACCGCTCGAGACGTCGCACAGGTAAACAATAATATATAAACCTTCTCATGTTCCCTCGTCTTCAATGGCAATCCCTGTGTAATCTAATCCTACCGCTTGGAAAGGTTCTACGTGCTTTACACGGCATTCAGGTAGAGGTGGAGCTGGTCCAGTTGCATATGGTTTACCTTTTAGTCTCTGGCATATCACACACTTTCTGACTACGCGTCGACCTACTTGTCGAACTCTGGGTATCCACCATGTGAGACGTAAATATGATATATTATGACATACCCCGTAGTGTTTTACTTCCCTATGTGCACGTATGATCAATAGATCAGTAACGTGATGTCTTGTTGGCATAAGTATAGGGCGGTTTGTGCCGTCTGGTACACCCGACCACTTCAGGCGACCCTCACACCTGATGAGGCCATTGTCTAGGTGCAACCTTAGTTGACGCACTATATTAGGTATTAAAGTCTTATTCAAGCTTTTCAAGGATTCTAATTCATTGGAAAAGGTTTCTACTTGAACCCATTTGATCAAAGTTACTTCAGCTGCTTTAAATTCACGAGCATCAATGTTGTGACCCCTGTTGCAGAGTTGGCCCGTTACTTTAAGCTTGAGTTGGGTACATATCGCAATACCCAAGCTACAACTCTGACTAGTTTATTATAGTCACCGAATCATGCCCACTCTATGATTGGACCCAGTGGCTCATTTGGTTGGGCTGTAACTGCCACTGTTTCCAGTGGCAGAAGTCCCTCACCAACAGCATGCCATTTCGTCCATTCACTTTCATGGAGCAGCCACTTTGGACCATGCCACCACAATTCGGACTTCATTAACTGGCTAGCCGTTATACCCCTAGTTATGAGATCACTAGGGTTTTCTTTTGTATTTACATAATGATAAGCATCGTCTGGCAAAAGGGCTCTAATCTCATCTACCCTATTCCGCACATAAACTGGCAGAGACTTCTTGCTATGTATCCCGTTGAGTGCGACCTGACTATCGCACCATACGTGAACGATTTCAATATTTAATTCGCTCTCGTATGCTGCGCGTACATGTTGCACCAGACGTGCTAATGGCAGTCAATTCCATTTTAGGGATAGTTACCTTTTTAACCGGGGCTACCTTGGCCCGGGCTGTAACTAAATGTGCCCCAAATGAAGTAACAACATATATCGCTACCCCGTATGCCGTGGCGCTAGCATCGCAAAACGTGTGTAACGTAACGTCAACGAACGCCGCCACTTTACGAGGTATAGGTTTAGTACATAGGATGGCATATTCATTCAACAACAATGTCCCTTGGTCATTCAGGTCCTCGGGCAAACTGTCATCCCATCCTATTTTACGTCTCCAAACTTCCTGCATTAGAATCCTAGCTCTTATGGTAACGGGTAATGCTAGACCCAAAGGATCAAAAAATTGCGCAACTTTGCTCAACAGACTTCTTTTTGTGTGCGCTCCTGTCTGCTGAGCAAAAGACCTTGTTTGAAAAGTTAGTATGTCATGTTTAGGTTGCCAGATCATCCCCAAATTTCTGGACTTTTCCTGGTTAAGAGATGCCGTACCGTCGACTTGTATCAAACTCTGAAGATCTTCACTATTAGTAACCCACTCGCGGAGAAATAGATGTGCATCCGCAAACAATCTGCGTGCTTGCCAGTATGCATATAACAAATCATCCTGACTATCGCTAGAACCCTGCAAATTGTCAATATATAATCCGCGAGATAGTTTACTTGTGTCCTCATGAGTATCAGCTAGATGTTTTCTGATTGTGGCATTTAACAAAAACTGCGAGCACGTGGCCCCCAAAGAGTACAACCCGAAAATGGTATATTATGATTGGACTTTCAGAGTCGCTAATGTCGCTGAACCAAAGAAAGCGGGTAACATCTCTATCTTCCTCCTTTAGCTTGACCATCAAGAATGCTTTCTAGATGTCACTGGTATAGGCGTACTTCCCCAGCCTAAACCGCAATAGATGTTGGGACAGGTCCGACACCATGGACGGACCTGTCAACAGGCAGTCATTTAGACTGGGTTGTTGACCTTGGTGGGCAGAACAGTCATACACCACCCGTATTGGTGTGGTTATGCTGTCTTTCCTTACCCCATGATGGGCCAGATAGTGAACCCTATCCTTCTTATACGGTTCCTTGACATCGACTCTCTCTATAAAGCCCCTATCTTCATAACTCCGAAATACATCGTCATATGCCTGGCGCGTGCTCGGTTCGTTAGACAATTTACGCTGTAATGCGCGCAAGCGACCTAATGCCAAACCATAGTTTGTAGGCAGGCTTATCTCACTGTTCTTCCAGGGTAAACTAACTTTATATTGCTTGTCTGAGGCACAGTAGCACACAGACTCGTCAAACCTTTGTAGCGCAACTTCCGAGTCATAATCAGTCTCCATAGGATTAATTCCTATGTGATCCAATCTCCACAGTTGTTCCAGGTCGAACTCGGCAGCCATCTTAGGGTCACTAGGTTGGGAATCCTCCCTTCCCAACTCCTCTGCCGCGTTACATTGACTCTATATATCGAGACCGTGTCGACCAGGACCTTTGACTGTGTAGTATGCACCTTGCCGCTCATGCAGTATCCAAATTTAGTGGGGATTAAAATTACACCACACATCTTTTTAAATCCAGGGTATACTACTTCATAATAATGATCCACACCAAGTAGAACATGCACCTCACTCTGATTTCCCATGGGATCTGACAAGTTAACCCCTTTGCTACGTAATGCGTGTTCCACCTTCTTCACACCTACAGATACATATTCTGGTAGGGTGTCTACTACATACAAGTCATAAAGTACCGGATTTTACGGTAGAAATATGAAATCTCCGCTATCTCGTAGTCTTCCTTATCAGTAACCCCTGTGAAGCCCTGTAATCGAAGAGTCTCAGCCCCTACGATTCGGTGCTTCAGTCCCACTAGTACGGACCTCTTTATAAAGGAACGTTGAGACCCTTGATCTAGAAGTACCCGACAAACTTTGTTACTGTCATTACCTTCTATGGGAATCTGTATTGTGGGCAATATAGTGGTGTCTTACGTGCTACCTAGTGTCACAGTTGTAGTACCCTCTGTTTTGACGTCTTTGACTTTATCTGCTGTAGGACACAACTTATCAAAGTGATGTCCTTTGCAGTGGCGAAAGGGCCTTAAGTATGTAGCAGTACATTGTCCCTGCTTACCATGTTCCTTACTTAGACAACCTACACATAGCTTCAATCTTTTCGCCTGTGCTAGTTTTGTCTCATTTGTTAGGTATTTTATGCAGAAACTCCATTTATGTTTGTTGTTACATAGCTTACATAGAATCTGAGCAGGTTTCTTATACGCACCCTCTTTCTTTTCTTTAGTCCCCACCGTCATGCTTACTGTTCCCCTCTTCTCCACATTCTCACTCCCTCCCGACACATACATTCTCCCTTTGTTCAACTGTAGATTATTGATCTCCTTACTGATTTTTTTTTTTTTTTTTTTTTTTTAAAGAGACAATGAACGGAGGAAGGAAAAACACAGATAAAACAAAAAGGTCCATGTGCCTAAAGGCATCCTCCATTCATAAAATGTTTGTAACAACTGGATTTAAACATTTGTAGATTGTAAGTTTGTGGAAAGCAATTCGAGGGAAGTGAATTCCAAAGAGTAGTAGCTCTGGGGATAAATGAATTCTGATAAGCAGAAGTTCTGCATTGTGGAGGAGAAAGTGTGAATTCATGGGCGCTCTCAGCTGCCCTAGTTCTACGGGGAAAGATGTGGAGAGGCGGCACAATTGAAGCAAGTTCCTCGGAACAATTGCTGTGAAAATATCTGTAGAATAATGCAAGGGATGCAACGTTTCTTCGTATGGATAATGTAGGAAGGTCCTGTGTGATTGCAGGGTTATTGATTAATCTAATAGCTTTATTTTGAATTTTGTCCAACTGCCTCAATGCAACCACTCCACTTCCACCCCACAGAGGTGAACAGTAATCCATCTGAGAACGCACATGACTTTTATATATCACGGCCAACTGCTCGTCAGTGAAGAATTCTCGAACTCTGTACAGGAGTCCCAGTTTTTTAGAGGCATTCTTAGCAATGCTTCTAACATAATGTGTCCAGCTCAAGTTAGTAGTTAATGTTACACCGAGAATGTCAATACTAGGGGAAGTGGGAATATTTACATCATTAAAAATATATGGGAGTCAGTGAGATTCTGTCGGTTAGAAAATTGAATGTACTTGGTTTTCTGTGCATTAAAGGAAACTAGATTCTTTTGTCCCCATCCATTAATTCTAGAAAGGTCCTGGTTCAGAGAAATTGCAGTGTTTATTTTTGAATTTATAAGATCGGGTTGGGTGAAAGAATTGGTAAATGTGAAGGAACTGTGGAGTGTTGAGTCATCTGCGTAGGAATGTATTGGATTATGAGTGGTAGATATGAGATCATTGATATGAATGAGGAACAGAATTGGGGCCAAAACTGATCCCTGGGGAACACCAGCATTTATTGAGTGAAATTGAGAATAAAGGCCATCCACCATTACACGTATTTTTCTGTTATGAAGATAAGAAGAAATTAGTGGAACTAATGATGCAAGGCCGTAGTGTGACATCTTCGACAATAAGGATTGATGCCAGACTCTATCAAATGCCTTTGATATATCCAGTGCTATTGTATGTGTTTCACCATGTTGGTCTGTAGCTTGGTTGATTTGATGCGTAAGAAGGCAAAGCATGTCTGCAGTTGATCGACATCGTCTAAAACCATATTGCCTATCACTGATTAATTTATTATTCTCAAGATGCTTAATTATGTGATTATTTAATATAATTTCAAAGACTTTACCAAGAGTGGAAGTTATAGCTATTGGTCTGTAGTTTGATGGATCTGAAGAGGCACCTTTTTTAGGAACTGGATGGATGTTTGCTTCTTTCCAGGGTACTGGGAAGCATGAGGTATGAGTACACAGACGGAAAATTTTTGCCAATACAGGAGCGAGCACCAAGGAGCAATTCTTAAGTACTATTGGAGGAATTTCATCTGGACCAGGAGCCTTATCTACTGAGAGATTCTGCAAAATAGTTTTGACATGTCTGGTGTGGATCTTAAGTGAGGGAATTTCAGGCGAATTAAAATTAAGTACAGGGACATCTTGATTTATTTCATCTAAGGTTGAGTTGGTGGAGAAAATATCCGCAAGAAGGTTAGCTTTACCTCGTGGGTCACTTACAAGATTGCCAGTCGGAGATTTTAATGGTGGAATGGATGAAGCAGTAGTGAAGTTGGATTTAAATGAGTTAAGAGTAGACCAAAATATTTTGTTATCATTTGGATTATTTAGAAGTTTATTTGCCTGCTTGTGGAGAAAGTTTGATTTAGTTAGGTTTAATACAGTTTTGGCATGATTTCTGATGTTTCTAAAGTAATTTTGGCTCGAACGTCCCTTGATTTTGGCCCTGTCACTCTTTCAACTATGGGGGAGGCACTCGCTATAGGCAGTTATGCCTTTTGCCTCCCTCAATCACATAGAAAAAAAAAAAAAAAAAAATTAAAGGCTTCATGTGTTTTTGATCTTGTGTATGCATTGTAGGCTATTGCTTTTTGTTCATTTACTCTAGCACAATTATGGTCAAACCATTAAGTGAATTAGATCTTTTACTGTACTTTTGATGAGGAATAAAAGTTTCCATTCCAATTTTTACAAAATCTTGTATGTGGCTCAAAGTGGAGTGTGCATCATTAGAAAAGAAAGAGGTCCAGGGAATATCAATAAAGAAACCTTGAAGACCCTCCCAGTCTGCCCTATCGTAATGCCATTTAGTCACCAAAACAGGTTCAGAGTGGGAAGGTGTGGTAGGTGATAGACAGGTGGCCTGTATCAGACAGTGATCAGAAGATCCAAGCGGGGACCTCACTGTAACATCATAATTTTCTGAATTGGTTGTTAAAAATAAGTCCAGTAGGTGGGAATTAGGATTAGGATTATCTGGTACACGGGTGGGTTGGTTGACTAGTGAGTGAGATTAAATGAGTCTGCAAATAGCTCACATTCAAGACCAGCATCATCAGTCCTGGCTGAATGAGTGAGCCATTCAACATTATGGACATTAAAATCACCCAACACAGTGATTTCAGAAGAAGCATTTAAGTTGAGGACACTGAGTTGTGAGGACAGAGAATCAAAAAGACTTTGCTCTGGAGGAGTATTTGGGGAACGGTAGATGCAACATATGTATTTAAATTTACCAGCAGAAATTAATTTGTATATAGAATTATCAAAATAGGGACAATTGAAACTAGTAACCTCCTCCAGGGCAATTTCAGATTTTGCGAAGCAACATACACCGCCTTTAGGTCTGAAATTTTGGAGCAGTTGATAACCTGGAAAATTAAATCTAGACGTGTCAGATGTGGATGTTACTTGAGTCTCTGTCAAAAAAAGGAGAGTAGGGGATTCTGCTTGAAGAAATTGGTGTACAGAATTGATGTTAGAGTGAAGTCCCCTTATATTGCTAAAGAAAAAGCTGCACCGACAAGCAGCTTTGGGACGTTGCAATGCTCTTGACACAGTCGCATGATGACGACCGGGAGGGCCCTGTGTCAATGACCCAACCCTGCCGGGGGTGGATATCCGAGGGACCACCAGGTTTGCTCTTAACAATTGTACTGCCATATTTATTGGGTAAGGTGTATGGTGTTACATGTATGATATGTAGTGGGAAGAGTAGTGTTTTATGGATAGAGGATAGCAATGTAGGGCAATGTCGTGAAGTTGGATGTGTATGTTATATAAAGAGGGTTTTCCTGATACCCCTGATGTGTGAGGCAGAAAGATATGTATCCAGCTACCAAGGCCTGGGAGAGAAAATGGAATTCAGGCTATTCCCTGAGTCTCCCGAAACCTTGGCGGTAGTACTTCCCTGGGTGGGGCTGCCTACCCCTACTACCTAACTGAGTTTTGAACTCCCCCAGCTCAAATGATCTTACCTTATCAAGTATTGCCATAGGAAGCTTCTCACGCAAGATAATGACTATCATTTCCTGCGTGGTAAGCCCTAGGGTGTCTAGCGATCGAGTATGGCACTCCATATTTGCCCTGAAGTATGTCAACTCATCAACCTTATACTGTGGTTCTGCGAGCCCCAACAAGGCAACGGCATGGGCCATCTTCAACTGCTCTCTATCCCCGTATGTGGACTTTAATAAGTGTACTGCTTCAAGATAACTACCACCCACTACTGAAAAACCCTCTATTAAATGTAAGGCCTCTCCTTCCATTTGTCCCTTCAGATAGTGAAAATTGCGGACATTATCCAAAGAGGATTCATGAACCGTAGACCGAAATACGTCCAAAAAAGCTAACCACTCAGTTAACTTGCCCCCAAATGTAGGAAGATTGAGCTTTGGGAGGTGTACAGTATATTTTGGGTCAGCCCTTCTATGGGCCTCATTATCGCACCCCTTCTTACTCGCGACAGCACGGTGTAATAGGTACTTCGCTCTAAAGACAGGTTCGTCATAGAGGGCGCGATTATCACACTCTGTAACTATCTCTTCCTCCTCTATCATGTCAGCCACAATCACCTCACTCAGAGCCGTAATACGACCGTGGGTAGCTTGGACGTTTTCTAATATAGCCTCCAATTCCTCTAGTTCAGCAGTAGTGATGAAAGTGTTGATGTCCACAATTAGCCTATTTAATACTCCCCGAAGTCCCACCCTTTGATTTTTAGGGGCTTTGATCAGCACCCCACTAGATGGTATCTCTTTATTGTCTTTATTCATTTTGCATGTGAGCCTATAGGCTATGTATCTAAATGTTAAGTTACAAAGACAACGGCCAAATAATAGTCTAATTAAGAGACGCCGACCGGCGGACTTCTATGTTATGGAGAAAAAATAGTACACAAATAGCAATACCTACTAATGGATCATATTGAACAAGAAAAAATGTTAGGTCAGGTCATATGTCACAGGAAGTCTGAAATGGAAAAGAAAATTATTGGGGAAAGATGATGGGTGGGATGCAGGATTTGGGCAGGTGCAACGATGTGACCCTGCATTCCGGCTCTAACCACCGCTTGGCTAGTCCTACCAGATTATCATAGAGTTGTTCCTACATCCTGTTATATGTCCCCTTGTTCATTGCCTTAAAATCCCTTACTGGTAGCTAATTCCCGGGTCTGGGCACCAATGTGGTAAACTATCAATGGAAGTTAAATATTACTAAGCTATAATGAATCAAATAAATCAATCTAAATGAAAACTACTCCATATCTAAATTGAATTGAATGAATTCAATCTGAAACAAGCTAATTTATATCCAAAGGTCTTGCATAATAAATTTATATATAGGGTAAGGTTATAAGGGTTAATATTAGCCAGGAATTAACTCACCAATAGTTCCACGTGGCAATGAGGCAAGGGAGAACGTTTTACCCAATATGGTGGTGGACAATGGGAATCGAGACTTCGGTCCCGAGACACGAGTCAAGTTAAAGAAAGAATAAATTATTACATGGGAATGGACATGAATATTATGCTTATCTGTCAGTCAGTCATGGCGTCGATGAGAGCGTCGTGATGGTGTAGCTGAGTGTATTGCTGTATGTGTATTGTGATTAGAGGCACAAAAGCACGATCAACTGAGGGCGGAAAATTAGATGTTAACTGGTTGGTGTTCGTGAAGGCTCTGGCGTTCCTCGAAAGCACACCTTGCTGCCTTGGCAAACCGCCAGGAGCCCAAATTATCGTACCGCATCTAGTTTGCTCTATACGATAAATTATATTAATATATACGATAAATTCATATATACTACATAAGACCATGGCAATATTGCTTAATAGCATATTAGGCCTTTTATAACTTAACTTATTTACAATCTTATAATATACGATCTACTCGTCCTACGTCGTGCTGTAGGAGCGATCGTGACGTCACAGAGACATACGAGATCACAAAAGAGTCATATTCTATCGTATTTATACGATAGAGGTACTCAGCACAAACACAGGCAGGGTAAACACTCAGACAAGTGGGATAGCAAAGGTAAGTCCCACAACAAGCCACACCAGGGATCGACGTCTGCTAAAACCAGCCAGCCGTCTCGTTCCACTACACCACCACCAAAAAACTAGTGAGTCACACTCTCTCTTTCCCGGGGCCTATCGCGGGCGAGTTGGATCCGAGAGCAGCCCCGGCGATCTGACCCAGTACAGAAACTGGGTCGTTCCAGGTGTGCCGCAAGGCCTGGCCCCGAGGAACGTGGGCCCGGACAGTGGTAAGCAAGGGCATCACTTGGCGGTGGCTCTGACGACCTCGTTTACGTCAAACTCAAGAGTTTAATCATGTTTCTTTAGAGGTGGAGTCACTTGTCCAGGAAATGATCGCCAAGCATGTCATTGTCCCGGTAAATTCAACTTGCTATGTTTTCACCTCCAGACTTTTTCTCGTGCCAAAGAGGGACAGTGTGCAGATGCGACCAGTAACAGATCTCTCGTATCTGAACACTCATATTCACAATTCACCCTTCAGGATGTTTACAGTGAATCAAATCAGGCTCACACTTCCGCCGCAAGGTTGGATGTGCTCCCTAGACCTGAAAGATGCCTATTGGCATGTCCCCATAAACAAACGGTTCCAAAAATTCCTCGCCTTGAGGATCAGACGAGAGACTTACGTCTTTCAGAGATTGCCCTTCGGGTTGAACCTGGCACCGAGAATCTTTACAAAATTAGTCCGGCAAGCCCTTATACCTTTATTAGCTCAAGGGATCAAGGTGATGTGGTATCTAGACGACTGGCTGGTAGTGGCAGAGTCAGAGAGTTTATGCCAAAGTCATGTAAACAAAGTCATAAAATCATGTACAGACCCTAGGGTTCAAGGTCAACTTGGCAAAGTCTCTCCTTGTACCCACAAGGGAAATCCATTGGATAGGGCTGGTCTGGGACACGGCCAATCTGACTCTCACTCAGAGCGTGGACAATCGCAACAGATTTCGCAGAAAACTTTCGTTTTCTCCACAGTCTGAATACAACGAGAACGACATGGGAGTTCCTGGTCGGTTCTCTCAATCGGATCCAATTAACTGTGAAGTTGGGCCGGCTAAAAGTAAAGAGGTTAATCATGGAAGGTAACAAATTCTTCCCACTTTTGCCGGCGGGAAAATTATGGCCCATTCCTCCATTAATTCACAACTTACTGTCAGTTTGGGCAAAGAAGGAAATACTGCACTCAATAATGACGTGGGTTTCTCCTCCGCCTACGGTATGGGTAGACACGGATGCTTCAAGGACAATAGGCTGGGGTTATCAGTCAAGCCTAGGCCACGAGGGCCAGGGTCTTTGGTCCCCAGACATGAATTTTCATATAAACCAACAAGAGCTCTAAGTCCCACTATTTTTCATACAAACTCATGGCTCTTCATTACAGAGGAAGTCAATTGCGTTGGACAACTTGAATGCGGTACACTGCATTCAAAAGCAAGGGTCAACAAGGTCTCGGAGGTTGCTGGAATTGTCAGAACAGATTTTTGCTCTAGCCGAATCGCTGAGCATTCATCTGCATGCATCTTATCTCCCGGGTGTAGCAAACGTCTGGGCAGACGCTCTGTCCCGGAGACAGAGCACCTCAGTAGAATGGGCAATCAGACAATACATCTTCAACAAGATGATTGCAGAGCCATACCGTCCACAAGTGGATCTATTTGCATCAGAAGGGAACCACAGACTTCCTCTCTACCTAACCCGCCGGGAGATAACCTCGACGGGGGGTCCCAACGCATTATCAGAGGACTAGAACAAGTGGACTTCCATCTATCTTTTTCCTCCTCCAGACGCTTCACTCATGTGTCAAGTAGTTCACAAACTACGGGGTTACCGAGGCCTAGTCTCGATGATCGCGCCACTATGGCCGGCTCAGTTGTGGTATCACCAATTGAAGACATGGTGCGAGAACCCAGTATTACTCCCGGTCTCGTCCTTCCACTTGGAAACAATTGGCAACCTAAAGACCTCGCTTACTTTTGCCTTATGGACATTCAAAATGCCAAATGGCTAACCCAGTATGGAGAGAGTGTTACAAACAAATTTCTTAATCAGTATACTATGTCCACCAGGCGACAGTACCAATCACATTGGGAAACATTCACAACCTGGATAGTGGAGACAGCACAAACAGACACCTCAGTGGCTCTCATTTTTAAGTACCTAGATTATTTGTTTGAACGTAAACGCTTCTCAGTAGTGACCCTAAAGAATCACTTGTCAGCTATTAGAAACCCCTTTTTTGACCTCACGGGTCTATCCATACCGCAGGCAGAAGAAAAAGGCTTCATGAGGGCATGTTTCAAGCTACGCCCACCACCACGCCAGCTCATGCCTACCTGGTCGCTTGACAAAGCCTTATCATTGCTTCACTCAAGCAAATATAACCATGCGCCAGATTTTGATTCAGTATTAAAGAAGGCTGTATTCCTGATGGCTTTAGCGACAGGAAACAGAGTATCTGAGCTGGCGGCGATGAGCAACGAACCCAACTGCCTTAGGTTTGGGAGACTGAACGAACAAGTACAAATCGCTCCGTCTCCCACGTTCATTGCAAAGAATGAACATTGTGATCATGTATTCTCAGAATTTACTGTTCCGGCCCTTAAAAGAGGACACACACACCATCTTTTATGCCCGGTACAAGCTTTACTTAAGTTTATGAGGGTAGCACAACCTTGACAACCAAGCTTCCTATGGGTCAACCGGACAGGGAATCGCATCACGAGACGGAAATTAGTGTCTTTACTCGTAGATGTAATCAGGGAAAGTAATCCCGGCGTATTGGGCAGAGCTCATGATATAAGAAAGTGGGCAGTTTCTCTTAGATTCATGCAAAATTATTCAGTGGAAGACATAGCTAACACAAAGCTATGGGCATCCAACAATACTTTCTTGACGCGATACCTGTCGGTGGCCCTGGATAAACTAAAACTAACCTGTGTGGCGTTACGGCAACGGGTCTAGTAGTCCATGTGCTATTACTAATTAAGTGTTAATCTTAAAAGGTGAAAAGGAGGGGGGTGCTAGATAGCTCAAATACCCCTAGAACCCTCCGCCGGATATTGTGATGAGTTCACGAGCTGTGATACTTAATAGTCGAGCTGTTTCTACAGCTCAAGATTTTATTTTATTTTTGATATATATATCAGTACAACTATAAACTATATAGTATAAACAAGATGTACAGACATTTATAGAATGTACAAATAGTTTTAAGGCCAGTATATAATCCAAAGTATTATAGGTCGGTACCTGTTTAAAAGGGAATAAGAATATGTCCCTAAGCAATCTTTTAGACGGATCGCAGAGTGCAAATCCAGTCAACTATAAGCAGATCTTCTTTGAAGTAATGCACTGCTTCCCACTTTTCCATTTTTAAAAACATTGTATGTAAACAATAAAACACTTAAATTGTTATATGGATTCTTTGTCTCTACCTGAGGTAATTTGTTAGTGTGTTGATATTGTCACGAATGTCCCCCTCCAGTCTTAAGATATCAGGCATATCGTCAATGATGGAGGGGCCACTAATAAATTATAGGTTTGATTCCCGGAGGGAAGAAAGAAAACCTAATATTTAGTAGGGGCACCGTAATCATTGGCGATGTAGGGCCCTCCCGTCCATCCCCTTCCCATTCGCTTGATGTCTTGAGGTTAATCTTGATAGTCAGTGAAGAAGGATTGGCAGCTCAGGGAGCAGCGGCAAGGAACCCCACACAAGAAATCCACAAGATGGAAAGCTATAGTAAAACAATTATTAAGTATATTTCTCTTTTTTTATATTTTACAAAGATTTTTTCGTAGAGAGTACCCAATCATAAGACGATTCCATAACAGAATAAGCGTTACCCTTATGACGGATACTCCGTTCTTCCCCGCGGCGGTAGATTCAAACTGGCTACCGCGGGCGCTTGAATGGAGGCTATTATACTAATAGGCATATCGTCAATGATTATGGGGCCCTTACTAAATATTAGGTTTTCTTTCTTCCCTCCGGGAATCAAACTTATAATTCCTTCAGAGCGGGATGCCGATCTTAAGAAAGCTTTATTTCTACTTACTTTCCTTCTCCTCTCCCGGGGTTTATATAGTTTTTCAGAGAGGGGGAAAAAGGGGGAAACTAAGTGTTGTCGGGCCCCGGAAAATTATGATTTATTCTTATAAGAACTGGGTACTGGTCTGGTTAGTAAAATTTATATCAGTACACTGTCTTCTATCTTATTAACATTTATTGTTGATTATTTGTAAATAGCACATGTAGAACATATACTTGGTATAATATGGTTCACTTATTGGCAAGTTTTCCAACACAGAAAAGGGGTTAAAACTGAGGTGTTTATGGCTCTGATAAAGTATTATTTATTCTTAGGGTAGTTGGGCACTGTTGTTGTTTATTAAAAGTTACATGAGTAATTCATCTTCTCCCTCTGCATCATTGGATAGTTATATTTTTTAGAGGTAGACATAGGGAACATATAGGTATTATCATATTGCCTTGTTTCTGGCAAGAGGGTTAAGTGGGCAGCCCTAGATAGCTGGTGTCCTGGAGGGTCGCGGTCTAGCTAGGTTTGTTGACATAGAGGGGGAGAGGGGGTTTTTAACTTTTTTGGTGTGCCTGGCCCCGGAAATGTATTAATTATTTTCTATAGAAAGGGGCACTACTGTACTATGGAAAATAATAAATAGATCGTTCAATCACCCCATACTCCTAGAACATTAAATTTTGATAATGGTTGTTTTCAGAATAGTATATAGAGAACATATAATGGTATCGTATTCTTACGGGTGGATGGGACTCGTTAGCCTTGGTCGGCAACTCATCTAGGGGAGACAACCTTATACAAATCCGGGTGGATGGGACTCGTCAGCCTTGGTTGGCAACCTGTCTAGGGGAGTAAACCTGATACAAATCCGTACTGCTTACCTAAGGGAAAGGCAGGTTAGTGGATGGATTAGCCGAACACCACTGTAGAAAAATAGTGTTAACAAGATACACAGAGGGCCTCGGATTTGGACGGATCCTAAATTGAGTGGTCAATCCTGTAAGTCTTTCACTAAACTGGCTCGGGTTGTCCCTCTCACAGGGAATAGGTCCACTTGGGGGCATTCTGTGTATGGCCACCCTCGTAAGGGGAGTAAGGCGTCCGGCAATAGATAGATAGATAGATTCTTAGCTGGCTGGTAGGGGGGGAGTATGGTATTCTTGGGGGTCATGAGGGGTCGCATCTCACTAGCCTCGCACGCTCGGTGTACTACCGTAGCTTTAGACTGAGTTGTTAATTCTCTATATAAAGTTTCTTCAATAATTTAACAATGTCAACTTTCTTTACCTGAGTGAACATCATAAGTTTTACTTAAAATTATGCATTTAACATGTCTATATTCCCTACAAGATTTGCCATCTTGAAGACAGAATGGACACTAGTGCGAGGCTACTTAGGTCACGTGATCTCTCCCTTCTCGAAATTATGGAAGGAATGATTATTTTGTAGACAAGGTGGTCTTACGTTTATAACAAACGTTACAATTGCTAATTAGTTTAGGTTCATTTAGGATAGTTAATACTAAGATTCCTACAATGTGAAACTTCATGTAGGCCTACAATACGTTTTCTAATGTTATTCGAGGCCTATTCATAGTAACTGGGTAGGTTGGCCATTCTGATGGTCAATGTCTTATCTGGGGTTTTAGAGAGGCAAGAAGGGCCTACAAACTCAGAAGGAAGCAGGTGTGGTCTGTTTGATTTTAAAAATAGAGAATGGTAGTTGTTTTATAGAAGGCATGTACATAGTTGTTCATATAAGGCAGAAAGCATCTCAAAGAGATGGTTTTGATGACTCTCGTAATGTACGAGATTTGTGTATATGGTTTTAATTCTATTACACTTAGCTTACTTATGTAGTTCATTTTCTTTGACCTGCTACTTGCATATTAATTATACTATTATACTCATTGTTTTCTTCTTTTTAATGTTTTATTGTTTCCTTAATATTAATTACATATATATATATATACATTCTTGGCAAAATCATATTCAAAATGGTTGTGAGAACAGCACCCTCTTGGTGGTAGTCTTGGCTTCCTTCGGGCAAGTTGCTTTTCCCATCGTGATCAGGTTAGTTTGTTCCAACTTGGTGAGTCGGCCATTTCTCTTCTCTTTCCTGGCGGTTGGCCTTGACCTCACTGTCTGGGGTGGAGTCGCGGCATTCCTCTCTGGTGGTTTCGCTTCTCCCGCTTTTTCTTTCTTGTTCTTTTCCGTTTTCTTCTTTTCTTCTTTCTCTTCCGGTTTTCTTTTCTTCTGTATTTTACTTCCCTCCCCCTCATGGTAGGTACGTCCTCGTGCCTCAAGGGCGAAAGTAAGTAAAACCCCTCGGTGACAGGTCATTTGGAATGAGTGAAGGAATTCCCACCATTCCTTGGAATGCTGGTCAGGAATCATACAGGGGTCGATCGTCACTTGGAGAGAAGTATCGGTGGTGTTCACGATGGACGCTGTGATGGCCTCGTGGGTGTGTCGAATTCTAACAAGTTGTCCGGAATCGGTGGAGACTTTCATCCTCTTAATAAAAGGCGTCGAAGACATGATGGCAGGTGGACTGGAGGAGAGTGGACGGGAGCTGGATATGGTCGTGTTGGCGGCGGTCAAGCAAGTGATTTGTTTAACCTCGGGTCGCGGCATGTCATACCTTTGTGCGGACGTAGGTGTACCGGGGATTAAGCATGTTGGGCGTGGCTGAAAAAGTTGAGGGGAAGACTGGAATTTTGTGTTAGTGATTCCAGCTATTCTGAGAGTTTGCGTGTTGGTTGCGTATGTTGTGTGGATTGTTGACAGAGTTCTAGAAAGCGTATCTTGGGTCTGATCTGGTGCAACCAAGATTGACGAGAATCGCTCGGGTCTTTTGATCAAACGGCCCGATTTAGTTCGAAAATTCGTCCTTATAGGTGGTTCTGGGCTAGAGTCAGTGGAAGAAGATTTGTATTGGGAGGGTTTTGGGTTGGGGGTACGTGGGGGATTTGAAAGAGAATGTTTGGAATGACTACTTGATTGGAGCGTTGTTTGATTGTGTGATTTATGTGAGGAGTGTGGAGACATAGTAGCGGGAAACGGAGATAATGTAGGTGGTGCAAGACGGGTAGGAATAGAAAAAGGAATATTTGCAGTTGATGAAGTTGATGGCATAGAGTTGTTTGACATTTTTACTGTAGTGTGTGACGTTAACCACTCCGTTAGAACCGCATGGCTTGTCCTACAGTGACTCGCTAGGATCGCCAGGGCAGTGGATGGGGCTACAGTTTATGTATTAGAGTGTGCTTTATTTCATATGAAAGCTTGTGTCATGGGCAGTCCAGAAAGGCTCTTTGTTTTCACCCATGTCAAGGCTTTATATATTTAATTGTAAAGTATATGTGTTATCATTAACTAGTAATGATGGGATCTGGGAGAGAGAGAGAGAGTAGAACAGAGTGAGAGGGAGCGCGCAGTGTTTTTGTCCCGCTCGATGACGTCACGGCTGGCTGCCTCGTGGGGGTTGGTTAAGAGAGGTCCTTACCATGCTATTAGATCCCTTGCTAGTGGTTAGAGGACTTGTAACCGCTTTTTTCCCACGCGCCTCGAGCTAGTGCGAGTATATATACAGTTCCTCGCCACTCTCTCCCTCAGATCTGGTTTCTAGAACGCATCCATCTTTTTTCCTTGCTACCTGTCCTCCGCTCCGCACCTGAGAATCTTTTCCTCTGCCTACCTCTCTCTTTTTTCATATCTTTCACCACCTTTTATTAATATTATACCCCCTCTGGTTAACTCTGCAAAATCAGCTTCATGCTGGCCAGTTGTATTGTGCGTTACGGTCTGATATAACCCTTGTATGTTAGTTGTTAAGATAAGTGGATCACGAAGCATTGGTTGGCATTCATATTGTTTAGTACTGCTTCCTTTAATTATTAGTGTTCTGCTGGATTAGATAATGCTAGACTAGGAGTCTGATATTATAAGGTATTGTTTCCTATGGGTGCTGGCTTTAGTTAAAAGCTGCACGACATACCTGAGAACTGGAGTTGATTGAGTAAATTCTAGTCTGTGTGCCATTGAGAGTAGAGCATGCACGAATGAGGGCTTTTTGCCTATACCATTCTGCACTGTTCTAGTCTCGATTGTTTGTCTTTGAGGTACGCCAGGAGAACGCTTAATACTTCGGTATTAAGGTTTCTCAAGAGAGCTACCCTTCATTATAACGTAATATTTGACACACAGACTTGAGATTTGCACTAGGCTATGCAGCATGCCATGCGCACCAGTATCTCGTATCATTGACTCTAGCTAGACTTTATCAATCATAGTAGACATTAAGTATATTAAACCAAGTACTCTTTTTATGCATACCCATTTATTATTACACAAGCATTTCGCAGCCTAGTTTGATGTATTGAGACACAAACGACTTAGGCTCTTTTTGTTGATAGGAATACTGCATTGTCGTGGCAATTATTATTATTGTTGTAGTGTTTAGAATATTCTTGGCTCCGACGGCATTATATATTCTGCCTTTTTGTGTGCATAGCCTGCACGAGCATTGTTCCGCTGCCTGCCTTTTTGGGTTCCATTTCCGATACGAGCATCTTTATAGCATCTAACATTTAAAGAAGATTCCTTGTTAGTGTTGAAGGACTTTAGTGCACTTTCTTTCATGCAGGAGTGCCTGACATTTATTGATTAAAGTAACGTAAGCTGTAACTTCTCTTACCACCTTACTTTGCATACCATAACCAAGCACCTTCGGTTATAGGTAGTAATAGGCTGTTTTCACATAACATTAAGCCTAGAGTAGACGCACATTTATTGAGAGTTTGATAGCCTATTATTGCATATAGAACTCTGTAGAGTATTTGTGTTCTTTGTTCACTGGGAATATACATCAGAGGTTGGAGCTAGCGCTTTCCGTTGTAGCATTTATGCCATTACTAGTCCAATGAATAAGAGCCCTGATATATTTGAACCCCAGTCGTAACAAGTGGTTAAGTATGGCTCAGGAATAGATAACGTTGTGGGTGATTTGAAAGGAATTGGTGATTTTTTAGTGCTAGTGGAAGGTTTGATAGATAGTTTAGGAGAGCTAGGTTGAGGCAAGGTTTCTGGACTGGAAGAAGTTGGTGAAGAGGAACTAGATGTGGAAACATGTGGACTGGGGGTGGATTTAGGTGGAGAGGTGGACAAAGGAGTATTGACGTTCAACGCTAGTCTCCCAGAGACCAACAACAACAACATCAATAAATTGATCCGGGACCTATGGAAGCGTTGGTCTAGTGAATAATTGGCATCACTACGAGAAGCCTATAAGACTAAAAGAGGCTCATCAAGCAGTGTATGGCCAAAAGTAAATCACATCGTTCTTATACATGACAAGGGACCTCGTGTCCTTTGGAAACTTGGTAGGGTAGACAAACTCTATCCGGGACGAGATGATCTAGTTAGAGTGGTCCAGATTAGGACAAAAACCGGCCTGACCACTCGACCCATCGTCAAGCTGTATCCATTGGAACAGGATGTCAAAATGTTTTCAATCCTTCAGCCAGCGGTCGCTGATGATGGTGTTAGCTCTCACAACTCCACCCCTAGGTCAACAGCGGTCGCTGGACCATCCGCCGGTAACGATCCCATTAGAAAACTACCTCTTCGCCGAGCTGCTGTTAGTTCTTCACAGCTTTGGAGATCTAACATCGCTGCGGGATTACTGTAGATAATGTATATTATATTGGTGGTGGGAATGTGTCGAGATTTGTAAGTAACTCGACAATTTAGGTTAAGTAGATATACAGTATTGGAAGTTTGAATTAGGCGCCAATATTAGATTAAATTATATATCTTTATAAAATATATGTACTCTTTTGTATCAAGTTTCTATGGGTTTATTATCCATAATTATATCAGGTTATCATTGTAATTAATCCGGTATATCTTGCAGTTAGTTAAGTGACGCATTAGTGAATAAGGTTCACTGCGCATGAGTCATTTTGGAACCTGGAGTTCCCAAATGTGAGAGCGCCAGATTCCCTATGACGACCATCTCAACAACACCTCCTTCTCGCTGTTCCAACTACAAACACCTTGTTCATGCTAAGTCATTTTAATTCTTAACTCTTAGTGGCCACTATATAGCTTCTATCTATTCCTAATTCTATCCTTGAGCTTTCCATCAGTATCAACACCTAAAGTAAGTCAACTCTTATAAGTTTTTAGGTAAATTAGACTTTTTTTACTGCCGAATTCTTATAGACGGGACCGGAGGAGCAGACGACATCTATGGCGATTCCCCTGTGGCAGAAGCCGAAGACGTTGCTGTTGGCACCCAGCAGGCAGAAGAACCGGGTTTTTAACCCGCCCCCGTCCACCTATTGTTAGACTGGCGGGCACTTGCGAAGGGGGCACCACCAACTCATCCAGATCCCCCATCTACACGCACCTAACCATCCAAGGGGCCAAGTCCCGGCTCCTCATCGACACCGGGGCCTCCAAATCCTGTATCTTCATGTCATTCCACAAGAGAAACCAAGACACCTTCGGCCCACTTCAATCATCACCCACCACACTCATCGACACCAACGACAACATCATCCCCAGTCAAGGAGTCACAGCCCCCCTCTATGTGGCCACCACCACACCCAACCATGGCCACTACCACGCCCTCATGGTGTTCCCATCACTCGAAACATCGTACGCTGGATATCTGGGTTTCGACCTTCTCACAGCTTTGCGAACCACCACCCATTGTGTTGAGAGGAAATTAACATTCCAGACACAACCAACGACACCCACTCCGAAGAAGCATCCGCCGTTACCCCACCTACCACAACCCATCAGAACCATCAAAATATCACAAGCTATCACCACCAAGAACATCACCCTACCTCCTCATCATGAGCAATGGGTCCCCATCCAACCCACCTTACCAGGGGACCTCATACTAACCCCCAACTTGCAGAGCCCCTTTAACCGGAACTGCTGGACAGCTCCAGCTCTGCTCCGAGAGAACTCAGTCCGGATTGCCAACATCTCCGATCAGCCTGTCATCCTACCCAGAGGCCTGACAATCAGTGAGTTGGAGCCGTATGATGGGCCTACATCTGCCCCTGAGCCACCTGAAACCACTACCACCCCAAAATTACCAGAGATGCCAATCCACCTCACACCACAACAAAAAGGGGACCTTCGCATCACCATGACGACCTACCAAGACATCTTCTCCACCCACTCGCAAGATGTCGGACACACCAACGTACTGGAGCACCCTATACACACAGTTGGCCCCCCAGTATGACAACCCATCCGAAGAAAAAAACCCATTCCAGCGCCAAGAGGAAGAAAGACAAGTGACTGAAATGCTGGAAGCAGGGATCATCCACCCCTCCACTAGCCCTTGGTCATCCCCCGTCGTCCTCGTCAAAAAGAAGGACGGCACCACAAGATTCTGCATAAACTACCGCCGGTCACAATTGCGCCATGCATATTTACAACCAAGGTACTGACTACTGGTGTGACAGTAGTAGATGTGGTAGAGTCAGATACGACAAGGCTTATGGAACTTTGAACAGTAGAGGGTGAAGGCGCACTCTGGGCCATAAATGTAGTTGATAGCATATCGTCAGTGGGTAAAGAGGATTTCGCGGCGGGGCACTGTTGGTTTCAGGGGAAAGGTCCGGGACACAGTCCAAAGTCTCGCAGAGGTCGGCATCGGAGTTTGCCAGTTTAGAATCCATAGAACAGAGACGGTTATATTCATCAGGGCTAGATTCCATACCCACCACGGAGCCACAATTAGAGGACGGAACTACCGCCCCAGGAATTCTTACAGATATACTGTACACCCCTCCCAATGCACCTTAAGGGCCGTCATTCTGTCGATCTCAGACCCAGCACAAGGGACAGGGTTTGACATGAAAGTGTCCCCTCGCTCGAACACGTCGGGTACCACAGTTCTACGGGTGAAGGGATTGCCGACCCACAACACCCTCCAACGAAGCCAAAGATTTAGTATGGCCAAACACCTCAGGGCAGTCACTGTGTACCCAAAGGAGGGGACATAGAAGGGAAATACGAAAAACAGAAAGGATGAGAAATTAAAGTGCTCACCACAATTAGTTGGGGGCGGCACGAAGGGCGGACAAGTGGCCTGCACTCCCTTCCTGCCACCTCCGTCAGCCCCCGCACGTGTTCAAAATTGAAACCAACGAAGTAGGCAGAGCGGGGGGAATGTAAATTATGAAGTTGAAAATGTTCTTGATATAAAAGTGAAACCCCGACCAACCGGACTAATCGGGGGGAAACCCTGTCCGGATCTGCCAAAAATCCGGATCTGGCGGGGACCGAATAGGTCTCATACGAACCGGACAATACCGGATGTCAGAGATAATTATGTCAGGTTCTCTAACCCAGACTACTCCGGATGTCAGAGAAAATGATGTCTGGATTGCTAACTTTGTACTGTCCAGTACCTTCCTAATCTAAATAAAATGGGTCTGAAAAGAAAAAAAATTAGTGTAATGTACATAAGAACATATCCTTTTCATACCTAACCCATCTCATCCATATGCCTACTGTATCTACATTTGATATCTACAACAGTTACATTACAAAGCAATACAGTGTCCACTTGTACTATAAATGGAGTGGACAGTGAAGGTGGAGTAAGGTGTAGGGTGTAGAGTGTAGGGTGGTAGTGGAGGTGCCATACAAAAAAAATTATTGCAACTGTAGCACATTTTTCAAGTACTGTACACATTAGAACACTGAACACTTTTTACCATTTAAAACAAAAACTGAACTTTTTATTTTCTTACCACAGTAAATCAAATTTTACCTTCTTATTTTTGCAATACTGTAATATATTAAGGCATAACTTAGCCTAATCAACTTTTAACTTCTTATTTTTGCAATAATATTCTGGGTAGTAGTGGCAATAGTGCGAGTATTAATGCCACTAGGGCCAGCAACTGGAGGTGGAGGCGGAGGCAGCGAGGCTACGAGAGCCACCCTGGCACCCGTCTCGACAGCCTTCTCACGAGCCTCACCAGCCTTCTCTCCACTCTCCGCTTCTTTGGAAGTCATCACAACATCACTATCTATCTTGGTGGGACAGGCGAGTAGAAATAATACACAAACACGGGGATAATGTCCTGTACGAAAGTCTTGGGTTTCCGGATGGGAGGGCAGTGGATGGGCGAGTTTTTACTGTATACAGATTGTTAATGAACAGTGCATACTTAACCCTTCCAACCCGGGCTGGTCCTCCAAAGGACGGAGGTCGTATCCGGGCGATCTGGCCGAAAAACGTCTAGGCCTAGGCTACCGTATCTTTTTTATTTTAACTGCTAGAAATTTCCCATGCATCTATAAACGTAGTGCGGTTTTCAATCTGTAGACTGACGTTGAGTAGAGCTCTCTAAGTCAACTGGTTCAGTTGTGATGACGATTTCAGTGGAGCAAATTTTTCCGCGATGTTGACAATATCGGAGCTTTTCAGACACTAATTTCGTCTTACGTCACAACAATAACATTGATCCGACGTCTCCTTCTTGTTTTCGGAGGTGTGGTGACGCAACGATCGGCTTTGTTTACATGCGTCGGACGCACAGCGTTCAGACCAAGCTGAATAGGCTTTCAAGCTTACTGACCAGGAAAGGACACCTGGGTTCCTGCCCAATTGCCGCGGTGTCCTTTCACAATGACACCCGGGCTGGAAGGGTTAAGGGGAGGCCACACCTTTGTGGACCGAGTTACACTAAAATTTGGCATTTTCCATTTTAATGTTAAAAGTCTTCCTTTAGGGTAGAAGAATCATGTAGTAACACACAAACACATTTATCAACCCTCCCCAGGCTCCCTCCTCATCTCCCCCCCCCCCCCCACCACCCTGAATGTCATCTGTAATTGTTTTTTTGTTTTTGTTTTACCATGGTCGTGCTGAAACTAGTTATACTGTATATTCATGTAATAACAGTCAAAAACACTTTTTCACCTCCCCTCTTGAAATACCCTCAAATTTTGCATGTGTATAATGTCAGCAAGAAAACACAGACAAAGGTAAATAAATATATAAATACAATTCCTATACATCCGGATTAGATACTTCATTCATACGTTTAGCAACGTAGTAACCCTCTGTGGGGGCGAGAGATGTGCCGTACGCCCCACTCCAGCCCCCTACCTCTTCTCCCCTGCACATACCACTCACACACCGCTCTCAGTGTCACTCTGAGTTAGACAGCCATGAGGCAAGATCATGCAACTGAAAATTCTTATCTCACCATTTCTAGATCCCTAACTAACCACCGGTATGGGCTTTATATAATAGCCGCATTTTCCTTAACCATCATTATCTCCGATAGACTGGAAATGGTGTCGTATTTCACACCCAAATGCCATAAGAGGGTGTCCAATATCAAGCCAACTCAACCCTGCTCCTACACAGGCTTGAGGAAGTGAACAACTGGGTTGAAGTCAATCCGATTCGGGCTTTAACCCTCGTCTAGCAGGGGGTTTTGGGCTATTTTGGGCATATTCAGGCCCTCCTGAATGATCAATCAAGTATCTGCATGAAAAGAAATGTATTCAGCAAAAAACTAGGCGCTACAAGCTTCAAAATGAGACCAGAACGAGCTACGTAGCACTCGTCGTTTTGATGCAGTGGTACCACCAACATGGGAGTTTAGTGTATAGCGGCATATTTTTTCCAGCTACACTCACTACTGGCTACACTGCCGGCCTCTCGAGAACAGAGGGAGCGTGAGTCGTGGGCGGCGGTAAGCCCTGGGTGTCGGCCGTGTGGCCTGCTGCGCTCCCGGCCATTTGCACTCGATTTTAACCCTTTAAAAGCCTTAATAATGCTCCTAACTTGCTGCTTTTTAGATACGGACTTAAGTCGGGCCCCGCTCTTTAAGTGTTAAGTATATATCTGTAAGCAAGTCATCATATTTCATTGGCGAGTGTTAAAAAAATATATATATCTAAATGTAGTCTTAAATTAACCCAAACATATGCCAAAGTAAAGTTATTCACGATCATTCGAAATTGGGCTTTTGTGTATTTCCTCTTTAACCCGGCAAGTGCGGGAAGACTCTTAAGAGTTTCCCCGGGCGAGTGCGGGCGACTGCGGGAAGACTCTTAAGATCCTGGGCCTAAAAAAATCCATTTAAAACACCCCAAAAAAAATTGAACCCTTTTTTTTTTTACAGTACAGTACAGTACAGTACAGTACAGTACTGTATATCACAAAGTTGAATATTTTAATTTTATCCTAAGACGTGCGCATGGGGGGTATGAGACACCACACTCCTGTGCGCACGTATTTGAGCTGTTCCCATCACTAACATCGTTATTTTACCATAAATAGCATTAATACTTATCCATATGAGCCTATTATAGGTTGATTATAAAGGTATTAACCTGTTACAACAATAAAACAAGTGGAAACAGTGTTTGGATGGTCAAAATCGGCGATACAGGCCGGGAGTTACATAATGTATGGCTGAGGCAACCTCCCTGCTCTCCTCCCCTCCCTTTGTCTGGAGAGACACTGTTACGCAATAGTCTCTCTCTCGCTGTTTCCCACGCTTGGTAACAGTGATGACAACGCCCTGCTACCAACTCGCTAATGTTAGCACGAAAATAGACCACAGAATAAGGGAATAACAGGGAAAATAGGTGATAACTGAAGGAGGGGAGGTGGAGGAGTGATATTTGGCATGGCCCAGGGGAAAAAAAAAAAAAAAAATTTGTTTTGGTGTTTTAAATGGATTTGTTTCCCCCCTGACTCTTAAGAGTCTTCCCGCAGTCCGCCGGGGGAACTCTTAAGAGTCTCCCTGCAGTTCCCGGGTTAATAAACGTTTCTTTCCCTAGTAAAAATATCGGTAGTAAAATCACTTAGTTGTTTTTATTCCAAGCTAATCAGATTTTGTCAAATTTGCTATACTGTACATTTTTTTTGTATTAGTTTAACCCTTAACTGGCGGGTCCCGCCTTAACCCTTGTCTAGCGGGGTGTTTTGGGCTCATTTGGGCATATTCAGGCCCTCCTGCATGATAAATCAAGCATCTGCATGAAAAAACATTATTTAGCAAAACACTAGGCACTAAAAGCTTCAAAATGAGACCAGAACGAGCTACGTAGCACTCGTGGTTCTCTTGCAGTGGTGCCACGAACATGGAAGTTTAGCATATATCGGTATATTTTTCCCAGCTATGCTCACTACTGGCTACACTGCCGGCCTCTCGAGAACACAGGGAACATGAGTTAATGGGCGGCGGTAAGCCCTGGGAGTCGGTTGTCTGGCCCGCTGCTCTCCCGGCCATTTGCACTCTATTTTAACCCTTTAAAAGCCTTAATAATGATCCTAACTTGCTGCAAATTGGTGCATGACTTAAGTCGAGCGCCGCTCTTTAAGGGTTAAGTCGGGCTCCAATTTGCAGCAAGTTAAGAGCATTATTAAGGCTTTTAATCGGTTAAAATAGAGTGCAAATGGCCAGGAGCGCAGCAGGCCACACACCCGATACCTAGGGCTTACCGCCGCCCACTGACTCACGCTCCCTCTGTTCTCGAGAGGCCGGCAGTGTTGCCAATAGTGAGCGTAGCGGGAAAAAATATGCCGCTATACGCTAAACTCCCATGTTAGTGGTACCACTGCGTCAGAACGACGAGTGCTATGTAGCTCGTTCTGGTCTCATTTTGAAGCTTTTAGTGCCTATTTTTTTGCTGAATACATTTCTTTTCATGCAGATACTTGATTGATCATTCAGGAGGGCCTGAATATGCCCAAAATAGCCCAAAACCCCCCACTAGACAAGGGTTAACCAGACCACTGAGGTCCACAAAAGAACTCTCATAGGGCTGGCCCGAAGGATTCGATTAAGATATATAACTAAACAAGTCAAGATAGATAGGGAAGGGCAGGAGGGGAACAAATCGTGGAAGGTGAACACACGCAGACATTTCTCACTGTTATGCCCTGATTTTCTACAGGTTTAACTGAGTGTAGGTGGGTTCGGCAGGACTGGGCTATGGGGCTTCATGCACAGGACACAAATGAAAACAATAGAGGGCATAAATAATAGCTGAGTAAATGGTTTATAATGCAGCTTTATTCTCCAAAAGATCACTGGTAGAATATTGGTTATATGTGAATTTGAAACAATGGCAAATTGGATAAGTCCGGTGTGTACTTCTGGACTTTTATAATCTCTTAGCACTGTTCGCGGATTTGGATAGAGTTCGTTCGCTTCCCACTTCCAACGTTCAGGAATAATTCTTCTGATCACCTGTCCTCAACGATACATAGGCTATGGAAATCCTTAGTTATCTTGAGCTGGTGTGTCGGGGGTTAACAGCGACTCCGTGGCCGTCCAAGTTGTCCGGTAGTGTAGAGAAGGTTTACAGTTGGGCTAATTTGTCAAGCCGTTGATGACACGTCGTCATGGGACTACTACTGAAAGCCTTAAATGCCTCTGTCATCGGCGTACCCAGAGAAAACAGTGGATCGAAGTATCGTAAGACAGTCGGGAGAACGACTTTTCTTACTAATTCTGGCCTTATGAGGAGGTTCAGACGTGCAAACGGCTTCTCGCCTTTCGGTCAAACAGACAATTGTTTGCCCAGGAATCTTCTCGTCGAGTCTTCTCCTAAACTCGCGTAATCCCTTCTAACATAACCAGATCTTTCTACCTGGGACCGGTTATGAGTTATGATTGCTCTTAAACCCAAAGTAGTGGCGAACCGGCTGACAATACGTTTATGAGACAATCAAAAAGAATTTATGAATCGGTTGTTGAAAGATATAATCTTACCCCTGGTTTCCAGTTGCAACAATATATTTTTCAAGGATTGATTCACTCCCTCACGGATGCACTTAGATCGCGAACACCGAAAATCACTGTATATCCTGAGGGCGGAGCTGGGTAATATATCCACAAATGCGGCACTTCCGTTATGCGAGGTATATTTCCCGGAACTGGTTTGTTTTTGGCGCGGGACTATATATATGGAGGGGGGCAGAGGGGGGTTCCTTTGTCTAACTTTTGGATGTCGGAGGGGAATACAAGTTAATTTAATCCCTTGGTTGAAGAGGGTAGCATTAAAGGTCTATTATAAAGTTAGCATGTAGGCCGCAATATGATTTACCTTTTTTCTGACATTTACTCTAAGACAAATTATTAATATGAGTTGAGAGGAGGATGTTGGGAAATAAAAAAAATAGTTTGTCCAGCTCCTTTGGACGCAAGCGGTAAGGCAGCCTACGTTAATATTATCTCTAGGATCCTCCTCTGAGCTAGCTGAAATGCTATTAGGAGTCTAAGACGGGTTAAGGGGGACTTGGGGGTTAGATAGGAACGGGATAGGAATAGGATTTAGACTGGAATCGAAAACTTGGAGGTTGGTATGGGTTGTAAATACCCGGAGTTTCTAGCAAGAATTTGGCGGGCATGTGGATGTCGGTAGTCCTACGCGAGGGGGAGATGCTGGGCCTCTTTGAGGGGAGGAAAGGGGGGTTAGCCTCACGCGCATTAATTCACTGCCCCAGGTTGTAGGGGTGGTTAGTTATGTTAGGGGATAGTTAAAGGTGGTACCAAATAGATTTGTACTCTCTGCTTACGGAAGCTTGAGAAAATGACTTGCTCGGCAGAAATTAACATCCTGATGGTGTCCTTTTTAGAGGGAGTTATTAAGCTCGGGTTGCTATGGAAAAACGACAGGGTGGATAAAAGGTTACCTGAGCATGCTTGTTACTACGCAAAGTATTGGTGGATTAAGAGTTAACTTAGGAAAAAGTGACATGCATGAATTGGACGGTATTTTTCCGTCGTTAATATAAAAGTATAGAACCTGGTTGAATAACTCAAGTTCAATTGTATAACTACTTAGGTGCTAGAACGAATCCCGGAGCATGGGGTAATATACGTTTATCTTCTTAAATGGAGAGAAAAACTAGGTGGCTTCCCTAGAGCTCTCTGGAGAGGATTGTATTCAGATTTGTCATAATTAATTTATATAAAACAACAGAGATACGAAAACAGAGTAGTGTGGACTGTGGACTAGAAGGGATGACTGAGTAGATGTATAATAGGTGTGGCGGAAAAGGAGGAACACAATGGTGAAGGAAAAAGAAATACTTAACTTACGAAAACGAAATGCGTGTATAAAATGACGGTATTAGTCGTCGTTAAACTAAAGCGAATGAACCCTGGTTGAAATGCACGGAATACGATTCGACATGGGCAGTGCCTCTGTGTCATATCCATATCGATCGGGCAATTTCTGGTTCATATAATATCCTAGGCACTAAAACGAAACAGCTGAGCTTGGGGTCGGTGGAAGTTTTTTTTTTTTTTTTTTTTTTAAAGACAATTAACGGAGGAAGGAAACACACAGATAAAACAAAAAGGTCCATGTGCCTAAAGGCATCCTCCATTCATAAAATTTTTGTAACAACTGGATTTAAACTTTTGTAGATTGTAAGTTTGTGGAAAGCAACTCGAGGAAAGTGAATTCCAAAGAGTAGTAGTTCTAGGGATAAATGAATTCTGATAAGCAGAAGTTCTGCATTGTGGAGGAGAAAGTGTAAATTCATGGGCGCTCTCAGCTGCCCTAGTTCTACGGGGAAAGATGTGGAGAGGCGGCACAATTGAAGCAAGTTCCTCGGAACAATTGCTGTGAAAATATCTGTAGAATAATGCAAGGGATGCAACGTTTCTTCGTATGGATAATGTAGGAAGGTCCTGTGTGATTGCAGGGTTATTGATTAATCTAATAGCTTTATTTTGAATTTTGTCGAACTGCCTCAATGCAACCACTCCACTTCCACTCCACAGAGGTGAACAGTAATCCATCTGAGAACGCATATGACTTTTATATATTACGGCCAACTGCTCGTCAGTGAAGAATTCTCGAACTCTGTACAGGAGTCCCAGTTTTTTAGAAGCATTCTTAGCAATGCTTCTAACATAATGTGTCCAGCTCAAGTTAGTAGTTAATGTTACACCGAGAATGTCAATACTAGGGGAAGTGGGAATATTTACATCATTAAAAAATATATGGGAGTCAGTGAGATTCTGTCGGTTAGAAAATTGAATGTACGTGAAATTTTTATGGCCTATACCCTCTTTCAAGGGGGTGGGAGGGGGGCATAGCCTCGCGCGTTCTACCCCTATGGTTCAGGTGGGGAGTGTGGTTTACTTAGGTCAGAGGATCGTGAAAGAGATACCAGAATAGGTTTGCACTCTCTGTATACTGGGGTTCGAGTCGGAACTGACTCGGCACGGAATATAAAAACATCCTGATGGGCGTCATGCGAGGGGAAGGTTTGTGAAGTTGGGTTGGTAGGCCTACGGGGAGAGGAAAAAGGACAGGGTGGCTCAAAAGGTTACCACTGGGCATGCGGTCACTAAGCAGAGTATTGTGGATAAAACTTTGTCTTTAACTTAGGTACATGCATGAGTGACATCGATCTATCTCATAATGGAGAGAGAGAGACTAGGTAGTTTTCCTGCACTTCTCTGGAGATGATTGTATGCAAATTGGATATTATTAATTATATAAATCAACAGATATGGATTAGTACAAGCACAGGGTTAGGTTAGTTTTCTGTGGATCGGTGGCATACATAGAAAAACGGGTTTTCATGGGGTAACAATTTTGAGGCGGTTGTACCGAGTTTGACCCGTAACCAAATTCACGCGAAATTAATACGACGATATTGTCCGGCACGACAATTTCCTAAGCACAGACCCGCATACGAAATTGGGGATGGTCTGGGGCTTTCTTAATCAACACAGTCACCGTGGACACACACGACGCGGGTATTATAGTTTACGTCGTCTAAAATTAGGGGGCAGGTTTGCTACATAATTAAATACATGACTGACCTAATCACGATCTGATTGGTTTGAATGGAGACAAGGGTGTCTTTAGATCGCCGTCGTACCTACACAATGAAACTAACATCTATAGTCTGCATGCATGGTTGGTACCTTCACTAAATACGTACTTAGTCGGTACATCAAGAATGTTCATTGTTAAAGTAATGTGGTTTGTATATTAGAAGGCTGTGATTGAGGAGACGTATACATATGTGGAGTTATGTGGAAGGAAGAAAACGAAGTTGGTGTGTTGTGTGAGTGTCTTGGATGTGGGAACATATTACTTGTGGTCGACGTGCCTTTGGGCCTTTTGTTTTCCGGCCGTGTTGGGGTCGATCCTTTGGTCCCGTCGTTTGAACCTAACATATTCGAAAGGTTGTGAGTATAACACCTTTAGTGGAAGTGTCTTTGGGATCTCTTGTTTTTCAGCCGTGTCGGCTTCCTTTGATCCTGTGGGTGCGTATTTTTCTTTCCGGCTGCTGGGTCCTTTCGTCCCTGCCGGCTTCCGTTCTGGTTCTTGCGGAATTGTTACTGGGTTGTTGGTCGGGAGGTTGTTGGGAGACATTCCTTTTGGTGGTATTTTACTTCCCTCCCCTTCGTCGTAGGTTCGTCCCCGAGCCTCAACGGTGAAGAAGAAAGAGAGTCCTTGGTGGTGTGTCACAGGTAGTGTATGTAGGAGTTTCCACCAATGGATGGAGCGGGCATCCAGGGTTTTGAGAGGATCGATGATTACCTGAAGGAATGACGTAGTGGTGTTTATTATGGAGGCTGTGATTGCTTCGTGGGGGGCTGGAATGCGGACTACGTGTCCAGAGTCTGTGGATATTTTGACTCTCTTAATGAATGGTGTCGTGTTCATTGGGGTGGCTGAGTGGTGAGTTGGGGAGGGTGGTGGGAGGTGGGGCTTTAATTTTATTGGTTTGTTTACAGTCTGGCTGGGAGGGGCGGGCGGACCGCTAGGTTTGCGGTTAGTGTAGGGTTTCCCTTTACGTCTGGAGGCTGTCCGGGGTACAGGGAGGGTTTTTTTTTTTTTTTTTTTTTTTTTTTACCTTGGGTTTTTGTTGTCATGGTGGGAAGGTGAAGAGTGTTTACCGTTATGTTTTCTGTGGGTATAGGGAGGCTGGGTAGACAGAGTGCGGTTTGGTGTTGGGGGTTGAATATGGGCAATTCTTAGTATAGGTGTGTGGATTGTTTGAGAGGTCGTGGTTTTGTTTGTATTAGTTTCGTGGATAGGAGAAACTCGAAGAGGTCGGGTTACTAGGCATCCTGATGTAGTTCGTAGGGGGGGGGGGGGGGGGCGATTTATGATTTCGGGGCTTGATTCACTGGATGAGGTTCTGTATTGGGGTAGGGTTTGGTTGGGTTTCGAGGAGGTGAGTTGGGGGGAGTGTTAGTGGGCGTATTTGTGGTCGATGAGGTAGGTGTTTTGTGGTGTTTCTTTATGGAGGAAGGGATGGTGGAAGGAAACGGTGTAGTGAAGGGGGGTGTGTTACGACCGGGGCTCGTATAAAACAAGGGCTCTTAATCATTAGACTAGGAAAGCACACAGCCACAATGGTAACACTAGATCCAACCCCTGAACTTATAATGCCGGCGCACAAAAACACCTATACCCTCCAGAGTGAAATCTGCGATAACGGGGTATCCTATAACTCAGTATAAGTGCACTACTACTACAGGCTGATGATCTCTGATACAGCCTGATCACAACAACATACAATTACGTTAATAAGATATACTAGGAAAATATAGAGATCTTAATTAAATCACTGCAATGATTTAATGCAAACTAGAAGAAGGCATATTTAAAGTTACTCTAAACAATAATGAACTGTCACTCCTATACTAAAGAAAGTGAACGAAAGTCCCAAAGCATCGAGCAGGAATCTTCTGAAGAAAGTCTGATGCTGGGGTAAGATGATCATATCGGATTTTGAACTGTTATATAAAGCAGGGTCAATATAGGACAAGTGTAGAGACAGACAGTGTCAACTGACACGGGAATAACGATAAATGCACACTAGTATTATCTCCAACAACAAAAGAAGGCCTTCGTCAGGCAACTCAAAAAACCTGCTCAGGTTGTGCAACTCAACAACAACCAAGGCTTACGGTCAACGTGAATAAGAATGCTGCATACATAACATAAGAGTTTATAATTCTAAACGGGTGTCTGCTAGGCTAATAAAGTCTAACTGGGATGTCGTAGGCTAGGAAACAATGGCTGAGCAAGCGGCTCGTAGCCTAGCGAGGTCCTTAAGACTGTGCGGCCAAATTACGTTAATTGACGGGGTACTCTCTTGAGAGATCCAGATCGCTAGTATCTGGTTCTCTCCTGGCGACCCTCTCAAAGTCAAAGCAAACGAGTTAGCACAGTGTTGGGTGGCAGAGGCAAAAGCCCTCACTCGCAACAGTGCTAAACTCACAAAGTACACAGTCAGAAAGACCACCTAGGCTTCCCACGTCTCCGTTGCGATTGTACAGGTTCAACAAAACCTAGTACACATCGGAAATCACAACAATGGCCTCACCCCAGTCTAGCATTAAATAGCCCAGCAGACAGCCAAGGAATAGGCAGGGAGACACCATGAGTGTGTCGAACCTCTACAGACAAAATGGTAACCCCTCCAAAATGCCTAACTAAACATATAATATCTGAGAGCTTCAGCATATAATACGATGGCCGATATATGAAATCGTGCAGAACCAAAGGGGAGTTATGATATTAAATAGAGAGGAAGAATGTGAGGTAAGAACTTGAGAGAGAGAGAGAAAGTGCTCTATAGGTAGAAGTCGGTGACAGGTGGCAAGGGAACATGTGAAGGGTATGCTGGTCAGGCAAGCTCTGAAGAGAATAGCTCCTCGGGACCCCTCCAGGATCACACACAAAGGCATGGTGGTCAGCCAATCACAGGCCGCTACGTAACCAGGCAGCAGGCCTGCAGAAGGCGCCAGGAACCACCAGCCAATCAAAACCGAGAGAAAAGACCACGCGGGCGAGCAACTCCTCCGGGAGGGAGGAGGGAGGAGGAGGAAGAGCAACACTCACCTCCCCCACCCTGCTCGCTCGCTCTTTCTCTCTCCTTCACTACAATGCATCTTATGTTCAACTCATGATATAAAATATAATGCATTGTCACAGGTGAAAATAAAGACCACTTCTATACTGCCTGTGACATGACGATTCACAGGAAAGAAAGTACAACATTGTAGATAGACTGTAGCCCATTTCACTGCCCTGACGAGCGCTAGTGGCTACCGGGAGGAGATTCTGCCAACGCTGGCAGGCGTCACAGGTGCGAGTCTAATCGGTAGGGAAAAGGGGTGTAAGTTGGTGGTCATTTTGGAGCAGCTGGGTTGGTTGTTGATTATGCCGGTTGATGGATTCTTGAGAGCATAATCGTGATCTAAGATGTTGGGGGGTTTCGGGGGGATGGCGATGGGAGAACTGGGAGATGCGGATTTGGAGGAGGCTGGTTGTGGACTGGGGGTGGATCGAGGGGGAGAAGGGGTTGGTGAGGAAGTTAGAGGTGTTTCTATGGAAGCGGTGGGGCTTTCTTTCTTTTGAAATGAGCGGGTCAGTGGGGGTTTGTGGGTGGAAGTAGAAGTTTTGTGTTGGTGGAAACGTGGTAATGTTCTTTTCCGCAAGTGTTTGGTAGGCCGTGATTTGGTAGGGTAGGTTTTGGATAAGACACGTGGCCGTAGTTGGTAACGGTTGGTGGCTTGAGAGCGTTGGTGAGGTATGGTTTTTGTTTGTTGAGATTTGCTGGTTGAAGCTGAAGGAATGGGTACTGAAGGGGGGGGGGGGGTGTTACCGTGGGTGACAATGTGAAGGGGGCAGGGGTTTGGGGTTTTGCTGTCGAAAAGTAGGGATAGGGGGGGTAGGAGGTTTTGTGGTGTTGTGATGTTGGTTGGAGGGGGGGGTTTGCCCAAGAGGTGCGGTTGGGTACAGGGGGTTGTAAACTCGTCGTCAGGGTTGGTAGGGGAAATACTGTCCTCGTTAGTAAGGGGTTTGAATATTCTAACGAATCTATTTCGGTAGGTGCGAGTCTCGCCGAGATAATTGATGGTGGTTTGGAAGGCATTTGGAATTTTGGGTGACAATATAAGGTCCGACATATCTTGGGCCTAATTTATTGATGACCGGAAGCTTGGCCACCATCACGGTATCGTGAATGGCGAAGGGGTTCTGGTCAAGGGAATTGTCATTCTTTGTGTCTTGGCAGTTTTGGGCGGTGCGTAGGGTGTTTTGGAGTTGCTGCAAAGGGTCAATTTGGAGGGATGTAGTGGAGGGGTGTGCTTGGTGATGAAAGAGTAGTAGGAGGGGTACTACGCCATACACACGTTCATGGGGAGAAATTCCGTCTTCTTTGGGGCAGGTGTTCATACCCCACTGGATCATTTTTAACTGAGAGTGCCAGTCGGTGGTGTTGAGAGCAATCATCCGGGTACGTAATTGGTTGTTAATCGTACGGTGACTGCGCTCGCAGACGGCGTTGCCTTGCGACCAGTAAGGGGTGTTTGACCTTTAGTCCGCATTGCTTTGAGAATTCTTCCCAAACCTGACCACTGAATTCCGGAGCGTTGTCTGATAATATCGCAATAGGTAAGCCAAAAATGGGAAAAACTTTGGTGGCGAGGAGGGTGGCCACTGTGGTGGCAGTGTGATCTTTGGCGGGGCAAGCTATGAGAAATTTTGAGTAAATGTCAACAAAGGTGATGACATAACGGTTGCCGGCGCTAGCAGGGAAAGGGCCCATTACATCCAGGGAAAGTATCTGGAAGGGTTTCTGAGCTGAAATGGTGCCAGCGGGTCCTGCTGTGCGGCATCTGTCTTTAGCCAGTGCACAGGGTTTGCATGCTTCGGTCACGCGCTTGGCAATTCCGGATGGGTTGGGTGTCCAATACTGGTCCTGGAAGATTTTGAGCATTTTCTTTTGACCGAGATGAATTCCGTTCCCTTCATGAATGGCAATCATGTATTCTTGTGCGATTGTTGGGTCGAGGGCTATGTGTCCAGATTCCGTGGCGAGTTGATCTCCCCAACGTGTCAAAGTTGAGAATACATGCTTGGGCATCCAAATCGGTTTGATTCTCCTTTCCCATGATTGGAGCAGTGACACAGCGGGTTTGTGTAGGTCCTGCACTATGGACGTATTGACAAACTGAGTCTGCTGTAAGGCGGCTAGGTTGGTGGGGGGATCTTCAGGTACCTGAAGACGTGAGAGGGCGTCAGCATTTGTGTGGAGTTTTCCCGGTCGGTAGTGTATCACGGTCATATTCTTCGAGCGTTTCTCTCCATCGTACTAGTAAGGCAGAATTGGTCTCGCATTTCCGTAGCCATTGCAAAGATTGGTGGTCGGTAATAATGTCCAGTTTTGCTCCTAGGACAAATGACCGGAAGTGGTTTAGGGCCCAAATGACCCCGAGACACTCACGTTTGGTGGCAGCATAATTTTGTTGGGCTAGATTTAAAGTGGAGCTAGCATAGGCAATGACGTGTTCTTTTCCTTCCTGAACTTGGGCGAGAACTGCTCCAATGGCGTATAATGATACGTCCGTGTAGAGACGAAAAGGTTGCTGGTAGTCGGGAAATGACACGGTAGGTGCTTGTATTAGTTTATCTTTCAACTCTTTGAAGGCTGCATTTCTGTCAGGTGTCCAAGAAAAGACTGTGTCCTTATGGGTGAGTTGATGCAGTGGGCGGGCTATTTCGGCGAAGTGTGGGACGAAACGTCTGTAGTAGGTGGCTAATCCCAGAAACGAGCGAACTCCTTTCACAGTAGTGGGGGGTTGTTGGTTATGGATGGCAGATAGTTTCTTGGGGTCAGGGGCTATTCCTTGGTCAGATATTACGTGACCTAAGAAATCGACCTTGTTCTTTGCCATTTCGCACTTGGAGGGTTTGAGTTTGAGTCCGGCTTCTCTTATTCTCTGTACTACTTGTTCTAACCGACGCAGGTGTTCCTCCCAGGTATCAGAGTAGACTATTACATCATCCAAGTAGGCGAGACAGGTTTCCCAAGTCAACCCTTTGAGGACTGACTCCATCAGTCGGGAGAAGGTGGCAGGGCCATTGCAGAGGCCAAATGGTAGGACATTAAATTTGTACAAGTGGCCGCCGCTGGTGGAGAATGCCGTTTTCTGTTGATCTTCTGATTTTATCGGCACTTGCCAATACCCGGCTTGAAGATCCAACGTGGTGAACCATTTGGAGCCGTGGAGAGAGTTGAGGGAGTCGTCGATCCGGGGAAGAGGGGTGGCGTCTTTGATGGTGGCATCGTTCAATCGGCAATAGTCCACACAGAAGCGAGTGGACCCATCTTTCTTTTTTACTAGCACGATGGGAGATGGATGGTGTAGCAATGCCTGCATCCAACATGTCTTGTACTTGTTGTTCCTCTTCTTGTTGCTGAAGGGGGTTCTTCCGGCGAGAGGGTTGACGCAAGGGTGGTCCTGTGGTGTTTATGGCGTGTTGTTCTAGGTTGGTCTTCCCTATTTCGGTGGCAGTTTGGGCAAAAACGTCGCTAAATTCTACTAAGAGAGAATGCATTTGGTGTTTTTGTTGGTCTGAAAGGGATTCGGGAATGGAGGGTAATTTCAAACTACTGGGGGCCGGGGTGGGGGGTATGGCTAGGTCATCAAAAGTCTCTAGGTCCCCGATAATGAGACCTCTTGGCAAAGTGAGTACCTCCTCTGAGATATTGGCGATTAGTATGGTATTTGTTTGAGAGGAGATGATAGATGGTTGGATTAGGCAGCGGCCTTGATTGATTGACAGGTGAGTGGGTGTCAATATCATGGAGTCCTGAGGAATGGGGCGGAGGTTAACCCATTTCTGGTGGTTAGGGTGAATGTTGCATTTATCTTGGATGAAGGCGGGGATGACTACAATGGGAGTGTATGGGAGGGGAGATTCTGGGCCGTAGTTAGTGTTAGTGTGTGTGGGTATGTTTGTTGTCTGCGTTTGGTTAGTCATAGAAAACGCGGAGGGGAGGGGGATCTGTGACATTTCGGCTTGAGCCGGAAGAGTCGGAAGCATAGAAAACGGGACTTCCGAGGGGGAATCAAGGGTGTTGGATGGTACCTGCACATTCATTTGATCATCAGATAGGGTATGTATAGGACGTGACATTGTATCAGGGGTGATCTGAAAAGATGGAGGCATGGAAAATGGTACAGGATGGTCATTGTTATGGGGAGTATTCAGCAAAACATGTGAAGAAGGGTGCTTGATGTTTTCTGGAAGAATGGTGGCAGAATATGGGTTAGGGGAACGAGCATTATACAAATATGTGGGTTTATCTCTTGATGTTGGGAGGGGGATAGGGACTGAGTGGGTGGCATTCTTTCGTTTATGTCTCGTATTCTTAGGGGGTATTTTGTGAATTTGGTGTGAAGGATTTTCCTTATTTCCGGACGAGGTTTGAGGGAGTTGAGTTTTAGAGGTTACTTTGTTCTTACTTTGGGGGTGATTGGCTGATCCACAGTCTTGTGATTCAGAGGGCAACAGGACTCTCGAATGAACTCGGGGTGGGGGGGGTTTGTTTTTTATTTGGATTTTTTTTTTCTTGAATGAGATGAGTCGTTGGCCGCAATCTACTTGGGCATGGAGCTTGTGGAGGAGGTCAAGTCCTAAATATCCGTCGTAATGTTGACAATCGGAAGCAAAAACTATGAAGGCATGGTAGCAATTGGCATGGGGAGCAGGGGTAGTCACGCTGAGAGGTTATGTTTCGCCCCGGAGTTTCAAGGGAGTGTCTCCGGCACTGATTAACTTGGATTTAGTGGGCAATAGCGCCCCAAACCTGCGGTGATGTTGGTCAAAGAAAGAATTGAACAGGCATGATCTAGCGGCGCCAGTGTCGATCAAGAAACGGACAGATACGTCCTGAACTCTGACAAGATGATAAACAGGGGCAGTCTTTTCACTGCGGGCGTCCCCCGCCGAGGCCATTGTGGGCGGGGGAGAATTAAAAAATCCTGGTGGTCTATTTCTGACTCTTCCAGTATGTCGTCCGTAGCTGCAGGGCTCATGGGATAAACAGCATCCTCCTGTTCAAAATTATCGACCTCTTCTTCCTCAACAAACTCCTCCTCATTTACAGAAATGCGAGGTTGGTTTGGTCGGGATTTTGCGGAGTCGCGAATTTCATGCAGGGCACACCTTGGGCTACACGCAGGGATATCATAGGGGTTTATAATGACAAGAGTGGGGTTCTTACTTTGGCTGCCGCTGTAGGCTTTGTTGTGGTTATAAATCCGCCGTAAGGAGTTGGGCTGGAATCGTGGTCTGCTAGGCTGAGGTTTTCCGGAGTTGTAGGCTGGTTTGGAGGTGGCGGTTTGAGGGTTGCGATAGAGGTTGGCGTCTCTAGGGTTCGTAGCGTTTTGTGGGTGGGTGGTAAACCTTTTTATGGCGGCAATTTTTGGCGTCTTCGTGGGTTGCACTGCCAAAATTCGCCGGATGGTGACTAGATCTTTCTGGAACCCAACGGGGTCGTGCACTGTGAAATATTCTTTAACTGCTGAGGGCAACACTGAGACTAAGTTAACTAAAGTCTGCTGATCCTGTTGGACTTTAGGTAGGGTTGGGAATGAAGATTTGATATGTTGTGAAATGGTGCTCAACGTTGCATCCAAATCACCTTCGTACTTTGTATCCTGAATACGGGTGTGGGCGACGAAGATGCCCAATGAGGGTTTGATGGCTTCAATAACAATGGGCCTGAAGTCTTTCCACGAGAGGTCAGGGGTTACCTGTGATGCGACTAAGGAAACGGCTTTTCCCAAGTGCGTAAGTAATATGGCAATTTTCTCTCGATCCGTAGTATATGCCAAATCTAGCACGGGCTTCACAATGTCCATGTATGTTTCTATTTCGTAGGTCTCCCCATCGTATTTCGGGATGGGAATGTGAGAACGGGCTGCCATTTCTCTTACTATTATGCTTCTACTGCTTCCAACAAATGAAGTGCAATGGAATCCTTTTTAGCCGAATCGAGAACCACCGCAGCCGCCAATATTATGCCCTGATTTTCTACAGGTTTAACTGAGTGTAGGTACGTGGGATCGGCAGGACTGGGCTATGGGGCTTCATGCACAGGACACAAATGAAAACAATATAGGGCATAAATAATAGCTGAGTAAATGGTTTATAATGCAGCTTTATTCTCCGAGATCACTGGTAGAATATTGGTTATATGTGAATTCGAAACAATGGCAAATTGGATAAGTCCGGTGTGTACTTCTGGACTTTTATAATCTCTTAGCACTGTTCGTGGATTTGGATAGAGTTCGTTCGCTTCCCACTTCCAACGTTCAGGAATAATTCTTCTGATCACCTGTCCTCAACGATACGTAGGCTATGGAAATCCTTAGTTATCTTGAGCTGGTGTGTCGGGGGTTAACAGCGACTCCGTGGCCGTCCAAGTTGTCCGGTAGTGTAGAGAAGGTTTACAGTTGGGCTAATTTGTCTAGCCGTTGATGACACGTCGTTATGGCACTCCTACTGAAAGCCTTAAATGCCTCTGTCATCGGCTTAGCCAGAGAAAACAGTGGATCGAAGTAACGTAAGACAGTCGGGAGAACGACTTTTCTTACTAATTCTGGCCTTTGAGGAGGTTCAGACGTGCAAACGGCTTCTCGCCTTTCGGTCAAACAGACAATTGTTTGCCCAGGAATCTTCTCGTCGAGTCTTTTCCTAAACTCGCGTAATCCCTTCTAACATAACCAGATCTTTCTACCTGGGACCGGTTATGAGTTATGATTGCTCTTAAACCCAAAGTAGTGGCGAACCGGCTGACAATACGTTTATGAGACAATCAAAAAGAATTTATGAATCGGTTGTTGAAAGATATAATCTTGCCCCTGGTTTCCAGTTGCAACAATATATTTTTCAAGGATTGACTCACTCCCTCACGGATGCACTTAGATCGCGAACACCGAAAATCACTGTATATCCTGAGGGCGGAGCTGGGTAATATATCCACAAATGCGGCACTTCCGTTACGTGAGGTATATTTCCCGGAACTGGTTTGTTTTTAGCGCGGGACTATATATATGGAGGGGGGCAGAGGGGGGTTCCTTTGTCTAACTTTTGGATGTCGGAGGGGAATACAAGTTAATTTAATCCCTTGGTTGAAGAAGGTAGCATTAAAGGTCTATTATAAAGTTAGCATGTAGGCTGCAATATGATTTACCTTTTTTCTGACATTTACTCTAAGACAAATTATTAATATGAGTTGAGAGGAGGATGTTGGGGAAATAAAAAAACTAGTTTGTCCAGCGCCTTTGGACGCAAGCGGTAAGGCAGCCTACGTTAATATTATCTCTAGGATCCTCCTCTGAGCTAGCTGAAATGCTATTAGGGGTTTAAGACGGGTTAAGGGGGACTTGGGGGTTAGATAGGAATGGGATAGGAATAGGATTTAGGCTGGAATCGAAAACTTGGAGGTTGGTATGGATTGTAAATACCCGGAGTTTCTAGCAAGAATTTGGCGGGCATGTGGATGTCGGTAGTCCTACGCGAGGGGGAGATGCTGGGCCTCTTTGAGGGGAGGAAAGGGGGGTTAGCCTCGCGCACATTAATTCACTGCCCCAGGTTGTAGGGGTGGTTAGTTATGTTAGGGGATAGTTAAAGGAGGTACCAAATAGGTTTGTACTCTCTGCTTACGGAAGCTTGAGAAAATGACTTGCTCGGCAGAAATTAACATCCTGATGGCGTCCTTTTTAGAGGGAGTTATTAAGCTCGGGTTGGTATGGAAAAACGACAGGGTGGATAAAAGGTTACCTGAGCATGCTTGTTACTACGCAAAGTATTGGTGGATTAATGAGTTAACTTAGGAAAAAGTGACATGCATGAATTGGACGGTATTTTGCCGTCGTTAATATAAAAGTATAGAACCTGGTTGAATAACTCAAGTTCAATTGTATAACTACTTAGGTGCTAGAACGAATCCCGGAGCATGGGGTAATATACGTTTATCTTCTTAAATGGAGAGAAAAACTAGGTGGCTTCCCTAGAGCTCTCTGGAGAGGATTGTATTCAGATTTGTCATAATTAATTTATACAAAACAACAGAGATACGAAAACAGAGTAGTGTGGACTGTGGACTAGAAGGGATGACTGATTAGATGTATAATAGGTGTGTAAAGAGACGGAAAAGGAGGAACACAATGGTGAAGGAAAAAGAAATACTTAACTTACGAAAACGAAATGCATGTATAAAATTACGGTATTAGTCGTCGTTAAACTAAAGCGAATGAACCCTGGTTGAAATGCACGGAATACGATTCGACATGGGCAGTGCCTCTGTGTCATATCCATATCGATCGGGCAATTTCTGGTTCATAAAATATCCTAGGCACTAAAACAAAACCGCTGAGCTTGGGGTCAGTGGACGTGACATTTTTATGGCCTATACCCTCTTTCAAGGGGGTGGGAGGGGGGTATAGCCTCGCGCGTTCTACCCCTACGGTTCAGGTGGGGAGTGTGGTTTACTTAGGTCAGAGGATCGTGATAGAGATACCAGAATATGTTTGCACTCTCTGTATACTGCGGTTCGAGTCGGAACTGACTCGGCACGGAATATAAAAACATCCTGATGGGCCTCATGCGAGGGGAAGGTTTGTGAAGTTGGGTTGGTAGGCCTACGGGGAGAGGAAAAAGGACAGGGTGGCTCAAAAGGTTACCACTGGGCACGCGGTCACTAAGCAGAGTATTTGGATAAAACTTTTTCTTTAACTTAGGAATGGGTACATGCATGAGTGACATCGATCTATCTCATAATGGAGAGAGAGAGACTAGGTAGTTTTCCTGCACTTCTCTGGAGATGATCGTATGCAAATTGGATATTATTAATTATATAAATCAACAGATATGGATTAGTACAAGCACAGGGTTAGGTTAATTCTCTGTGGATCGGTGGCATACATAGAAAAACGGGTTTTCATGGGGTAACAATTTTGAGGTGGTTGTACCGAGTTTGACCCGTAGCCAAATTCACGTGAAATGAATACGACGATATTGTCCGGCACGACAATTTCCTAAGCACAGACCTGCATACGAAATTGGGGATGGTCTGGGGCTTTCTTAATCAACACAGTCACCGTGGACACACACGACGCGGGTATTATAGTTTACGTCGTCTAAAATTAGGGGGCAGGGTTGCTACATAATTAAATACATGACTGACCTAATCACGATCTGATTGGTTTGAATGGAGACAAGGGTGTCTTTAGATCGCCGTCGTACCTACACAATGAAAGTAACATCTATAGTCTGCATGCATGATTGGTACCTTCATTAAATACATACTTAGTCGGTACATCAAGAATGTTCATCGTTAAAGTAATGTGGTTTGCATATTAGAAGGCTGTGATTGAGGAGACGTATACATATGTGGAGTTATGTGGAAGGAAGAAAATGAAGTTGGTGTGTTGTGTGAGTGTCTTGGATGTGGGAACATACTACTTGTGGTCGACGTGCCTTTGGGCCTTTTGTTTTCCGGCCGTGTTGGGGTCGATCCTTTGGTCCCGTCGTTTGAACCTAACATATTCGAAAGGTTGTGAGTATAACACCTTTGGTCGAAGTGTCTTTGGGATCGCTTGTTTTCCGGCCGTGTCGGCTTCCTTTGATCCTGTGGGTGCGCATTTTTCTTTCCGGCTGCTGGGTCCTTTCGTCCCTGCTGGCTTCCGTTCTGGTTCTTGCGGAATTGTTACTGGGTTGTTGGTCAGGAGGTTAGTGGGGGACATTCCATTTGGTGGTATTTTACTCGCCATTTCACAAGTTCAGCCGGACCACATGAGTTCCACATCAGAACTCTTATAGGGCAGGGCCGAAGGATGAGGCAAGAACTGCTACACCGCAACACCAACCAAGAAGTGATCAGGGCGAAGAATGAGAGATCAGGTCAAAGGTAGAAAACAAAATCACATCGAGAAGCAAAAAATGCATTACCAAAGGGAATCAAGTCAGTTCGGCCACATCAGCAACCGAAGAGACAAAACGGGTCAGGAGTCAACTACCTAGCCAGGCCAGGGAGACATGAGATATAGGCTACCCGAGGACAGCCGAATGGGACAGAATAAGAATAGAAGGGGAAAAACATAGAATGAGGAAAGTAAAACTACTCAAAATTAGTCAAGCTGAGGACGAAAGCTCGAGGGGAGAGAGGGAAATAACCCTAACCCTCCCCCACCAAGCCCCAATCGCCGGCCCCAAAGCCCCCAAACCGTGCCAAGGAGAGTAGTAACAGGGGGGTGCAATACAGTAGATGACCTTTGGGCTAGAGCTAGGTTACTATACAGACTCTTAGTAGACAGAGGTTTTGATGCAAGTAAATTGCTACATAAATGTAATCTTTTTAAGGTCAATTACTGTGACTGTATTCTAAAATATATCAATAATTTTAATCAAGCATTTTTAACTTGAAGTTTCTTGTATAACCTCTGCTTACTTTTTGTCTGTTTGTATTGATTGTTTATCTTTTTCTATTGTTATTATTGATTTTTACTAATATTCATTGTTCTTGTGAAAAGAGTATTCTTTGTTTAAATCTGTTGTTGCTTCATATTTTTAAATTATACTTTATTTTATTGTATCTATTCACTTTTGATAATATCAATTGCTTACCTCTGTGATATCCTTAATTTATTTGTATGATAAATGTAGGTTATTTGTAGGGTAGTAATTGGTAGTGGTCAACTGTTCATGCTATGCTGACAGGTACCTACTCGATAGCACTATCGTTAGCGAGTGCTGTATGTATTTTGTACTATTGTTAATATCTTGTCAAATTGCAAATTTGGTTTAATATTTTTTTTTACATAAATTGTAGTTTGTGTATTCATACAGAATTTAGCTAAATTTACCAGAACATCCCGGACTTCCCAAATTGATTAATTCCTTGAATGTGACGATAGTGCGTTGTTATATGTACGATTAGTTTTCTTAGGAAACAGATTAACTTGCTCATGTAGTGATGCACACCCTATGTGGTGGATTGTGTTCTTTTAATTCAAAAAATTATTTTGCTAAAGCGTTATTTCCACATAGCTATTTTGATAAGTTCTTTTGCCTTTATACTGTATTGTCTCGTCACTGTTTTGGTTTGTTTATTTTGCAAGTATACATTATAAATTTAATTAACTTAACAACCCTAGCTCAATGTACGAGCTTGAAACAATTGCTTCCCTTTGCTAATAATTGATACTAGTCAGCTGGTTACGGTGCCCCAAGTGTTTGATGGTTTATATGGGAATTATTTTGACTAGTGATAACTTTAATATACAGTAGTGGCTACTTTAGTGTTATGTTAACCTTATACTTCTCTCCTCTACCTTAGCCCCTGTAGTAATTTTACAATGATCCACTGAAGACACACTCACATGTGTGTTTTTCTGGCATTTTATTATTGAAAATGTTCAAATAACCAACTAAGAGGGAAAACTGAATTGGAAACTAATGAAAAAGTTAAGGTCATGAACATATGAAGGGGCTTATCATTCACATTCTTAAATTAAAATATCATAAGGACTGAGTTTACTTCCCAATATATTTTCTATCAATGGTTGAATGTCCTTTTCCATTACTGTACATTGCAGTAGCTCAGACAGGATTGCCTTTCAGCAATGTGAGTTTATTACAAGAAAATCTTGCCATAACATGTCCTTATCATGTTATTACTATGATTAATGTTGGAACATTGCTAACCATGCCTAAGTATTATTATTATTATTATAAAAAATAGTTTAACCAGACCACTGAGTTACATAGGGAAATTATCGTAGGGCTAGGGTTTTTATGTATGTACTGTATAGGGGTAGCCCAAACAAATTAGAGCAAAGTTGTTCTTGTTGTTGTTGTAGTAGCCCCAATAACATTTTGGACCAATGTAATACCAATAAATTAGGATGTACAGTATAACTTGTATCTAAAGAAGGGATAGACAGACAAATGAGCAAGTAAGAAGGAGGTGTGGTGTGGAGGTAGATGTGCTGGAAAGTGTGAAAAGGAACAACTTGATATGGTTCAGCCATATGGAACATATGGAAAGTGAGAGCTTGACTAAGAGGGTGTACGAGAGCGAGGTGGAAGGACAGAGAGGGAGAGGTGCACCGAAGGAGAGGTGGAAGGATGGAGTGAGGAAGTATATAAATGAAGGCGGTGCTGGTTGGGAGGAGGGGCGTCGACTGACTGGGGACAGAGGTGCATGGGGGCGGTTCGTTCGTGGCCACCCCTTCGGGGATCACGGCGTCAGACAATAGATAGATAGATAGATCTAAAGAATAAGGGCAGAGTTTGGCAAACAGATCACAGTGTCTTAAAAAGCCGATGGTGGAGGATAGGAAAAATTAACGGGAATCGGAGAGAATGTCAACAAATTATTTAGTACCGAAGCATATGGGTGTTGTCTGGAGCTAATAGGGCAACAGGGGTGGACTTGTGGGGATCGGTTTTTACACCATACCCGAAAGAGGATTAATGGAGCTCCGGCCTTACTCAACCATCTGAACAATTTTACCAGCACACCTAAACTTCGTTAAATGCGGAAATAGCCTCACGAAAATATCATGCCCTGGTGGTGGCACGAACTCTCGACCCTTGGGTGTGAGGCAGACACCTTACCAGTTAGAACAATAGAGATATCCCACTTGGCCTGTTCGGCTCAGGGTATTTCCGCATCCGAGGTCTGTTTAGGCTAACCTATTTTCACTGACTTTACACTACTTCACCTTCCGGGAAGCGAAAGCTCCGAACAGAGAGGAACAAGCTTGAGCCGAATCGACCGAGAGTCGGTCAGAGAGATGAACGGGAATGGTGAGTCAACTTCACTGAGCGGTGCATACACGCACATACAAACTGCCCAGTTGGCAGTTGGCAACTCGCTTGGGCGGCTGGCAACTTCCACAACCCAACCCAAGCGCGCCTCACATACACTCCCTGGTCTCTCCTCTCCCCTTCCTTGTCCTGTGGGGATCGGTTTTTACACCATACCCGAAAGAGGATTTATGGAGCTCCGATCTTACTCTCAACCATCTGAACAATTTTACCAGCACACCTAAACTTCGTTATATGCGGAAATAGCCTCACGAAAATATCATGCCCTGGTGGGGGCACGAACTCTCGACCCTTGGGTGTGAGGCAGACACCTTACCAGTTAGACCAATAGAGATATCCCACTTAGCCTGTTCGGCTCAAGGTATTTCTGCATCCGAGGTCTGTTTAGGCTAACCTATTTTCACTGACTTTACAGACTGGCCTGCCGGGAAACTGGGAAAATTCCCGGTGGGCCCCCAAAGTAATTTCCCAGTGGGCCCCCGTGATGGTCGGATATTATTTCAGCTAGCTTAATTTCAAAGATGGAGCGGCGTAGGCACCGACGGTGCCAGTACCTGCCGCTATTGTTTTTGTGGTTGGTTGACGATCAGGGGTGCGTTTGTAGACAGTGACCGGGACGGACCAAAGAGACCGGTCTCTCACAAACGGCAGTGACCAGAAACCTGATCCGTCCCGGTCGGCGACCAAAGCGCCCCACCTCGGGAGGTGGGGCGCTTTGGTCGTCACAATATAAACAAAGATGGACGCTCAACATCAACAAGTGTACAGTTGCTCGAAATGTAATACCTTTTTCAATGATTATGATGTGGCTAGTGAGCACCTATAATTATGATGTGGCTAGTGAGCACCTATAATTAAGGTGCACTGGTAAGTTTAATAAAGTATCCTATAAAACCATCGCACAGTCCCACTCACGTCGGTTTGAGCTATAAATATCCCAAACTCATTAAGGGAACAAAATCAACCCAAGCTGGCCTCAATATATAATTATATTTAATGCAATGACCTAACCTACTGTATAGGCTACTATCACAACCTAGCTTCCACTAATGTAACATACAATGAACAAAGAAAGTAATAAGGTAATATTAGCGCTAACACTTCCCGCTTTAACCCCTTCTGTACCGGCAACGTCATTTGTACTTCATTCTGGCTACTATTACACGATTTTATTCAGTTTAGAAAGGGTCTACAGTAATTAACCCGGGAACTGCCGGGAGACTCTTAAGAGTTCCCCCGGCGGACTGCGGGGAGACTCTTAAGAGTCAGAGAACCAAAAAAATCAACTTTTGACATCGATTTTTTTTTTTTTTTTTTTAGCCTACTTTTTTTTTTTTTTTTTGGCCCTTGGGCCATGCAAAATCTCAGTCCTCTACCTCCCCTCCTTTCCCACTTTCCTCCTCTCCTTCAGTTATCACCTATTTTCCCTGTTATTCCCTTATTCTGAGGTATATTTTCGTGCTAACATTAGAAATCCGGTTACAGGGTGTGGTCACCACTGATAGCAAGCGAATGCAAGAGAGAGAGAGAGAGTATCGATCGACTGTGTCTCAGTGGCCTTGGGGGAAATTGGCGGGAAAGCAGCTTGCCTCACCCATACATTATACAACTCGCGGGCTATATCTCCGATTTTGACCATCCAAACGCTGTTTTCACTCGTTTTATTGTTGTTTCAGGTTAATACCTTTATAATCAACCCATAATAGGCGCATATGGATAAGTATTAATGCTATTAATGGTACAATGAATATTTTAGTGACGGAAACACCTCAAATACGTCAGCACAGGGGGACGTTTCCAATTACCCCCATGCGCACTTGTTAGGTTAACAGGCTTTGAACTATCTCACTTAACCCTTAATACTACCACAGATACTCCTGAAGCTGCACAAAATCGTCTAAATGTAGCTATAATAAAATACACAAGTGTCGTCGGTACAGACTACAGAAGGGGTTAATTCGCTATATATTTGGGAATATATATTTAGGGTCAATAGATTGCTACCGTTATATAGTAGGTGTATTGGGAGTGCAGTTTAGGCCATGCGTTTCGCAAATACATTCTATATTTTTCCAATTTGTGAAAACTGTGTTTCAGGGCCATTTTACTATAATGATATTATTGTTTTCGATAATTATAGAGAATAGGCTCGTCGCCTTATTATACATAATTTATTAGGAATAATTTAGTGTTACGGCTGGATCGGCAATACATATTCGGGATTCTTGATCGTAGGACAGAAATGGCTTAAGTGACAACGACACGCTCGATTCCAGTCCCAAATACTATATGCTCCAGACAACAAAAGCACCAACGCCCTACAGAGTTATCGTCTACGGTAACGAGGTACCTTAACTCGGCGAAAGTGTACAACAGGGGTAGGCTATGAGGCTAAACTCCCTCAGACATTTATAGGTTACGTTATTACTAAAGAAATGCAATACTCAAGAAACTACGTTAATATTAAGCCTCTAATAATGTAGAATAGAAGCAGGCTAAAGGTATGACAGTGAAATGCTAAATGACAAATGTACACGCCTACTTGAAAGCGCGTGCACTACACTAACTGTCCCCTACTAACATGCACTAGCATGTAGCATACAAGATGTTCATGATCCAGTAGATACCTAATAATACACATGGGAGGAACATAAACAGTAGTCACTTATTATAATAATGAATCTATACTTGGAATAACTAAAAGGTTGCAGGCAACAGTACTGCGCCGGTAGCCTACTACCGCATAGGCTACTTCGCTTCTCTCACTCTGTCTCCCCTCCGAGTCCGTATGCGCCCTACGCAACAGAACTCCGGACACAGCAGCAAAACGACAGTGCAGTTAATTGATACATGAAAGTATTAATAGTGTTGTCTTGTGTGTGAGTAATGTGTATTGTAAAGTGTTATAGATATATACTTAAAGAGAGCTGCAATGCATAGTAAAATAAAGATATATCCCACTCATCATCCCCATGTGTTCTAGCTAGCAGGCCAAGTCACAGGAACAACGAGTCCCAGCACCGAAAGCGAGAACCCAGGAGAAGACTGTAGAGAACACAAGGACAGATAAATTACGTTACTCTACTATACCGGCACTACGAGCGAGCTGTAGTCTCGGGTGCTACACTCGCCCCTGGCTCGGTATGCAAATCAAGGCTAAGTCCTCGTCCCTCTACAGACAACTCCTGGGCATGGTCGGGCTCTTACACATGGCACCAGTCTAGTCACAAATGGGATGATGAGCAGGGCATATAACTCGTGAACATGTAGAACGTTCACCAACTATCCTCATCAAGAAGATCGCTGTTCACATTAACCCCTTAAATCTAATACATGTAAATATATGCTTGTCCTAAGAGTAATACGAGAGGTGAGTGCTGAAACTCCTTTAGGACCTCAAGGGAAGGTTATGCATTTAAATAGAGAGAAGAATGAAATGAGAGTAATGTCGTCAGAGAGAAAGAGTGCAACCGTGAGAAGTGGGGAGAGAGAGCAAGGGATGTTAGAATCTCAAAGGTTCTAGGCAACCTAGTCCAGGAACACACAGCCAACCTCCAGGCAGTGTGCTGTACGACAACATGGGCCCAGCCCAGGCAGGCAACAATGGACTACCAACCCTATCGCGCCTAGCTATAAGGGCAAGGCTGCCAACCAGTCCATACGTCTGGCAACCACCCGGCCGGCAGCGCGGCGTGTTGCTACCCTCTTGCTCTGAAGCCCAACTCACTCTCTCTCTCTGAATTCCCATTATCCTATCTATCAACTTCTGGAAGGTCTCGACATGGCTTAAAACAAAACCCACCACTGGTTAGCACATGACGAGACCTTTGCAGAGATACAAAGAACATAGTTATAAGTTGTCACACTCAATATACATAGCGGCTGACGGTAGCCAGATCACGGGCGGTACAGTGGAGTACCAAGGAGTACAATCAGGTTGCGTTGCCCAGCACTGGGGTGCGTCACATTAGGTATATGGAATCCTTATACTATACTCGTGAATAATCCATCTCAAAGGTTCCCTTTTGCATTCTGAAATGGGACTTAAATTCTTGGTCGCTGTAGAGAGGCACAATTATTTCAACATAATTCGGCACCCGTCTTGGTTCACGCCGTCTAGCCTGAATGGGGTCCTCATCCCTTTGCATCTCTTGATTCCGGTGTGCAATAACTGCAGCAGCCTCCAATTCCGGATCATCAATTCATCATCAAGTAATTCAAGGCCTAAGACACCTTGTGCAGCAAGATAACCCTCCAATGGTGTTTGGTACGCCATTATCCGTGGAAATGCTTTAGCTGCCTTGTTACCATGGTAACAAGGCAGTTTTGTTTACAAGCCACTGGCAGACCGGTCACTGTGGTTTGTGAGAGACTGGTCACCGACCGAAATTTTGGGCTCTTTGGTCGCTGTCTACAAACGCACCCCAGCTGATGGCCGAATTGCCGCCTGCATTGTCACCCGCCTGAACTTGAAAATGCACAGGCAAGCTATTCTTATTTGTTTTATCCCCGATAGTGTTTTGTGACCTCTTACTGACGTCTTTTTCATGTGCTAGTACCATAGGCTTACGTAGATCAACAAAAGTCAACTACAAGCCAATAAAAACATAGGGCTACGGCTTGAAAAGCATCGGGGCCCCCCTGAGCCGCTCATTAGGCCTGTAGTCTAAGTTTAACCCTTGCAGAATATTACTTACAGTTTCTTACAGTAGATCCTCTGGAAAAAGGCAAACTAGGCCTGTGTATCCAGCTCAGTACCAGTACTTGCACTGCTGCGGTCGTTCACGGTGTTGGCGGCGGCGGTAGCAGACGCAATTTTTTTACTATTCTGTATTTTTTCTTTATAATCAAACTTCAAATCTTGTCTTCCCCATGCTTTATCAAGATTACTTTCAAATTCCCTTATTGATTCGGAATCGACTACATACTGGGGCAGTGCGTTCCACTCATTTACCACTCTATCACAAAATGAGTTCTGTGCATTAACCCTTAATTAGCGGCGAGCAACATAAGTCGAGTTAAATAAAGCTGGACTATGTGGCGGCGCTCGACATAGGTCGAGTGGCAATTTCAGCACGTAATGTGGCTGAGAGAGAGAGACAAGTGGTGGCAGGAGACTAGCGGGCGTATGACTGCTCCAGACCACCGCGGCGAACCTACTGACACAAATCTCAGCTCCCTCCTCCCTCTCTCACTCGCTACATACTCAATTATGTACCGAAAGTACCGAATTACCTGCTTTTTGCACTCGCGTTGCACGGTTATTGCAAGAAAACTATCCATCATACAAGGATCGTTATGGTGTCATTCGAAAGCTCTGTTTATGCCCTTTCAGGGATAGGTACTTGTTTTACGTTCTGGGTCTTATTTAGGCATGAAAATGATCACGTAAACAGCCCTATTTTGGCTAAAAACACCCCGCTGTGCGGTACATATAAATAAACCGCATAGGCCGCTCGTAAGGTGTTAATAATAATAATAATAATAATACTTTATTTCAGACTCACACAGTACAGAGGGGACCATACTGGGGTCCATATATACCTTACAGTAACATAAATATTTATAAGCTACTGTACATAGGCTACATAAAATAAAAAGAAATTAAATAATACCCAGCTTGCTATCATGTAGTTCACAGCACTGCCTCAACCAAAAACAGTGGTCATCAAACTACTGTGTTACCAAAACCACTGTCCTAATTGTGTACAGTGCCATGCCTCACATCATTTAGCTTCCGGTGCAGTATGTTGCTACAGTACAGTATAGGAATATTCTTCTATTATCAGCAAAAGCTCTGGTTAACCCGGGAGCTGCCGGAAGACTCTTAAGAGTTCCCCTGGCGCACTGCGGGAAGACTCTTAACCTCTGAAGTGCGCATGGGGGTAATTAGACACCTCTCCCTGTGCGCATGTATTTGAGGTGTTTCCGTCACTAAAATATTCATTGTACCATTAATAGCATTAATACTTATCCATATGCACCTATTATGGGTTGATTATAAAGGTATTAACCTGAAACAACAATAAAACGAGTGAAAACAGCGTTTGGGTGGTCAAAATCGGAGATATAGCCCGCGAGTTGTATAATGTATGGGTGAGGCAAGCTGCTTTCCGCCAATTTCCCCCAAGGCCACTGAGACACAGTCGATCGATACTCTCTCTCTCTCTCTTGCATTCGCTTGCTATCAGTGATGACCACACCCTGCAACCGGATTTCTAATGTTAGCACGAAAATATACCTCAGAATAAGGGAATAACAGGGAAAATAGGTGATAACTGAAGGAGAGGAGGAAAGTGGGGAAGGAGGGGAGGTAGAGGACTGAGATTTTGCATGGCCCAGGGGCCAAAAAAAAAAAAAAAATTAAAAGTTGATTTTTTTTTGTCTGACTCTTAAGAGTCTCCCCGCAGTCCGCCGGGGAAACTCTTAAGAGTCTCCCCTCAGTTCCAGGGTTAAGAGTCAGAGAAAAAAAAAAAAAAATTTAAACATAAAAAAAAAAAAAAAAAAAAAAAAAAAAAAAAAAAAAAAAAAAAATGTTTTGTCCCTGGGCCATGCAAAATATCACTCCTCTACCTCCCCTCCTTCCCCACTTTCCTCCCCTCCTTCAGTTATCACCTATTTTCCCTGTTATTCCCTTATTCTGAGGTATATTTTCGCGCTAACATTAGCGAGTTGCAAGCAGGGCATTGTCATCACTGTTAGCAAGAGAGAGAGAGAGAGTATCGATCGACAGTGTCTCAGTGGCCTTGGGGGAAATTGGCGGGAAAGGAGGTTGCCTCACCCATACATTATGTAACTCGCGGCCTGTATCGCCGATTTTGACCATCCAAACGCTGTTTTCACTCGTTTTATTGTTGTAACAGGTTAATACCTTTATAATCAACCTATAATAGGCGCATATGGATAAGTATTAATGCTATTTATGGTAAAATTAATATTTTAGTGATGGAAGCAGCTCAAATACGTCAGCACAGGCAGACGTTTCTAATTACCCCCATGCGCAGTTCAGAGGTTAAGGGTGTCTGCACGTGGTGCTCCACCTTCCAGGGTTCGAGTTTTGCTTAGGCCCCTTGGGTGGTGTTGATATGGGTATATATATCGGGTTCTTAATGAGACACACTGGATAGGGGTTCACATATATTGGGGGGAGTCTGGTTACATGCTTCTTGTCGTCAAGGGAGGTTTAGGAAGCCATGCCTTAATATCGGCTCGCCTGTAGATTATATATTGAGCTTACAATATTATTACCAATATTGTAACATCCTCTCTCTTTTGAGAAGATAGCTACCAGTGAAATTGGTATTATAAGAATAATTATATTTTGACATTTTGAGGTCCCCTAGGATTATTAAGTAATGCTTATTCTATTATGGCACATGAGCTAGAGTAATAATAGTACCAATATGATTTATAAAATTGTACAGTACTATGGTTTGTTAAGTTACTGGTACTGTACTGTATACAGTATGTTACCGGTACAGTAATTAGTGTTTTAGTACAGTATGGAATGTGATTAATTTTGTTAGAATATTAATCTATTAGTATGTAAATATGAGATATGAAGTAGATGAGTATATTAGTCAAATCTATTGATATGGTATTACAAGACTAGGTGAGGTAGGTTAATTATTAGTTGATAATACTGTTCTACATGAGAATATCCACAAATAGTGAATATATATGATACAAAAATATATTGTATACCCTTGTGCCAACTAAACATAAAGAATCTATTTTATGAGATTATATGGGATTAGTAATTGTTGGTATATTAGTAAAGTTAGTACATTAGAACATTAATATTCAATGTTCTGAAAATTACAAAATGTTTCATGCAAAGTTATTGGTTATATCATGCAGGATTAGTAAATTAGTAACAAAGGTTATATGATTGACTTAAATTTATAGATCCTGATACCCAGTACCGTACTCAAAATCATCCAATCTCTTTCCTTTCGCATTACAATTTCTTTGCATACCGATCTGCAATATAATATCCTTACACTCCCATTCACATTACAAAACCTGATTCATTCAGACTGTAATGTTAGGTTGCTCCTCATGCAGTGGCTTCAGTCGTATTCTCACTCACTTACTCCATTTAGATAATCTTTCTCATCCTGTAACATTCTCATCCAGCATTTACATTTCTGCCAGTGCCTCATCTCATACCAGTATTGGACTGTTAGTCAGACATGCAATCAGTCATACCGGTACTGTACTCTTATCTGGTCATGTCAAACTCTCGGTACCTGGTAGGTAATACATTCCTATTCCGTCTCACGCTCGTCCTGTTCTCATGTGTAGTGACAGGTTCATCAAGTCTACCGTGTATGTCTCTCACGTGTTTGTTGTTTGTGTAGACTGGAACACATATGTCTGTATAATTCCTATCTGTAGATCTAATGGTTGTGGTGTTGTCTGTACTAGTGACTTTTCCATTATTTCTTATGTCAGCGTTTTCACTTGTCATCCGTAAATGACCTCTATTTCGTCTTATCGCTCCATTTTCTGTCTCCACTTCATACGATCGCTCGTCTAATCTCCTGGTTACAACTCCTCGTTCCCACTTCTTCTTGCCTAGTGATGTTGGCTTGATTCGCACCACGTCACCTTCAACCAATGGTTCCAAAACTCTCGAACCTTTGTCGTAGTACTTCTTGCTTTTGAGATCTTTCAGCACCTTCTTCCGCTTCACTCGCTCCAACATAATTCCTTTCGGCTCCAACAACTTGCTAGTAGTCGGCAGTAACGTCCTCGTACGTCGACCAAAGTTGAGTTGCGCTGGACTCTCTTCCAAATCTTGCATAGGCGTATTTCTGTAGTCTAGAATCGCCAAAAACGGATCTTCACCACTCTCGACAGCTTTCTTGATTAGTTTCTTCGCCGTCTTGACCGCTGATTCTGCTTTACCGTTAGACTGGGGATGATGTGGGCTGCTCGTTCGATGTTCAAAGTCATACTTCTCCGCGAATTCTTGAAATTCTTCACTGCTGAACTGCGGACCAGTCACTAACTAGTACATTTGGCAGTCCATATCTTGCAAAGTGCGCCTTCAACTTCCTGATAACAGCGCTTGAATTAGTGTTTTCCAGGTAGTCAACTTCCCAGAAATTACTGAAATAGTCCACTGTAACAAGATAGTTGTGACTCTTGATTGTCATAAGGTCTACACCTACTTTCTCCCATGGTCGGCTGGTTTGCTCATGAGTCATCAGAGGTTCTTTTTGTTGAGCTGTAGAGTATGTGTTACAAATTTCACACTCTGAAATTAATTGCTTCATCTCTGCATTCATTCCTGGCCAAAACAAACATTCTCTTGCGCGTCGTAGACAACCTTCAACTCCCATATGTGACGAATGTATAGCGGACTTCATCTTCTGACGTAGACTGGTAGGAATTACAACACGTTCTCCCTTGAAGATCAATCCATCTTGAAATGACAGTTCTGCTCGTACATTAAAGTATGGTTGTGGTAAACTATCAATGGAAGTTAAATATTACTAAGCTATAATGAATCAAATAAAATCAATCTAAATGAATACTCTATATCTAAATTGAATTCAATCTGAAACAAGCTAATTTATATCCAAAGGTCTCACATAATAAATGTATATAATTATAGGGTAAGGTTATAAGGGTTAATATTAGCCAGGAATTAACTCACCAATAGTTCCACGTGGCAATGAGGCAAGGGAGAACGTTTTACCCAATATGGTGGTGGACAATGGGGAACGAGACTTCGGTCCCGAGACACGAGTCAAGTTAAAGAAAGAATAAATGATTACATGGGAATGGACATGAATATTATGCTTATCTATCAGTCAGTCATGATGTCGATGAGAGCGTCGTGATGGTGTAGCTGTGTGTATTGCTGTATGTGTATTGTGATTAGAGGCACAAAAGCACGATCAACTGAGGGCGGAAAATTAGATGTTAACTGGTTGGTGTTCGTGAAGGCTCTGACGTACCTCAAAAGCACACCTTGCTGCCTTGGCAAACCGCCAGGAGCCCAAATTATCGTACCGCATTTAGGTTGCTCTATACGATAAATTATATTAATATATACGATAAATTCATATATACTACATAAGACCATGGCAATATTGCTTAATAGCATATTAGGCCTTTTATAACTTAACTTATTTACAATCTTATAATATACGATCTACTCGTCCTACATCGTGCTGTAGGAGAGATCGTGACGTCACAGAGACATCCAAGATCACAAAAGAGTCATAGTCTATCGTATTTATACGATACACTCCCCCCACAAAAAAGACCTGAACCCCACCTTAAACCTAAAGTTGCCCAGAGGCTATCTTCTGACGCCACAAGTCGACAGCGCCAGCAGCAGCGCGTCTGGGACGCGTCCCGGTCCGAGAATGATCACCATCAGTATGAGGTGAGTCGTTCCTTCGAGAATCCTCGGACCCAGCAATAACAGGTGGAGCCTCAGATTGCAATGCGGAATCTAGCTCCAAAGCGTACAAACGTGCGATAGGACGAACAGTAGTTCCAGTGGCTGTCTTTAAAAGCGCCACCCGCTCTACAGAGTCTGCCCCCTTGTATACCTCCAATACGCGGCCTAATTTCCAGTATAAACGAGGACTATCTTCTTTAATTAAAACAACGTCACCAACTGTAGGGGCCGTTGGTCTACCAGAGGGAGTAACACTCCTTTCCCTCAATGCTAGCAGATATTCACTAATCCACCGTTTCCTAAAATCCTCGATTATCCTGGATATATACTGGTATCTCTTAGACACCGCTACCGCAGAGTACAACGAGGGATCCTCTAACTCTACTATGGACTGAAAATCAGATGGAAACGCAGTCAATGGTTTTCCATATAGCAAGTGAGCTGGCGTTAATGGTAGTGGTTCTTGCAGGTCGGTGTACACATATGTAAGCGGGCGATCATTCACGACTGCCTCTATCTCTGTGAGGACTGTCGTCAACTCACTCTTCTTTAATAGAGCACGTCCTACAACCGCTCTTAGTCCTGACTTTACTATGCCGACACACCGTTCCCACATTCCACCAAACCAAGGTGCCTTAACTGGAATGAACCTCCATTCGCACTTTTTCTCTCCCAAAAAAGTGATGATAGTAGGATCACTACTCATATCCTTTAGATATTTTGATGCTTGGACATAAGTGGGAGCATTGTCGCTAAGAATGAGTTGAGGGAATGAACGACGGGCACAAAACCGTCTGAACGCCAGCATAAATTCTTCGCTAGACATATTATCACATAGTTCTAGGTGTACCGCTCGAGACGTCGCACAGGTAAACAATAATATATAAACCTTCTCATGCTCCCTCGTCTTCAATGCCCCTGTGTAATCTAATCCTACCGCTTGGAAAGGTTCTACGTGCTTTACACGGCATTCAGGTAGAGGTGGAGCTGGTCCAGTTGCATATGGTTTACCCTTTAGTCTCTGGCATATTACACACTTTCTCACTACGCGTCGAGCTACTTGTCGAACTCTGGGTATCCACCATGTGAGACGTAAATTTGATATAATATGACATACCCCGTAGTGTTTTACTTCCCTATGTGCACGTATGATCAATAGATCAGTAACGTGATGTCTTGTTGGCATAAGTATAGGTCGGTTTGTGCCGTCTGGTACACCCGACCACTTCAGGCGACCCTCACACCTGATGAGGCCATTGTCTAGGTGCAACCTTAGTTGACGCACTATATTAGGCATTAATGTCTTATTCGAGCCTTTCAAGGATTCTAATTCATTGGAAAAGGTTTCTACTTGAACCCATTTGATCAAAGTTACTTCAGCTGCTTTAAATTCACGAGCATCAATGTTGTGACCCCTGTTGCAGAGTTGGCCCGTTACTTTAAGCTTGAGATTGGATACATATCGCAACACCCAAGCTACAACTCTGACTAGTTTATTATAGTCACCGAATCTTGCCCACTTCATGATAGGACCCGGTGGCTCATTTGGTTGGGCTGTAACTGCCACTGTTTTCAGTGGCAGAAGTCCCTCACCAACAGCATGCCATATCGTCCATTCACTTTCATGGAGCAGCCACTTTGGACCATGCCACCACAATTCGGACTTCATTAACTGGCTAGCCGTTATACCCCTAGTTATGAGATCACTAGGGTTTTCCTTTGTATTTACATAATGATAAGCAACGTCTGGCAAAAGGGCTCTAATCTCATCTACCCTATTCCGCACATAAACTGGCAGAGACTTCTTGCTATGTATCCAGTTGAGTGCGACCTGACTATCGCACCATACGTGAACGATTTCAATATTTAATTCGCTCTCGTATGCTGCGCGTACATGTTGCACCAGACGTGCTAATAGCAGCATGGCAGTCAATTCCATTTTAGGGATAGTTACCTTCTTAACCGGGGCTACTTTGGCCCGGGCTGTAACTAAATGTGCCCCAAATGAAGTAACAACATATATGGCTACCCCGTATGCCGTGGCGCTAGCATCGCAAAACGTGTGTAACGTAACGTCACCGAACGCCGCCACTTTACGAGGTATAGGTTTAGTACATAGGATGGCATATTCATTCAACAACAATGTCCCTTGGTCATTCAGGTCCTCGGGCAAACTGTCATCCCATCCTATTTTACGTCTCCAAACTTCCTGCATTAGAATCCTAGCTCTTATGGTAACAGGTAATGCTAGACCCAAAGGATCAAAAAATTGCGCAACTTTGCTCAACAGACTTCTTTTTGTGTGCGCTCCTGTCTGCTGAGCAAAAGACCTTGTTTGAAAAGTTAGTATGTCATGTTTAGGTTGCCAGATCATCCCCAAATTTCTGGACTTTTCCTGGTTAAGAGATGCCGTACCATCCACCTGTATTAAACTCTGAAGATCTTCACTATTAGTAACCCACTCGCGGAGAAATAGATGTGCATCCGCAAACAGTCTGCGTGCTTGCCAGTATGCATACAACAAATCATCTTGACTATCGCTAGTACCCTGCAAATTGTCAATGTATAATCCGCGAGATAGTTTACTTGTGTCCTCATGAGTGTCAGCTAGATGTTTTCTGATTGTGGCATTTAACAAAAACTGCGAGCAAGTGGCCCCAAAGAGTACAACCCGAAAACGGTATATTATGATGGGACTTTCAGAGTCGCTAATGTCGCTGAACCAAAGAAAGCGGGTAACATCTCTATCTTCCTCCTTTAGCTTGACCATCAAGAATGCTTTCTCGATGTCACTGGTATAGGCGTACTTTCCCAGCCTAAACCGCAATAGATGTTGGGACAGGTCCGACACCATGGACGGACCTGTCAACAGGCAGTCATTCAGACTGGGTTGTTGACCTTGGTGGGCAGAACAGTCATACACCACCCGTATTGGTGTGGTGATGCTGTCTTTCTTTACCCCATGATGGGCCAGATAGTGAACCCTACCCTTCTTACACGGTTCCTCGACATCGACTCTCTCAATAAAACCCCTATCCTCATAACTCCGAAATACATCGTCATACGCCTGGCGCGTGCTCGGTTCGTTAGACAATTTCCGCTGCAATGCGCGCAAGCGACCTAATGCCAAACCATAGTTGGTAGGTAGGCTTATCTCACTGTTCTTCCAAGGTAAACTAACTTTATATTGCTTGTCTGAGGCACAGTAGCACACAGACTCGTCAAACCTTTGTAGCGCAACTTCCGAGTCATAATCAGTCTCCATAGGATTAATGCCTATGTGATCCAATCTCCACAGTCGTTCCAGGTCGAACTCGGCAGACATCTTAGGGTCACTAGGTTGGGAATCCTCCCTTCCCAACTCCTCTGCCGCGGTTACATTGACTCTATATATCGAGACCGTGTCGACCAGGACCTTTGACTGTGTAGTATGCACCTTTCCGCTCATGCAGTATCCAAATTTAGTGGGGATTAAAATTACACCACACATCTTTTTAAATCCAGGGTATACTACTTCATAATAATGATCCACACCAAGTAGAACATGCACCTCACTCTGATTTCCCATGGGATCTGACAAGTTAACCCCTTTGCTACGTAATGCGTGTTCCACCTTCTTCACACCCACAGATACATATTCTGGTAGGGTGTCTACTACGATACAAGTCATAAAGTACCGGTTTTTACGATAGAAATATGAAATCTCCGCTATCTCGTAGTCTTGTTTATCAGTAACCCCTGTGAAGCCCTGTAATCGAAGAGTCTCAGCCCCTACGATTCGGTGCTTCAGTCCCACTAGTACGGACCTCTTTATAAAGGAACGTTGAGACCCTTGATCTAGAAGTACCCGACAAACTTTGTTACTGTCATTACCTTCCATGGGAATCTGTATTGTGGGCAATATAGTGGTGTCTTGCGTGCTACCTAGTGCCACAGTTGTAGTACCCTCATTTTTGACGTCTTTGACTTTATCTGCAGTAGGACACAACTTATCAAAGTGATGTCCTTTGCAGTGCCGACAGGGCCTTAAGTATGTAGCAGTACATTGTCCCTGCTTACCATGTTCCCCACTTAGACAACCTACACATAGCTTCAATCTTCTCGCCTGTGCTAGTTTTGTCTCATTTGTCGGGTATTTTACACAGAAACTCCATTTATGTTTGTTGTTACATAGCTTACATAGAATCTGAGCAGGTTTCTTATACACACCCTCTTTCTTTACTTTAGTCCCCACTGTCATGCTTACTGTTCCCCTCTTCTCCACATTCTCACTCCCTCCCGACACATACATTCTCCCTTTGTTCAACTGTAGATTATTGATCTCCTTACTGAACTGAGTTTTGAATTCCCCCAGCTCAAATGATCTTACCTTATCAAGTATTGCCATAGGAAGCTTCTGACGCAAGATAATGACTATCATTTCCTGCGTGGTAAGCCCTAGGGTATCTAGCGATCGAGTATGGCACTCCATATTTGCCCTGAAGTTTGTCAACTCATCAACCTTATACTGTGGTTCTGCGAGCCCCAACAAGGCAACGACATGGGCCATCTTCAACTGCTCTCTATCCCCGTATGTGGACTCTAATAAGTGTACCGCTTCAAGATAACTACCACCTACTACTGCAAAACCCTCTATTAAATGTAAGGCCTCTCCTTCCATTTGTCCCTTCAGATAGTGAAACTTGCGGACATTATCCAAAGAGGATTCATGGACCGTAGATCGAAATACGTCCCAGAAAGCTAACCACTCGGTCAACTTGCCCCCAAATGTAGGAAGATTGAGCTTTGGGAGGTGTACAGTATGTTTTGGGTCAGCCCTTCTATGGGCCTCATTATCGCCTCCCTTCTTACTCGCGATTGCACGCTGTAATAGGTACTTCGCTCTAAAGACAGGTTCGTCATAGAGGGCGCGATTATCACACTCTGTAACAATCTCTTCCTCCTCTGTCATGGCAGCCACAATCACCTCACTCAGAGCCGTAATACGACCGTGGGTAACCTGGACGTTTTCTAATCTAGCCTCCAATTCCTCTAGTTCAGCAGTAGTGATGAAAGTGTTGACGTCCACTATTAGCCTATTTATTACTCCCCGAAGTCCCGCCCTTTGATTTTTAGGGGCTTTGTTCAGCACCCCACTAGACGGTGTCTCTTTACCGTTTTTATCCATTTTGCTTGCGAGCCTATAGGCTATGTATCTAAATATCACGTTACAAAAACAACGGCCAAATAATAGGCTACTTAAGAGACGCCAACCGGCGGACTTCTATGTTATGGAGAAAAAATAGTACACTAAATAGCAATACCTACTAATGGATCATATTGAACAAGAAAAAATGTTAGGTCAGGTCATATGTCACAGGAAGTCTGAAACGGAAAAGAAAATTATTGGGGAAAGATGATGGGTGGGATGCAGGACTTAGGCAGGCACAACGATGTGACCCTGCCATCCGGCCCTAACCATCGCTTGGCTAGCCTTGCCAGTTTATCATAGAGTTGTTCCTGCATCCTGTTATATGTCCCCTTGTTCATTGCCTTAAAATCCCTTACTGGTAGCTAATTCCCGGGTCTGGGCACCAATGTGGTAAACTATCAATGGAAGTTAAATATTACTAAGCTATAATGAATCAAATAAAATCAATCTAAATGAATACTCTATATCTAAATTGAATTCAATCTGAAACAAGCTAATTTATATCCAAAGGTCTCACATAATAAATGTATATAATTATAGGGTAAGGTTATAAGGGTTAATATTAGCCAGGAATTAACTCACCAATAGTTCCACGTGGCAATGAGGCAAGGGAGAACGTTTTACCCAATATGGTGGTGGACAATGGGGAACGAGACTTCGGTCCCGAGACACGAGTCAAGTTAAAGAAAGAATAAATGATTACATGGGAATGGACATGAATATATGCTTATCTATCAGTCAGTCATGATGTCGATGAGAGCGTCGTGATGGTGTAGCTGTGTGTATTGTTGTATGTGTATTGTGATTAGAGGCACAAAAGCACGATCAACTGAGGGCGGAAAATTAGATGTTAACTGGTTGGTGTTCGTGAAGGCTCTGACGTACCTCAAAAGCACACCTTGCTGCCTTGGCAAACCGCCAGGAGCCCAAATTATCGTACCGCATTTAGGTTGCTCTATACGATAAATTATATTAATATATACGATAAATTCATATATACTACATAAGACCATGGCAATATTGCTTAATAGCATATTAGGCCTTTTATAACTTAACTTATTTACAATCTTATAATATACGATCTACTCGTCCTACATCGTGCTGTAGGAGAGATCGTGACGTCACAGAGACATCCAAGATCACAAAAGAGTCATAGTCTATCGTATTTATACGATAATGGTTTCAGTATGGTCTCTACTTCACTCTTGTCTTCTGGCCATCCTTTGAGAATTATCTCCTTCAATAGTTGCAATGCTTCATCTTCCTCAGTTGCTCGACGGATTTCTTGCAATCGTTTACTTCGGATGGGTACGTAGTCTGTCATGTTGATCTGTTCAAACACCTCTTCCTGCATATCTCTTGTGTTTTGCAGAGAAGCTCTTGATAGAGTGTCGGCTAGATACATTTTTTTGCCCTTCTTATGAACAATCTCAACATCATACTGTAGTATCCTCATCAACATCCCTTGCAGTCGTCTTGGTACACTTGACAACGGCTTATTTTGGATAGCTTCTAGAGGTTTATGGTCGCTCTGGATTGTCGTCTTCCTCCCAAAACAATACTGATGAAACTTGTTCAGTGCAAAGACGATTGCCAAAGTCTCCTTCTCTATCTGCGCATATCATGTCTCCGTGTCAGTCAGTGCTCGACTTGCAAATGCGATTGGTTTACCCTCTTGAAGTAACGCTGCTCCTAAACCTTTTTGAGATGCATCACATTGAATCTCCAACTTTTGCTCTGGGTTGTAGTACTGTAAGATGGGTGTTTGGGTCATCATCTTCTTGATCCTCTTGAACGCCTCATCGTGTTCTCTTGTCCACTTCCACTCGGTGTCCTTATGGGTCAGCTTCCTCATAGGCTCCATGACATCCGATAGACTGGGTACAAATTTACTCAAGTAGTTCACCATTCCAAACAGTCGTCGTACTGCAGTCACATCCTCTGGTGCTTGCATCTTCACGATTGCTTCAATCTTCTTTGGGTCAGCCATCAGACCATCCCGCGAGATCTTGTGACCTAGAAATGTGATTTCTGTACTACCAAGCTCAGTCTTTGCTCTGTTCAGCCTCAGACCCTTTGCTCGGCATCTGTCCAGTAGGTTTCTCAGCTTTGAGTCATGATCCCTTGCAGCTTCTTCCTCAGTGTCACCAACTCCAAAGACCAAAATGTCATCAGCAACACAAATTACACCTTGTAGATCATCCAGAACCAATTGTAGCTTCTTCTGAAAAATTTCGCTGCTTACAGCCAGACCAAAAGGAAGTCTGTTCCACCTGTATCTCCCATACGGTGTTTGAAATGTTGTCAGCTTGCGTGATTCTTCATCCAACACACAGTGCCAGTAGCTATTCTTGAGGTCAAGCTTGGAGAAAATTTTGGCTTTTGCAAGGTCAGGCAGAATGTCGTCGATTACCGGTAGAGGGTGCATCTCTCTTATGAGTGCTTTGTTCAGAGCTTGAGGGTCAATGCAAATTCTCAGATCCCCGACTTCTTGGTTCCTGCTACCATTCGACTTACCCATTCTGTAGGCTCGTCGACCTTAGTAATGACATTTTCCTGCTCCAGTTTTTCTTTAACCTTCGACTTGATGCTCAATGGTACTCTACATGAAGGAATTGCAATAGGTTTCACCGACTCATCCACTGTTAGATGAACATTTCCTGGTATCTTGCCAACTTCATCAGCAAATACGTCTTCGTAGTCTGTTAGGATGTCATTCATTGCACAGATGTTTTCATAGTTAACTGTGATGAATCCCATCTTCTCAGACGCTCGCTTACCAAGAATTGGTGTAACAACCTGTTTTACAACAACAAACTCAACAGAATAGTACCTTTGTGGTTGCTTGCAGTTGCGGACATCAATCCTACACTTTCCCAACGGCTGAATTGTAGTAGAGTTCCACATTTGAAGAGTTGACTCACACGGCTGTAGCTCTGTGTCCGGTACCAGATGACTTGGAATGGCATTCACACTTGCCCGCTGTCGATCTGGAACTTCACTTTATTACCGTTGACCATGAGATTAGCCATTATGTGTTTTCCTCTGGATCCGGTCGATACGTTCATGATGTATTCCCGTCCTCTTGAGTTATCTTCTGAGTCGTCGCTTTCTTCTGTGTCTCCATCTTCTACCGCATGGACTCTGCGCGATGTCTTCTTTTTGCGTCCTGTCGCTGCGCTTCTTGGTGCTCCGCCGGTCGCTGCATTACTTGGACATTTCTTGGCATAGTGTCCCGTTTTCTTGCATTTATGACATTTGGCATCAGTTGCAGGACAGTTCTTCTTACCCCAATAATGTGCTAAACCACACCAGTCGCACTGCGTGAGGTTAGGATTAGTCTTTGTTGTTTGTGGATTACTCTTCTTCTTGGGTTTTGCACTGAGTTTGTGTAGAAACTCCTGCTTGTCACTTCGAAATGCTGTCATTGATCTCCTTGAAGTTTCATAGGCAGTACACATCTTAAGTACAACATCTAGAGTTAGGCTATCCTCCCTAAAGAATTTTTCCCGAAGTGTATCCTCTTGGCAACCAAAAACAATTTTATCCCTCAGAAGTTCATCTTGAAGTTCTCCATATCCACAGTGTCTTACCAAAGTCTTCAGCCTAGTGATAAAAGATTCCAAGGATTCATCTTTCCTTTGCATGCTATCATGAAAGTTGTACCTCGCCATCAGCTGCTCATCTCTTGGTGAAAAATGCTTGTCAAATTTCCCAATTAATGTTGCATAAGTCAGGGCAGATTCATCTTCTATGCCAAAAGATTCGTAGATATCTAGCAGAATGTCACCTCCAGTCAACAATTTCGCTATTTTAATATCATCACTCTTACCCTTCAAACCGTTGCCGATGATGTAAAGATCGAGTTTCTTCTTGTAACGCCTCCACACCACTGCTTGCTCAATCTCAGACTTGCAGACGAATAAAGGCTGTGAAGTAGATGCCATGACGTCACTCATATCTTTCGACTTTTTGAGGTTAAATCCAAGGATAACTCACTATTTCAGCTGTAGAACTTAGTCAGCAGTACTTCATTCACACATACGCTGCTTACCCAGCTGCCACCATGTTGATATGGGTATATATATCGGGTTCTTAATGAGACACACTGGATAGGGGTTCACATATATTGAGGGGAGTCTGGTTACATGCTTCTTGTCGTCAAGGGAGGTTTAGGAAGCCATGCCTTAATATCGGCTCGCCTGTAGATTATATATTGAGCTTACAATATTATTACCAATATTGTAACAGGTGGTGCGGCTCGCCGAGTTAACTCTCCCGGCCTGACCTAGTGACACATCAGACGTACCGCCTGCGGCACCCCCAGTCAAGTGTACACGAAGTGATAAGATGAGTTTTGCAAACTTGTTCAGTAGGATCACACCTTAACAAGGTCAGGGGACCTGTGAAATATCACAGGTGAGTTTGTGAAAATCAGCTAGACAGGTCCGGCGGAAGGTTAGCGTAGTGGTGCATTATAGCTAAGTTTCTGTCGGATTTGAGTTAGGATGTTTAATACCTCGCAGGTTATCCTTATGAGCATTGATTCCTGGAAATGTTTCCAGGTCCCGGCTGCTTCTCCGGCGGAGATGGACTTCTGATCCCAGCGGAGGGGGGGAACCTCATTTACGGCACAATGCCTAGGTTTGAACTTTGCGCTACGCCCTCTTGTTCCTTTTTACCAGTTTTTGCTCATTCCCTTTGCATCAAATGCGTGAAATGTCTGGACTGCTCTAGGGGCGTGTGGTTGTCCAAAAAGTGCACCATCTGTGCTGAATTAAAAACCGCCTTGCTGGCTAAGAAAGACCCGTCTTATTTAGCGGCCTTGCACGAGGTGAAGGCTGCGTTTAACCTCTCCGCGGCGCACAGGGGGTTTTCTACAGGGTAAGACTGTGCGCACCTATGATGATTTTGGGACCTATTGCCAATTTCGATAAAAAGTACATCATCGTGTAGGGAATGTTTGCGTGCATCGGCCCATATATATTTGACCCCCCAAAAAATGTCCGGGGGGGGTGGGGGAACGGTCCGTAGTTGAAAAATGTGGAGCGAATGGCACCGCGCGGCTAGATTGTCATCGAGCGGCGAGATTTCCCTGCCGAATATTCACGCGCCCAGGGGATAGAAGGAGGGGGTGGGTTACCGCGTATTATCACGTATATCTCCTTTTTTGAGCCCTTTTAGGCTATGCAGAGTATGTATACATGTGTAGGCCACCCATATAACAATGAATATGCCTCATAGTGACCAAAAATTGCAATATATAAGGGAATTATAAGAGAATTTTTAGGCGGGAATGAAGATGTGTTGGAGGTTTGGCGGCAATTTATGAGCTGAGAGTGTGGTTTACGCCATACATATCACTTATATCTTGTACGTAGAGCACTGTCATGCTATAATACAGACTTGTACGTATGTATACGTGCCATATATAAAAATATATACCGCATATAGACCAATTCATGCGATATTTACGCACATTATCAATGAGTTTCTATGCGTGAACCAAGGTGTGAGTGAGTTGTGCTGGGAATGAAAGGGGGAGAGGGTGTGTTACGCCATAAATATCACGTAAATCTTGTATTTAGAGCACTGTCATGCTATAAATAAAGACGTGTACGTATGTAGGCGTCCCATATAACAAGGAATATACCGCATATAGCCCGGACGGTGTTCCTCCTGTTGTTCTCCAAAACTGTGCTTCCGTGCTGACTCCCTGCCTAGGCAAACTCTTTCGTCTCTGTCTATCCTCTAACGTCTTCCCTTCATGCTGGAAGTTTGCTCACATTCAACCTGTCCCAAAGAAGGGTGACCGCTCTCAACCCTCCAACTATCGTCCAATTGCTCTTATCTCTTGTCTTTCTAAAGTTTTTGAAACTATTCTTGCTTCCAAATTTCTTAAGCATTTCTCTTCTCATAATCTGCTCTCAGATCGCCAGTATGGCTTCCTTAAGGGTCGCTCTACTGGTGATCTTCTTTCATATCTTACTAACTCTTGGTCATCCTCCTTTCGGGACTTCGGTGAGACTTTTTCTATTGCACTAGACATATCGAAAGCCTTCGATAGAGTCTGGCATAAATCTTTAATTTCTAAACTACCCTCCTTCGGTTTCTATCCCTCCATCTGTGCCTTTGTCTCTAATTTCCTTTCCGGCCGTTCCATAGCCGCGGTTGTGGACGGCCATTGTTCACTTCCTCACTCTATAAACTCCGGTGTTCCTCAGGGCTCTGTCCTATCTCCTATTCTCTTTCTAATTTTTATAAATGATCTCCTTAACTGTACCTTAATTCCCATCCATTCATACGCAGACGACTCAACCTTGCACTACTCCATTAGTTTTTCAGAACGCCCCAGCCAGCAATCCCTCAACGACAAACGTAATGAAGCCATAGAACTCTTAAATTCTGATCTAAATACTATTTCCAATTGGGGCAGAGAAAACCTTGTTAACTTTAATGCTTCCAAAACCCAATTTCTCCATCTATCTACCCGTCAGGATCTCCCAGCGGACTATCCCTTATTCTTCAACAATACAAAAATCAACCCTTCATCTTCTCTCAATATTCTTGGTGTCTCTTTTTCTTCTGCTCTCATTTGGAAGGACCATATTACCAGTTTTGCTAAGGCAGCCTCCCAGAAGCTGGGTGTGCTCAACCGCCTTAGGGGGTTCTTTTCCACTGCACAGCTTCTTGCTCTGTACAGGGGCATAGTGCGCCCTTGTATTGAGTATTGTTCACATGTGTGGGGAGGTTCCTCTCACACTGCTCTCCTAGACAAAGTTGAAAGGAAGGCCTTTCGTATCATTAACTCCCGTCCACTCACCAACTCTCTGCAATCTCTCTCTCTCCGCCGCAATGTTGCATCTCTCTCGCTATTCTATCGCTACTATAATAATCAGTGTTCCTCAGAGCTATCCCAGTGCATACCACCTCCTTTACGTAGGGCACGTGGTACCAGTCTTGCAACTCAATCCCACCCCTACTCTGTGCAACTCTCCAACCCAAGAGTGAAACGTTACTCTCAAACTTTCTTCTACTCAACAGCTGAGCTCTGGAACTCTCTCCCAGAATCAGTCTTTCCCTCTTCCTATGACTTAAATTGCTTCAAACTCCGTGTGTCCAGGCATTTTGGCTCGAACGTCCCTTGATTTTGGCCCTGTCACTCTTTCAACTATGGGGGAGGCACTCGCTATAGGCAGTTATGCCTTTTGCCTCCCTCAATCACATAGAAAAAAAAAAAAAAAAAAAAAAAAAAATTGATGCGATATTTACGCAAATTGTGAATGTGTTTCTAGCAGACGGAAGCCTGAAAGGGTGGGTGGGGGTGGCTGGGTAGGAGGGAGGCTAGCAGGGAGGGAGTGAGTGAGTCGTGGAGAGAAGGAATAGTCCAGTAAATCTAGCAATCATTTAACTGGACCTAGAACAAATTGCAATAGAAGGTTTTTTGGCTTTAACTTGTTTATTAGGTCCCTCTGATGAACATATAAAAAGTCTCCAACTTTTGGACACTGGGAAAGTGGTTAATTTGCATAAATTCAAGATGGCCGCCGTCCAAAGCTTCAATTTACAGATAACTTTTTTCTGGTTGCTCCTAGACCCTATAAATGTATTACAAACAACGTTTTTTGGCTTTAACTTGTTTATTAGGTCCCTCTGATGAACATATAAAAAGTCTCCAACTTTTGGACACCTGGAAAGTGGTTAATTTACAGCCGAAAAACCTTACAGACAGGCTGAACTGTCTCTTTCACAAGGGGTGACACAGGCACTTTGTGCTTGTATGGGTTTTTTGACCTGTTGTCCCTCTTTTTTATAAAAAAAAAAACAAAAAAACATGACGTAGTATGACGTCATTCAGAGCCAATTATGTAATTCATGATAGGAGTTCGTATTCACTTGGATCATCGGTGTTTGCATCAAAGTTGCTATTTTGACAGAGTCCTTTACATTGACCACATGCACTGGAACATTCAAGCTCATTCCGTTTGCAACTACAGCGTTGAGTGTCACAGTTGCCCTTACACTGACATCTGACCAATTTCAGTAGTGAATCAGGAGCCACTGGCGAATCCATCGTCTTCGGTTCAAGCTGTCCCTTCCGCAGACACCAGCCCCATTTCTCGGGGTCCACACAGTTCCCCATCCATTCCTGGACCTGACAATAAACTCGGAACGAGTGGTATTTGGCTGCATCGGTTGTTGGGGGAAGGCTGTGAACTTCAACGGTAGTTGAACTTTTTGCCACCTTGTTGCAAAACTTTGTCTTTCGCAGTCCGTCAAGGGTGTCATTTCCTTGATTGTAACCTTTGCACCCAACGACTCAACTTGATCTTTCTTCCTAAATGAAAAGTCAAAAGCATTGCTACCTTCCATCTTCTGCACAATGTTCATACCAACCTCATACAGTAAATGAGGATTGGCCGAGGCTGGTCCTGTCACACCGTTGGCAATATTCCTGAGTTCATTTGATTCTTGAAATGGATCATAATCCTTGAAGAATGCGAGAACCTTCTCTGTGTCCTTCCTATCTCGTTCACGCCTTGCTTCAGTCATTTCTTTGTGCTGCTCAGAGGTGTGGAAATGCTTCCCTGTCAGTTCTTGCATAACTTCACTCACCTCAGCGCAGGCTGGCATAGCAAGTAACCAGCGCAGGCGTTGCGTTTCCTCCATGCCCCTACCACGTGTCAATCCACCATTCGTTTTCAAAGAGCGCATCAAAACCTGCTCTATAACCAAGTCGCTTGGCAGTCCTGCCCACAGCCGATCACTTCGGCGGATCACAAATAGACCGGAGTTCAATTGACAGAACATGTCTGGGTTGAGCTGCTCAAGTTCAATCATGTCTTGAATGTACACATGGGCTGACTTGGCATAATTGTTATGACCACACGCTGCAAAGTACGGCAACATCTCCTGGAGTGTTCCGAGGTACAGTAGGAAATCGCCCATTCTCAGTGCCCTCAGGAAGCGACGCAGCAGGTCAATCATGTCCATGTATTGAATCCATAGCTTTCCCATCTTATGCTCTGCTAAGGAGCTCTTCTCAGCTTTAAGTTTTTCAGAAATTCTGTTGAAAACGTCTTTACTGCAGACTTCATCCGGTGAAACGTCTTCACGCAACAGCTTATCCAAAAGATCTGCAGCCTCCTGGAAGTCCTTGCATGCGTCACTTTCCTCATCTACCATTGAGAGGTTGACACCGTATGCCCTGCCTAACACAATCGAACTCAAGGCTGTGTCAACCAAGAAGTGGCCTCTGATTGCTCGTGCATAGGCTTTCCCACTCAGCATTTGGGTCACAGCATTTTCAGCGTATATAAGTTCCAAAACCTCCTTAAGCCCAGATGCTTCCATAACATGGCCCATGCATCCCAAAAAGCTCATCACAGAGTGAAAGCCACCAAGGTTGAAAACAATGGGTTTCAGTTCGCTTCCTTCCTTCTCATGAACAATGATCGTCTTCGCTTTCCAATAAAGCGGTTGGTCGAATGTCAGCATTGGCGTCGTTCCCTGGCGATGGCTTTCCGCAGCAACGAAGTGAAGTGTTGAGTAAATACAACTCATGTCCGTAGGGTCCATGTCAATCATGGGCAAGAAATGGACGGATGATTTCCCTGGGTGTGGTCCATGGCACACACTCTGCATTAAGCCGGACCAGCCTGGTCGTTTTGGTCGAAGCAACCATGACGTTTTCCACAGTATGTCCAGATTTTCAAGCTTGTCAGATGCTGAAATGGGGTCAAGCTTTCTAAATTCGAGAGGCCCACCCTTCTTGCGAACACTGCGGTAGTATTTGATTTCAATTTGAGCTGCCGTGAAGTTGTTTTCAGGTGACTGCAATCTTGGTATTGATGTTGTGTCTCTTACTTCAGGGGTGACAGCAACAATTATACCCATACCATGGTATGTTCCTCGCCCATCAAGCGTACGCAAGTTGTGATCAACATTGTCTGCAACGAACTGTCCAAACCTGCCTGCAGTGGATATGTTGGTGCCCCTGAAATTGGCAGCACACTTCGAAAACCTCAAAACTTCTGCGCAAGGCAGACAGAAGCCGTGGCTGTGTAAACTGTCCACAAGAAAGCGGGAACCAAAGTGCTGGTGCATTTGAACCGCCAATCCATACTGAATGTGTGCTACAATGGCCCTTGGTCTGGTAAGTTGCATGATACTTTGTCCAATTGATGCAACTTCAAGATCACATGACTTGCCACTGAACGTCTCTTGCAGCAATATACGAAGGGACTGCGGAACGTACGCCACATTCTTTTCCAGCGACCGGAGTTCAGAAGGATCTGGATAGAAATCTCTACAAGTATCAATGTTCTTTATATCTGCTTTGATCAACCGTGCCGCAGCCCTGACTATCTTTCTTTGTTCTGCTTCCTCATCATCAGTCTGTGGTGAGTCTTTGAATTGTTGCAAAATCTTTGCAGCACTTTCTTTGACAGTTACAACATCGCTGCGTCCATGCACGTTACTAATAACCAGTTCATCCCCAAAATATGAAATAAGTTTCTGTTTCATGTATTTTACACTATACGCTTCAACATCAGGGCACAACTGGGACATTCTATCAACGAGATCAACCACTGTAGTCTGTTCATCATCATTGCTACTGACTAGGTCCTCGATTGCGAGTAGAAATGCTTCCTCTCGTGAGGCATCTACTTTGCGACCCTTGCGAGGAGGTTCACTGTCTGCGGAATCACGATATTTGGAGGGGATCTGCCTATGTGTCTGGAAATTTGAGCTGCACTGCTTGTGATATATTGCGTCAGCTGCTGGAAGATCGCGTGCAAAGTTAATTTGGCCTCTAACAGTGTCAGCCCACTCATCAGCCCTGGCATCACATGCAGAAAGTATTGTCCTTTGAAAGTTGAAGGTGCGTACTGGATACACTTCTTCTGAATCATGCTTTGTGTCCAAATAGATTTTTGTACCACAAAAAAAGCAGTTCTCTGTAAAACAAAAGTCTGGTGTCTGAGAACGAAGAGCAGGTTTTTCAGGACATTTCTTCTGCTTCCCAGGAATTCTATTTGGCTTCGTATTGACATGCTTCTTTCGGCAATCAATGTGCACCGTTTGGCCCTCGGACACGGTAATTGATGGCGTTCCACGTTCAGTACTGGCCTTGTTGATAGTATCTGCTCCCTTCGCCCTCAGCTTGACTGTTTCTCCTTCGTCTAACGTGTTTGAGCAAATGCCGCAGGGATTATGCACCACCTCTTCTTCCATGGCTTCGGTAGATGTCGCACCAATCTGTTGAAACAAGAAACAAGATGATGGGATTAGTATAGGCCTAGGCAAAATGTAATAGACAATAATGTGCAGTAAAGGTAGGGCTTGACCTAGAACAAATTGCAATAGAAGGTTTTTTGGCTGTAAGGTTTTTTGGCTGTAAATTAACCACTTTCCAGGTGTCCAAAAGTTGGAGACTTTTTATATGTTCATCAGAGGGACCTAATAAACAAGTTAAAGCCAAAAAACGTTGTTTGTAATACATTTATAGGGTCTAGGAGCAACCAGAAAAAAGTTATCTGTAAATTGAAGCTTTGGACGGCGGCCATCTTGAATTTATGCAAATTAACCACTTTCCCGGTGTCCAAAAGTTGGAGACTTTTTATATGTTCATCAGAGGGACCTAATAAACAAGTTAAAGCCAAAAAACCTTCTATTGCAATTTGTTCTAAGTCCAGCCCTACTTTGACTGGTCTAGAAGGCAGGCAGATCTCTAGATAGATAGCCAGCTGTGTGACAATTGTGGAGGCGCCCGAGGCGTATTGATGTCTTGGGATTTTGAACCTTATGTCTACCACGTGTCTGGTGTTTGTTGCCACCAAGAGTTTTACAATAACATGAGTCAGGAATGGAGAGAGAGAGAGAGATAGAAACTGAGACATGCGTATGTCGTACGTATAAATGGACTTCAGAATTGCATTTTTATGCAAGCAGACATTGCATTTTAGACACATGTGAAGTACCACAGAAACATGTAGGCCATTGACTGTAAATAAAGTACTATATTATAGACCACCAGCGACGGTGGTGAGTAAACAGGCAGATTGCCTTTTGTGATAAAGGGCTAAATATAGAATGGTGTCTCCTTACACTTGCGAAAGGGTAGATTGCCACCAGAGAAACGTTTACTTATTTATTTCCAAGTAATATGCAATCTAAATGTATATTCGAGACCTACTGCAATTATTTGTATGACAGTCATGACTATGTATAATCCAATATACGCGCGTAGGCGAGACATAAGAAAGCTGGTTGAGCAATTTTCGACACCCACACAGTTATTATTCTTTTTTATTTACAATATTATACAATACAAATGTATTTGTGAAGAGTATTTTATCCATTATTGTATTTATACAAATTTTGTTCCCAGACAGAGCTGCTGTTGCTGGTGTAGCTGGGGCATAAAGGAGCGGCAAGGGTCACCGCTTGACCGTGTGAAAATGAGTGGAGTCGCACTTAGAGGGGCAATTTTGCTGTGTTTGGGCAATTTTTGACAGAATAAAGTTATATAATTACTAATTCTTGACAGAGACAAACTTTTATAAACCTTGGCATGATATAATTGATAATCCCATCAATTTACAAACGTAAATTGGTGGGATAATTCATTTTTTTTTGTATATTGTCATTTCAATTGTAGACACGAAGTTTTAAGTGATATTTGGTATGAGCTCCTGTGGCATGGTTGGTAAGGTCGCGGACTGGAAAACTCAAAGTGTGGTAGGGTTGTGTGATCGAATCCAGGAGGGGGTTATGGGGAAGGTTTTATATTGTCTAGAAAATTTTTGATAATTTTTTTTTTTTACAAGATCATGCCATTGTATTCAAACAATATGAAATATTCATAGAATATATCATATTGTAAGAATACAATGACATGACCTTGTTTTTTTTTTTTTTTTATTGTTTTTTTTTTATTATCTTAGTAGGTTTGACAGGATTTATTGAAACATATTTATTTTTGTACAATTCATTTGAGGTAAGAAAATAATTATATACACATTACTTTGGCTAATAACAAACATATATATTGATATACTAAAAAAATAAGGCATATTACATGTAAATCTTTGAAACTTATAAACTAAATAATGAAACATACAATTATATAATGTAAAAGCTATATCACAGGGACATCTTTGGAACTTATACATTATATAATATATATGTTACATTATGAGGTAGCATGATCAATTAGGTCAGGTCAGGTAAGGTAGGGCGCGAGTCCAGGACAGGGCGGGGCAGGGGGCGAGTCCAGGGCAGGGCACGGGGCGAGTCCAGGGCAGGGCAGGGCAGGGCGACACTCAATAATTCTTGAAGGTGTGGTAGTCCCTGAAGCAGTCACCCAGGCAGAGTGGAACTTTGCACTCGGCGCACATTGAGGTGACTCTTTTGGTGACATGGGGTTTCCTGACACTGGAGCTGCAGACGGTGCACTGCGCCTGCCTGTGACGAGTGCCAAGCATCTCAGTGTTGATGGGGTAGTGTCTTTCGACACCCAGCTGGATGCGGTCAGGAACGTGATCCCCACGCCATGCCGTACGTCTGTGAGTGGTGGTGCCATACTTTTCCAGGAGTTGGTATGAGACATTGTAGACGAACTCCCGGAATTTCAGCTTCTGGTTTGGGGCCATATCCTTTTTCACCAACCACAAGTAGGCGTTCAGCATCGTTATATCAACTAGGTGGAGGAAGAGCTTGTGATACCACTTCACAGTCTTCCTCAGACACTCAACGCCTGACAGCTGACAGTCAGACTTGTCCACCATGCGCATGTTCTTAGTGTAGTCCACTACCATGTCGGGCTTGTAGATTGTCTTCCTGGTTCGGTAGTGGATTTTGCCAGAATCCATCTGGGCACCTGTGTGGACGGTGGAAAGCAGGTGGACGTCTCGCTTATCCTTCCACTTCAGGGCTATCACTTTCCCACACTTCTCGAGCTGCTTGTATTTCTGCCCCTTTCGTCGCCTTCTTCGCACATGCCTCTCGCGGTGTTCCTGGGCCAGGTCGTCTTCTGAAGGTGTGTCACTGGAGGAGGCATCTGTGAGAGGAATGACATTACCTGTGAACTTTGGCATAAACTTTCTTGTCTTTCTGACAGTCCCACATGACCCCGTTTGGTTGTCATGAAGAAACTGGCAGAGAGCAGGAGAAGTATACCAGTTGTCAGTGTAGATGATGTGGCCTTTGCCCAGGTAAGGTGCCAACATTTTCCTGACGATGGCACCTGACATGCCCATGGGGTCATTGGCAGCAGCTTTCGGTATGTCAATGTCAGTGCCTGTGTACACGATCATGTCAAGCACTATTCCAGTTTCGCAGTCACACAAAACGAAGAGCTTGATTCCGAACCTATGCCTTTTCAAGGGGATATACTGCTTGAAAACAAGACGTCCTTTGAAGAGCACGAGCGACTCATCAATCACCAAATTGAGGAAGGGGTAAAAGTATTTCCTATACCTCTCCAACAACATGGTGAACACATCCCGAACTTTCCATATCCTGTCAATCCTGTTAGGATTTTCGTTGTCTGCAAAGTGCATAAATCTTAGCAGCAACAAAAATCTGTCACGAGTCATGAACTTATTGAAAGTTGGGGTGGCGATGAGAGGGTCGTGCTTCCAATAGTGTTGCAACACATGCTTCTTGATCAGAGGCATGAGGAACAACAAGGCAAAGAACGTCATAAATTCTTCCACAGTCGTATCCACCCAGCCTCGTATTCTCGCTTTTGGAGAAAGGACGTCCAATCTGCCAAACACCCACCTGTAGTAGGCGTTTGTTTGGGCAACGATGTACGTCATTACCTCCATGTCGAAAAAAGCGAGGAAGAAGTCGCTTTCGTTCGCTTGATCGTCACAGGGCCAGTCGTCAGTTGTTCCTGACGTCCCAGGATTGAACTGGGGCACGTCAGGTACAAAATTGACCCCGTCAGACCAATCGAACGAAGGCAGCTCAGGGATCGGAATGTCGTCTGCGTCTGCTTCATCGTCTGAAATATCGCTTCCATGGTCGCGATACAGCACTTCATCATCATCACCCTCCTCTTCACTTGACAGACGATGCCCTTCCTCATTTTCGTCACCGACGTCGGACTCACTCCCACTGTCCACTCCCAAATCCCCCCACCCTTGGTCCCGTGCTAGGGCTTCGTCGTCGAAACCTGGGCTGCCAATGTCCTGCGAATCACCATCAAACAGCAGGGCGGCATACTTTGATGGTGTCAGAGTTTTCCGGGTCACTTTTGCACGTGCGGGAGTCTTATGGACAGGGACAGCAGAGGCGGCGGCAGGGGCAGCAGTGGTGCGTGGCCTTGATGGCAAGATGATGGTGGTGCCTGTCGCCCTTCTCTCTGTTCCTTGGGCAGGGGCGGCAGGGGCAGCAGGGGCAACAGGGGCAGCAGGGCCGGCAGGGACACCAGGGCCAGCAGGGCCAGCAGTCGCTTTCCCTCTCCCTTTCCCCTTCCCCTTCCCTGTTCCTTGGGCAGGGGCGGCAGGGGCAGCAGGGGCGGCAGGGGCAGCAGGGGCAACAGGGGCAGCAGGGCCGGCAGGGACACCAGGGCCAGCAGGGCCAGCAGTCGCTTTCCCTCTCCCTTTCCCCTTCCCCTTCCCCTTCCCTGTTCCTTGGGCAGGGGCGGCAGGGGCAGCAGGGGCAGGGGCGGCAGGGACACCCGGCCAAGGGACGGCTGGTGGTGGTGGTGGTGGTAGGGGCACTGTGGCTGGCGTACGGGTTCTCTTCCCTACGCCCGTGCCTTTAATTTTTCCTGCCCCCGCAGGTTCTGCAGCCCTAGGGCGGCCTCCTGCGTCGCTGGTACCGGTGGCAGGGGTGGCAGTGGTGGCAGTGGTGGTGGTAGTGGTTGTTGCAGTGGCCTGGGTCGTGGTGGCAGTATCCCGAAGGACCAATGACCTCTGTGCCATTGCCCTGCTTGCACGTGTTTTTCGTGCTTTGGGTGCTGGTGCTTCGTCCTCCGAGCTGTAGGGCATGTCGTACTGGTAGCTAGGGTCTTTAGCAGCCACCCTCTGCCTTCCACGGCGGCTAACACCACCAGAAGTAGGGCTGGTTGTGTCATCAGGGAGCGAGCGTGAGGGACGTGTGGGCTCCATGACTAGTGCGTGGTTACTGGCGCGGTGGTGCTTGCACGAGTGCGGGGCGAGCGTTTGGCGGGGTGGTGTCGAGAGTTGACATGTAGTACTATACCCACACCAATTTTCAGCCGCCTGGCTATAAACGCGCGGTTTTGGTACGCATTCAAACGCTCTGCTCTTAAGAGTCTCCCCGCAGTCCGCCGGGGGAACTCTTATGAGTCTCCCTGCAGCTCCCGGGTTAACTCATATGCTAAGGACATAGCCCACAAGGCCCTCCAGTGTGACGATGAGGGCCTGTGGCACAAGCTAATTATCAAGTCTCCCTTAGTTAAACCAGAACCCTCCAAAGCGGTCAGACCCAAGGTCAAAACTAAAGCTATCAGTAAAGAGTTTGTCAATAGCAGTAGTGAGAGTGACGTCACCGAGGTCCCCTCCTCCGACCGTGCCACGCGGCGGAAGTCGAGGTCCTGGTCGAAGTCTCCCAGGACGCACGCTCGCCACTTAGTCCATGAGCCAGGCCAGATATCGGTACCACCTGGGGTGACTAAACACGAATGGTACTAAAATGTTTATAGAGTGACTGTAAGTACATTAAGATATGATAGCCTTCTCGCACTGGTAGCTTAGTCTAATTTTTTTGATGCAATAGGGGCGCTACCCAAAAATAAAGATTTTTAGCGTGACGCTCGGCGTTTTCCTCATTTTCTTTAAAATCCATCACACAATCATCGCGAAACTTTGAACACCTATGTAGAATTATATTCTCTACCAGAGTTGTTCCTAGGTATTTTTCAAATTTCCTCATATTTCGGAATATACTCTATATTTTGGGTATTTTCCTCTAAATCTAGAATAAATCCTTAAATATGGGGAACATTGAAAAATATATTCTAACAGCTCTTGTAGCTTATTTGATTCTCTACAAGAATTATTCCGATGTGTATTTCAAGTTTCTCCATATTTAGGGGTTTATTTCATATTTGGGGATTTTTTGTTATATTTTGGGGATAATTTATTATTGGAAGGAGCAAACATATGTAGAGTGGTTTCCATGTAATGTGTTTGTTTGTTCATGGTTTAATGGTGATATTTTTTGCAGGTGTGTGTCGACTGTTTGACGGCAGGATGGAACCATCTGCGAGGAAGAGAGCACGGATCGACTGTATCATCCACTGCTCTGATGATGACAGCGATGCTCTGGTGTCACCACAGGATTTGGACTCCTGGAACACATTGCTCAGGGCTGCAGAAATCAGGCAGCATGATCCAGTCCTGGAAGCAGCCAAGGGCCTTGAAGAAGGAGGAATACCACACATACATTATCACCGTAAATGTCGTAGTCTCTTTACAATGAAGAAGTCACTGGATTCTATCCTTGCCAAGGGTGTCAAGATAGAATCAGCAAGCGTCGACCCCAGGAGGAGGGCATCAAGGGATGCCCCTAGTACTAGCAGGGTGTATGCCAAAGTATGTATCTTCTGCGAGAAGTCAAGCAAGTACATAAAAACAACAAAGACAAGGGAGCCACTCATACAGTGTGTTGAGCTACGAGCAGATGAGAAGATTCGCAGAGCAGCAATAAGGAAACTCAACCAGAGAATCCTTGGTTTAGTTAGCAGGGACCTTGTTGCTGCAGAGGGTCACTACCACAAGTCGTGCTACAAACTCTTCACAAAAGATGATTTCCCAGCGGCCGCCAGGTCGGGTGCAGGTGAAAATCAGGAAGAAAGCGAGGAAGCACGCTACGAAGAGGTTGAGACAGAAGCCCTCGAGGAACTCTGCTTGTATATAAGGACCAAATTATTCCCCAACCCAGAGGTACTGCCTATGACAAACCTCACATCTAGGCTTGAGAGATCCATGATGTCCCGTGGTATTATCCAACTGAAACCAGCGACAAAGAAACATGTTCGCCGAAAGATTGAAACCGAGTTTGGAGAATCACTACGCTTTGTCCCAGATGAGAAAGAAAGGTTCTAATCTATCCACGCAGCCTCTCAATGGACGACCTTGCCCGGCAAGCACACAAAATGGCAAAAGACCTGCAAGAAGCAAGAGCAGCTAACTCTGAAGATGTCTTAAACCAAAGCAGGAATGCAGCTGAGGAATGAGATCAATAAACAAGATGTGAGTCAGCCATGGCCTCCCGATACAGATCAGAATGTCATTCCTGCAGCAGTCACTCAATTCCTGCACACCCTGCTGACAGGAGAGTGTGAGTGTGAAACTCCCTCTGAAAGAGCTCAACGTCTTGCCACTTCCTTTGGCAGTGACTTGGTCTTTGCTGTTACCAGTGGCAAGACAAAACCACCCAAGCACGTACTGCTGACCAATGCTGTAAAGTCTTTGACAGGAAACACAGAACTGATCCGAACTCTGAATCGTCTTGGTCACTGTGTGTCTTACTCAATGTTTGAGGAGATCGATACAGCCCTTTGTATCCAGAAGCTGGAATGCTCAAAGGATGACATTCCACTGCCAGCAAACATCTACCCTGGTGTGTTCACAACCCTGGCCTGGGATAACATTGACCGACTTGAAGAGACCCTAAGTGGAGCAGGTACTTCTCATAGAGTCAATGGCATTGCTGTCCAGTCCAAGGTTGCAGGCTCTGTGCCAGAGAAAGTCCTGCCAGAGATTACCAAGTCCAAGATAAGAAGCATCACTCAGACATCATCAATGCTGCCAATATACAATGTTGGGCGGCGGGCAGGGCCACCTAGGATTGAGACTGCGTATGTCGACACTACCAAGGAAGTCCAGGATTCAAAGACAAAGAACCATATCTGGCTTCTTACTCGAATGTCAGACCATGAGGACCAGTCCATCAGCAGTTGGACTGGGTTCAACATCAAAATGCGCAGAGACATTGCAGTGGTTCAGGACACTGTAAGCTACCTGCCCACTATCAATGCTCCCGCAACAGAAATGTCCACCGTTAATGAAATCTTGGAACAAACGCATGCTATCATGCAGTCCTTACAGCTTAACAAGATTGTGTGCGTGTTTGATCAAGCACTCTATGCCAAAGCTGCCGAAGTTATCTGGAAACAAGAGAAGTTCAAGAACATTATCATCAGGATGGGCGTCTTCCACACAATCTGTAATCTCATCTCCACCATAGGAAAGAGGTTTCAAGATGCAGGTCTTAGAGATCTGTGTGTGGAATCAGGTATCATCGCAGAAGGATCAGTGTCAGGAGTGATGAACGGCAAGAGGTACAACAGAGCAGTGAGACTACACAAGCTCGTGTATGAAGCACTGATGAGGCTTGCATGGAAAGGCTTCCTTTCATGGCTAGAAGAAAACCATTCAAGGGACATACACCATCTAGATGAAACACTGAAGGACATCAACAGCTTTCACAGCAATGTGTCTCAGGGACTCTTTCAAGAGCTGATGGAGAGTGAATCATGCACACATATCATGAAGCTTTTCCAAGTTTATCTTGAGACCCTCAGAGATGAACACAACCTCTCAGCATTCTGGATGTCATACCTGGACATGGTTGAGATCATGCTGGACTTAATTCGAGCCTCCAGAGAAGGCAACTGGATGCTCCACCTAGGAGCAATCCGACAGATGATACCGTGGTGTTTTGCCTATGACAAAGTGAACTATGCCCGGTTCCTAACCTACTACTATGCCTTGATGTCTCGACTGCCCATTGAACACCCAGAGGTCCATGAACACTTCATGCAAGGTGGCTTTTCGGTCCAGATCGGTAGCAAGAATCCCTTTGGACGGATCCCTGTGGACCAGACAATCGAAGAGACGATCAACAAAGACACCCAGACACCAGGGGGCACAAAAGGCTTCAGCCTGAAAGGCGGAGCTGTCGCCAGGTACTACCTGACATCGGAGTATCGCAGCAGGTACTTAAGGCAGCTCAGGACTATGGTAGTAGGCCAAAAGTATACTGACTTCAGCCACCCAGACCTACAGATGCCCAGGATTAGAAGAGATGAGGCCGATGTCCAATCTTTAGTTCAACTGATGGAGACCAGCTGGTTGAACCCCTTCAACGCAGAGCAAGAAGATCTTGTCAGTTTGTCACCTGCGACTATGGCACCACCAGAAGTTGTCAAAGACCTTCTAGGGGCCTACAGAATAGGAGAGGATGCATATCAAGCCTTCAAGGAAGAGCGCCTGGAGATCGATACGCCAACTATACAGTTTCATGACACGATGACGAAGACGAAACTGAGAACGTTCACTAACATCAGAATGAAGCCACGCTCACAAGACCATGCCAAGGAGGTTATCTTAAAGGCTGACAGGAACCTATTTGGCCAGATGATCCTTGTTGCCGAGAACAGAAAGCTCAAAATGAGTGATGTCTTGGCTCATCCCCTGGGGCCTTTGCCTTGGGCACTTGCCAGCGGTGATGGGTCTCTCCGCAAGACCAACAAGGCTGCCCTCGCAAAGGAGTTAGAGAGGAATGTTTCTCCTGCAGAAGTGATACCCGAGCCCTCTGCTACCATAATTGATGGGATGAGCCTGGTCCACAAACTGAAGGGAAACGACAAAACTTTTTCACAGCTTGCAGGTACAGCACTGAGTCACGCTGTTCATGAAGGTGCTAAGAGCAGGCGCATTGATGTTGTGTTTGATATCTACAAGGAGACATCCATCAAGGATGCAGAACGAGCCAAAAGAAGTGCAGGCACAGGAATTCATTTCAAGAACATTCAACCTGGGCACAACATCCAGCAGTGGAGAAAGTTACTCGGTAGTTCCTCCAACAAGGCAAGTCTTATCAAGTTCTTGGTTGAAGAATGGAAGGCACCACAGCACAGGGAGAAGCTCAAGGACAAGGAGCTGTATGTCACATGTGAGCAGCGCTGCTTCAAGATCACCAAAGAGCAGTGGGAAGAGGCTCCTGAGCTTAAGTCAACTCAAGAAGAAGCAGACACACGCCTTCTTCTCCATGCACTTCATGCAGCAGAATCTGGGAACAAGTCTGTCATCATCACTGCAGAAGATACAGACGTCATGGTGTTGTGTCTTGGCATGTGCCACAAGATCCCATCCCATCTGTTCCAGAAGTGCGGGACGAAGAACCGGACAAGATTCCTGGATATCACCACACTGAGCCGCACACTGGGAGGCAGCGTGTGTGATTCATTGATTGGTATGCATGCCTTTACAGGCTGTGATACCGTCAGTGCATTCGCTGGCCGAGGGAAGATGACGACACTCAAGCAGGTGAAGATGGACAAGACATACCAGCATGCTTTTCACGAACTTGGACGCTCATGGGAAGTGTCTCCTGAACTCTTTGAGAAGCTACAGGAAATCACCTGCCACATGTACCTACCATCTACCCACACAACTAAGGTAAACAAGCTTCGGTATGAGCTGTTCTGTGCAAGACGTGGAGAGGTAGAGTCAAGTCAACTCCCTCCTTGTGAAGACTGCCTCTTCATGCATGCACTGCGTGCAAAACTACCAGGCTGCGATCTGGAGGAGAAGTCTTCAGAGCCAGCCATTTGTTGCGAACCCAACAGACTGCGGTTGGATGACAGATGAGGACGGTAAGCTTGCCGCCAACTGGATGCGAGGCTCACCAGCACCAGATGCTGTTATGCAGCTACTGTCTTGCAAGTGTGTGCGGTCATGCGAACTCCCTAAGTGTACTTGCCTCAGCAATGGTCTAAAATGCACGGACATGTGCAGGTTACAGACATGTCAGAACAAGGCTATTGAAGAAGAGCCGGTGGCACAACAGTCAGATTCCGAGTCTGACGTAGATGATATTTAGGGGTAGTAATTTGCCATAATAGTATGTACAAGCCCATGGCATGCTTAGTGTGTATTTACAGGACTTGTATTAAATGTGACAATTACTATATGCATTTTGTTGACATTTAGGCATTCCTGTCCCCAAATTTGACATTTTAAAAAATTTCGGAATTTTCGGTAGGGTATGTCTATTCAAGAAGTGATAACGACCATTAAGCTACCAATGTGCAAGGGCTATCATATCAAAACATAAACTAGAGACATGTAGCAAGCTAAAAACACCTAAGAGAATTAGTCACCCCGGGTGGTACCGATATCCCAAAATTCGGGTCTTGGCTCATGGACTAACTCTACCTCAGATTCTTCACGGTCTCACAAGCGCCGTAGAGAAGAGTACGACACCTCGAGCAGCCGGCGTGAGACTCCGCAGCCGCTCCCTCCTACACCTCCCTCAGATACATTTACACGTGATTCTGGGGAGTCGGAAATAGGATCTGAATCATTACCATCTACATCTAGGCAGGAACAGGCTGTACGTGAACCTCCTAATGTGACTTTTGCAATATCAAAATTAACGGTAGTTCCCTGGGGTGTGAAGGCGGCAGCCCCAAGTAGGGTGCTAGCCGACCAATTCAGGGGATATCCGCCGGGGGCCCAATTAAGCTCACAGATGATGCAGGACTCCCCGCCCATGGCGGCAGGGGGTTACTGGCGCCATTCAGACCCATCTCTAAATATCATTCCAGAACGGACTGAGGAAGGCGACATCAACGTGTTGCCGTCGTCAGTGCCCGATTTATCATGGCCTCTGGCAGATAATGAGATGACTCACACGGGCTAGAATCACAAGAGATCTTGGAGCAGAGTGAGGAGCCAGCGGATGGTTTGTTTTCCCCGGCTCCTCAGTCTCTCCCTAGTAATTATTCTGAGGCTAGTTCAAACTCATCCAAAGATACCTCTAGGAAATGGATGACTTCTGATCAGGTAAAAAGAGTTATTACACAATGTGATACAACATTATCAAACCCCTGCCTCAGCTCATCCCAAAGTTACCCTCTCAGCTCAGCCCCCTAACACGTCTGTTTTGAGACCTTTAGAGTCGCCGACTGTTCCCCCTACTTGTCCAACCCAGTTGGTGGCAGCTACCCCGGGCCCCACAGGGCCGGCGGCTCTCGCTATGTCCAACTTTAGGGTGGTTACTGATGTTCAACCCCCTCCCTTAGATAAAGAGCCTATAAGGAAGGGCCCCATGCCCCTCCTTTATGGCACAGATTGCTCTTGGGTACCTGTAGTGCCAGAGAACCCCCTTATAGCTCAACTTTCGGTATCAGGGGACACTCCAGTCCCAGGCGAGTGGTCCATCAAAATTAATAAGAACCGTAAATTTCGGGCCAGAGACGAGACAGGGAGGGTATTAGATGTCCTAATTAAGGGTGTCCCAAGTTCACTTAACCCGGCATATTTTGTGTATTCTGCAGCACCGGCCGTTCCTTCTGCCGCTTCTGCACGACTTTTTGCTGACTGGTCGAAGGCTGATGGCATTAATGAAGTCAAAGCCTTAAATTCTCTTACGCCGGAGTTGGCTACAACTCCGGCTCTGGACCAAGCTCATTGGGTATTGGGCAAGTATTCGCCAAAACAATCACCACCAAAGCTTCACATCAAATCCCACCAGAGAATCATAATTATTTTTCCCTACCAGTATCCAAAGCAGAAGGGGTGCCCCCAGCCTTACTAACATTTCTGGCGGCCACCAAAGTGTCATTGCATGCCCTTGATGAGCCTTTCTCTCCCCCCCCGGCTACTCACTTGGACCGAGATTTTAAGTTACGCAATAAAGCCTACCGGATGTTCTCGCAGTACTTGGTGAGTCATCAAATAGCCGCCTCTCTTGCACGCACGATCTCGGCCATCAATGAACCCAAAATAAGAAAAGTCATTGAGCTTTCTCGTAGACTTTCACTACAAAACGCCATTCAGTCCCTAGGGGACATTATAATTGCAATTTTGGAGGCGGTTAGAGCTCGCCAAGATCTGAGAGTACATCTGGTGAGGAAGTTGCCGGCGGACATAGGTCGCCGGGTAACCCTCTCCCCGGTTCTGACACCCACTTTGCTTGACACTGAAATGTGGAGTTTAGTTTTTAATATGGTAAGTGGGTGGAAGCAAGTGACCTCCCAAGCTAGGAAGGATCCACCCAAGAAACCCTTTCATAAACCAAAGGGCGGTAGCAAACCGTACCAACCTCACCCTAAACAGTCACCTAGAGACCCCAGACCACCTCCTCAGCACAGAGGTAATCAGTACAAAGTACAAACCCAAACAAGGTAAGTACGGGTATAAAGGGAAAGCCCCATATAAAAATCAGGGCACTGCAACAGCCAAAGCTAGTCAAGCGTCCGATTCCAACCTCCCTCCACCTCCAAAAAACTAGCCACTCACACTCCCCGCATCCCAAAGCCAAGCTCAAAGGCCCAGGATTGGAGAGTTGCCTTGCAGGACGAACCCCGGCTGCACCTGGGTTCGTTCCGTGCGTTCCGCTCAGCTTGGCCCAAACGTACCTGGGCCAGGAAGATTGAGCAAAGGAATCACCTGGTGGTGGCTCCGGTGGCCTCGACTGCGTCAGTCGCAAGAATACTCCCCTGTGTCTCAGGAGGCGGAGGACATGTTACGAGAAATGATTGCCAAACGGGTCCTTATCCATGTAGATCCCCTTCAGCCAGTGTTCACGTCAAGACTCTTTTTAGTGCCAAAAAGGGACAGTGGGCAGATGCGACCGTTTCTGGATCTCTCGCATCTGAACACCTTTATAGAGAATTCACCCTTCAGGATGCTGACGGTTCAGCAGCTCAGACTCGCACTTCCGCCGCAAGGTTGGATGTGTTCGATAGATCTCAAAGATGCCTATTGGCATGTCCCTATCAACAAGAGGTTCCAAAAGTTCTCGCTCTGAGAGTCCGGCACGAGACTTATGTTTTTCAAAGGATGCCGTTGGGTTAAACCTAGCACCAAGAGTATTTACCAAACTCGTCCAGCAAGCTCTTTTTCCCCTGTTAGTTCAAGGAATACAGGTGTTTTGGTATCTGGACGATTGGCTAGTAGTGGCGAACTCTGTAGAATTATGTCTAGACCATGTCAACCAGGTGTTAAATCATGTACAAGCCCTGGGGTTCAAGGTGAACTTGGCAAAGTCGCACATTGTCCCCTCAAGGACGATTCAGTGGTTAGGACTGATCTGGGATACCGCCCCTCTGACTATGACTCAGAGTGCGGACAACCGCAACAGATTTCGAAGGAAACTGTTCCGGTTCCTCCACAGTCTGGATACGACCAGGAAAACGTGGGCTTCCCTGATCGGTTCTATCAACTGGGTTCAAATAACTGTCAAGTTGGCCCGATTGAAAGCCAAGCGATTAATCATGGAAGGCAACAAAGCGTTCCCTCTCTTGCCGTAGGAGAAATTATGGCCAATTCCTCCATTAATCCATATCTTACTATCGGCCTGGACCAAGCAAGACGTCCTCTACTCAGTCACGTCATGGGTTTCTCCTCCGCCTACGGTATGGGTAGACACGGACGTCTTGGGGACCCTGGGTTGGGGGTATCAGTCAAGTCTAGGCCACCAAGGGCAAGGCAGTTGGGGGACAGACAAACAGCCACATATCAACAAGCAAGAGCTTTTAGTTCCCCTGTTTTTTCTCCAAACTCACGGCACAACATTGAAGAACACATCAATAGCATTCCGAATGGACAATCAAACCACAGTTTTTTGCATTCAGAAGAAAGGCTCAGTGAGGTCACGAGAGTTGTTGAGAGTTTCAGATTTTTTTTTTACCCTAGCCGACTCGCTAGGGATTTCCCTACATGCTACCTACCTCCCCGGCATAGCGAACGTCTGGGCAGACGCTCTATCTCGCCGGCGGAGCACTCTAGTAGAATGGACAATCAAACAGGCTATCTTCAACAAGATGATTGCAAAGCCGGCCCGTCCACAGATAGACTTGTTTGCGTCAGCAGAGAACCACAGACTGCCACTCTTTTTGACCCGGCACGGGGTAACCCCGGCGGGGGGACCCGATGCATTACTGGTGGACTGGAACAAGTGGACCTCAATCTATCTGTTTCCGTCACTAGACTCTGTGTTAAAGTGCAAAGTCATTCACAAACTGAGGGATTACCGGGGCCAGGTAGCGTTGATCGCACCTCTTTGGCCGGCTCAGGTATGGTACCACCAATTGCAACAGTGGTGCAAGAACCCGACATCCCTCCCGGTCTCCGTATTCCACTTGGAAACAATTGGCAACCTTCGGACCTCGCTCAGTTTTGCCTTGTGGATATTAAAATTTTACTATGCCAAATGGCTAAATCAATTTGGACCAAGTGTCACTCAAAAGCTCATGAATCAATACACACCGTCGACCAGGCAACAATATCAATCACATTGGAAAACCTTTACAACCTGGATTGTTGAGTCAGAGCAAAAGACTGCCTCAGCAGCCTTAATCTTCAAGTATTTAGACTATCTATTTGAGCAGAAACATTTTTCGGTCATAACGTTAAAAAATCATCTGTCTGCCATTAGGACCCCCTTCCTTGACCTCACCGGCCTGTCTGTTCCGCAGGCGGAGGAGAAAGGTTTTATGAGGGCGTGTTTTAAGCTTTGTCCACCTCCCCGCCAGCTCATGCCAACCTGGTCCCTTGATAAAGCTCTTAGAGTTGCTGCAATCACGCAAATACAATAATGCGCCGGACTTTGATTCAATCTTAATGAAAGCCGTTTTTCTCATGGCACTTGCCACCGGAAACCGGGTCTCTGAGCTGGCGGCGATGAGCAACGAACCAAACTGTCTCAGGTTTGGGAGACTACACGACAATGTTCAAATCGCGCCGTCTCTCTCCTTTATTGCTAAGAACGAACATTCGGACCATGTTTTTTCTGAATTTTCCGTCCCGGCCTTAAAAAGAGGCCTCATTCATCACATTTTATGTGCTGTGCAAGCCCTCACAAAGTTTATGAGGATTGCGCAACCTCGCCAACTAGGTGCTTTATGGGTTAACCGATTAGGTAAGCACATTACAAAATGGAAGTTAGCTTCCTTGCTTGTCGACGTGATCAGGGAAAGCAATCCCGGCGTGATAGGCAGGGCTCACGACATTAGGAAATGGGCAGTGTCCCTCAGATTTTTACAATTTTTTTCGATTGATGATATTGCTAAAACCCAACTTTGGGCTTCCAATCATACGTTCCTAACACGCTACCTGTCGGTTGCCCTAGATAAACCAAAGCGTACCTGTGTAGCTTTACGGCAACGGGTACAGTAGGTCTTATGATATTAGACATTGTTTAGTTTTAAAAGGGGGGAGGGGGGTGCAGAATAGTCCATATCCCCCTGTACCCTTGGAGAATTGTGATAAATCACGAGCTGTGATAGGACGGGTTCTACAGTCCAGGATTAGTTGACTTATTTTTAAATCCTAAGAATTTATTGCATAGTTGCAACTATGTCTGTTTTACCAAAGTGTACAAAGTATAGGTTTGACTCCTGCAAGGAGATAAAGAAAACCTAATATTTAGTAGTGGCCCCGTAATCATTGACGAATATGCCTATTACATAAGGCCTCCTCTTCAAACGCTCATTTACCGTAGTTTGAATCTACCGCGCAGAGCATAAAAAATTGAGGAGCCTTCATCATGAGCGCACGCAACCTCACTCATGGTTCTGTCATTATGAAATTGGGTTCTCACTACGAAAAAACTTTGTAACAAATAATAAATAAAAAGAAAATAAGAATAACTATTCATAAGCTTTCCATATACTTGTGGATGTACTTGTGTGGATATTTGACCAGACGCTGACTTCAGGCGTCATACTTCCTTCACTGACATATCAAGTAAACCAAAATCCTTAATACATCAACGAATGGGAAGGGGATGGTCGGGAGGGCCCCAGTCGTCAATGATTACGGGGCCACTACTAAATATTAGGTTTTCTTTATCTCCTTGCAGGAGTCAAACCTATAATTTATTAGTGGCCCCTCCATCATTGACGATTATGCCTGATATCTAAGACTGGAGGGGGACATTCGTAATCATATCATAACTCTAGCAAAAGCAGATAATCAAACAACCACATAGTATTCATACTTTGTAAAAAAGATATATTTTGTGCATAAACTTTATACAGCATATATATTCAAAAAGGGGTACAAGCAGGAGCGTGCTTCGAAGAAGCCTGCTTGAATAAAAAGGGTTAACTCTGAGACTCTGTACACAGATCTGCTAGTTAAGAAGGCACCCCACTTAAGTAAGTGGTGAAAAACAAAAACTTATAAGTCTACATGTGCACATATAAACCCCATTAAAGTAGTTGATATATTCCTTGTGTGGAATATATCGTGTTGGTGTATCGCTGAAAAGGGAGGGAATTGAGTGGAAGCTACCTATACTGCTGTTTGCGGATGATACAGTTCTGATGAGTGATAATGAATGGGAGTTGCAGGGTCTGGTAAATGAGTTTGGAACAGTGTGCGAAAAACGGAATTTGAAGGTAAATACGGGGAAGAGCAAGGTTATGGTCTTCGAAAGTGGTGAAGTCACAGAGTGTGAGGTGAAGCTGAACGGTCAGGCTATGGAGATCGTCAACTCTTTTAAGTATCTGGGCAGTGTGTTGAGTAAAGATGGGACTATGGATGAAAAGGTGCGGGAGAGGGTACAACAGGGGAAGAGGGTTGTAGGACCGCTAAAAGCAGTAACAAGAAATAGGGTGGTCAGTATGGAAGTGAAGAAGTCCTTGCATGACAGTGTGGTAATCCCGACACTGACTTACGGAAGCGAAGCATGGACGTTGGTTGAGAGACTCAGACCAAGAGTGAGAGCAGTGGAAATGAATTACTTAAGGAGTGTGTGTGGAGTTACATGGAGGGATAGACAGACTAATGAGGAAGTAAGAAGGAGGTGTGGTGTGGAGGTAGATGTGCTGGAAAGTGTGAAAAGGAACAACTTGAGATGGTTCGGCCATATGGAACGTATGGAAAGCGAGAGAATGACTAAGAGGGTGTACGAGAGCGAGGTGGAGGGACAGAGGGGGAGAGGTAGACCGAATATGAGGTGGAAGGATGGAGTGAGGAACTACATGAACGAAGGCGGTGCTGGTTGGGGGGAGGGGCGTCGACTGACTGGGGACAGAGGTGCATGGGGGCGGTTCGTTCGTGGCCACCCCTTCGGGGATCACGGCGTCAGGCAATAGATAGATAGATAGATATATTCCTAAAAATATACCCAAGAATCACATGAATTCTTGTACTTTCGCAGAAGTACTGAACTCTTGTACTTATGCAAAAGTACTTACATCAAAAATAAAATTCGCAGTCGCAGCTACTGAGATTGTCTTAAAATTATATTGCTTCACAGCCAAAACTACTTACAACAAGAGTTGTTGTTTTACTACTATTGTACTTTAGCACAATTTCCTGTAATGCATATTACAGAGAAATTTTATATCACAACACCTATATACAGTATCACAGCTCGTATGCTCCGTACACATACTCCGGCGGGGTCTAGGGTGTCCTATGCTACACTGACTGCACCCCCCCCCCTTCTTTTCTTAACTTAAACAATAAGTGACTGAGAGGCCCCCTAGACCCTCTGCCTTAAAGCTATACATGGCATGGAAGGTCTGTCTAGAGCTACTGAAAGGTATCGAGTAAAAAACGTATGATTAGAGGACCACAGGTGCATAGACGCTATGTCCTCAACAGAAAAATTCTTAAGGAAACGCAAAGAGGCCGCCCATTTGCGTAAATCCTGGGCTCTTCCCACGACGCCGGGATTACTCTCTTTAATGACTTCGACTAGGAGAGAAGCTAGTTTTCGTTTCATTAAGCGTTGGCCCGTACTCGCTACCCATAAAGCACCCTGTTGATTCAGAGGTGCTACTCTCAAATATTTGGTTAGAGCTTACACTGGACATAAATTATGGTGCACTTTTCCCCTTTTTAACGCCGGCACCGTGAACTCTGAAAAAACATGTTCACTGTGTTCATTTTTGGCGATGAACGCCGGGGAAGGTGCAAAATGAATACACTCATTGAGCCTACCAAACCGTATTCAATTAGGTGTGTTGCTCATCGCCGCCAGCTCAGACACCCTGTGTCCGGTAGCCAAAGCCATAAGGAAAACTGCCCTTTTTAAAAGTAAGTCAAAATCTGCAGTATTTTGGTACAGACGGGAATGAAGTAAAGACAACGCCTTGTCCAGAGACCAGGTAGGCATGAGCTGACGGGGAGGTGGGCGGAGTTTAAAACATGCTCTCATGAAACCTTTTTCCTCCGCTAGTGGTATGGTTAGACCTGTAAGGTCAAGGAATGGCATCCTAATTGCTGTTAAGTGATTGTTTAATGTTACTACAGATAGACGTTTCTGCTCGAACAGATAGTTTAAATAATGAAAAACCAAAGCCACCGAAGGAACGGTTTGTTCTGTTCTAATTATCCAAGAAGTAAAGGACTGCCAGTGCGATTGATACTGTCTCTTCGTAGATTGGGTATATTGAATTCATGAATTTATCGGTCACGTTTCTACCATACAGTGTTAGCCACTTGGCCTCCTGAATGTCCATAATGCAAAAGTCAGCGAGGTCTCTAGGTTGCCAATCGCGTCTAAGTGGAAATACCCGACCGGGAGCGACACCGGGTTCGGGCACCACGTTTTCAATTGGTGGTACCACAACTGCGCCGGCCACAGGGGCGCGATTAATGAGACTACGCCCCGATAATCCCGTAGTTTGTTTACTACGTGGCACATTAGAGAAGTGTCTGGTGGCGGAAACAGATAAACAGAACTCCACATGTTCCAGTCCGTCACCAGTGCGTCGGGTCCTCCCGCCGGCGTTATTGTCCGGTGGGTGAGATACAGCGGGAGCTTGTGAGTCTCCTCGGACGCAAACAGATCCACTTGTGGATGGTAAGGCTCCGCAATCATTTGGTCGAAAATGTTTTGCTTGAGCGCCCATTCTACCGTTGTGCTCTGTCTCCGAGACAGAGCGTCTGCCCAGACGTTTGCTACGCCTGGGAGATAAGATGCGTGAAGATGAATGTTCAGCTCGCCGGCTAGAACAAAAATCTTTTCTGACACATTTAGCAACTTCCGAGATCTCGTTGACCCTTGTTTCTGAATGCAGTGAACCGCATTCAGATTGTCCATCCTGAAGGCCACCGATTTGTCCCGTAAAGTAGAGCCGTGAGCCTGAAGGAAATACAAGGGGACTAGTAACTCTTTGACATTGATGTGGGAGGTTTCTGAATGGGACCAAAGCCCTTGACCCCGATGCCCGTGGTTTGACTGAAAGCCCCAACCTATCGTTCCTGACGCATCCGTGTCTACCCATACCGTCGGCGGAGGAGAGGTCCATGACATGACCGAGTGCAATGTTTCCCTCTTCGCCCAGACCGCTAGTAAGCTGTGTATTAATTTTGGGATGGGCCATAATGTTTCCGCCGGCAATAGTAGAAAAAATTTGTTGCCCTCCAATATTAAACGTTTGACTTTCAACCGGCCCAACTTGACAGTTAGTTGAATCCAGTTGAGAGAGCCGACCAGAGATTCCCAGACTCTCCGTGTCGTAGTCAGACTGTGAAGAAACATAAACAGTTTCTTGCGAAACCTGTTCCGATTGTCCACACTCTGACTCAGAGTGAGAGCAGCTGTGTCCCAGACCAGCCCTATCCACTGGACCACTCGTGAGGGAACAAAGTTTGACTTTACCGGGTTTACCTTGAACCCTAGAAATTTTACATGATTTAATGTTATGTTGACATGATTGATGCATAACTGTTCCGTCTCTGCCACCACCAGCCAGTCGTCTACATACCACAAAATCCTGATCCCTTGTTCTAACATGGGCATCAGGGCTTGCCGGACCAATTTCGTGAATAAGCGAGGTGCTAGGTTTAATCCGAACGGCATCCTCTGAAAGACATAAGTCTGATGCTTTATTCGTAATGCCAAAAATCGTTGAAACCTTTTGTTTACCGGGACGTGTCAGTACGTGTCTGTCAGGTCTAAAGAACACATCCACCCTTCCGGCGGAAGTGTTAGCCTGATTTGATTCACTGTCAGCATCCTGAAGGAGACGTTGTGAATATGGAGGTTCAGATAAGACAGGTCTACGACTGGCCTCATCTGAACAGTGTCCCTTTTGGGCACTAGAAAGAGTTTGGACGTAAATACTGGGTAATTTTGAGGGACCGGGATGATGACATTCTTGGCGATCATCTCTTGGATCAGTGACTCCACCTCTAATGAAACAAAATTTGCCTTTGTCGGCTGACGTAAGCGAGGTCGCCGGAGCCACTACCAGGTGATGCCTTTGCGTGCCACCATCCTCGCCCATGTGTTTAATGGCCATGCGCGATGACACGCCCGGAATGACCCAGTTAGCAGACAAGGGTTCGCCGGCTGGACTACCCTCTGATCCACCCGCCGGAAGACTGGCCCTGGGAGTGAGAGAGACCCTAGTTTTTTGGTGGTGGTGGTGGTGTATGCTTTGATGACTGGCCGGGTTTGGTCGGAGACGGGCCCTGGCCTGGTCGTTGATACTTCTGTCCTTTATGATTACCTGAAAACTTTCCTTGCTTGTATCTGTACTGAGCCTGACTTTGGGTGGAAGAGGACTTAGGCAGATGAAAGGGCTTTGCCCCACCAGGTTGAGCTTTTGCGACTGGTTTGGGCTTGGTAAAATTGAAAGCAGGTTTCTTAGATGGGGCGGGACTGTGCTTAAAGGCCTGAGCCATGTTGAACACTATTTTCCACACCTCCGGGGACATTAAAGAGGCAGTTAGAACAGGGGACATAACTACTTGATTTGCAATCCTATCCGGGAGCTTCCTCACGAGAGACATCCTTAGATCTTGTCGTGCCCGCACCGCCTCTAGCAAGGCTGTACGGATATCCCCCAGTGACTGTATATAAGTCTGGAGTAGCAAGCGTCTAGATAGTTCGATAGCCTTTCGGACTTCCGCGTCCGCAATTGCCTGAGAAGATCTGAGCATTGACTTTGCTACCTGTTGTGTGACAATATACTGGGAAAACAGTCTATATGCTTTCCCACGTAGTCTAAACTCCCGGTCTAGGTGAGCAGTGGATGGTGTGGAAAAGGGATCTTTAAGTTCGCATAGATTAATTTTAGGGGCAGCTAAAAATGCAAATAAAGCAGAGGGAACTCCGCCGGCAGAGAATACCGGCATCGAGAACCAAGAATGGCTTTCTTGTGGAATTTGGTGTGAAGATTTAGAGGTAAAAGTCATTGCAAAGTTTTGAGCCTCCACTTCCCATTCCACCCAAGGACCCGGACCCAACTGCTCCACCTTCAAAATTGGATATGCGGCTGTGTCTGTGAATATCTTTAAACCTAACTCTGGTGTTAGAGCTGACAGTGCTTTTATATCATTGAAACCGTCATGCTTGGTCCAGTCCGAAAACAGTTTTGAAGCTGACGCAGGGGGCAGGGCCGGTGTAGAAGTATACACAAAATAATCATTGTTATGCCCTGTTTTTCTACAGGATTAACTTGGGTAATGTGAGTTCTATCTGACTGGGTATATAAGGCTGCATGCACAATACAAGGCATGAGGAATAGAGAACACAAAATAAACACACGGTAACACGACACACGATCACGTTTATTTAAGCATGTGAATAAAGAGCATAGAAATATAGTAATACTCGTACAAAACAAATAATAGAAGGGAACTGCTAGCATTAGCGGATCTGGATGGAGCCTAGTCTCCCACTTCCAACGTTCAGGTATACTCTTCTGATCACGGGTTTAGTTAGCAAGGTTTATTATACTGGAAGACCTCAATGTAGTTATGTATTCAATTTCACTAATTAGATTTCTTACTGGAAGGTCGCGTGCCCAAATAGCAGCTCACAGTTAGAATTAGATACGCGTCTATTTCTGAACACGGAAAATTCTAGTAACCTCAAGGGGGTACTGATCTAAGATTTATATTCTTATGACAGAATTACGTAGAACACAAATCAGTGGGCGAACATTAGATATCACTAGGGTTTAGTTATCTGAATAAGGTAATTACGAGAGTCAATGTCGCCTGTTAATTAATGAACACTGATACGCTTAGTACGTCCCAAATGGAATGGTTAAATATGAGTTACACTGGGCAAGTTATAGCCACTTCATAGAAAAGTTAATAAGTGAATGTCGAACTGGTACTATAACACTTAGTACTAGTAACGTGAATCTTGAACAGTATTTGTTGGTCTGGTCCTGGTTATCTTGCTTCCGGTGATGTTGGGGGCTAACGACTGGTTCCTCGGCCGTCCAGGTGGTCCAAAATACAGGCAGTTCTCAAGTCGGATCTCTTGACGATCGGTGCTGGCTACACACTTATATACCCACTAATTTGTGTGAAGGTTATAAGGTGCACATTGGTACTTGTACATGGACAGCTCTTCTATTTAACTTCTGCCATGGAGTCTGCCGGCTCGGGAATCTCTCAACTCAGGAACAACACAAGGGCAGAGCTAGAGGTTAACTTCAGGGTAGTGACCACTGGTTGGTGTCTAACTTTCAACTGATTTGACTGGGGGCGGGAGCTAGGTTTATAGGCTCGGTTCTGGACCCTGTAGGCAATAGGGATCTCGAGTCTTATGGACTTATTTTGAGCCCTCATTAGATATGGGGACTAGGTAAGATGGTGATTACTGTTGTGGCACATGGCTATGGAAGTCTTCATATTGATATATAACTGAGCCTTAGTAAAAGGTACTATTTCGGCTATACTGGAAGTATTTATGGGAGGGAGACTGGATCTACTTTGCGGGGAGGACTGGGACAGCTGTGATAGGTGTGTCTCTCTTATATTACTCAGTCTTCGTTCTATTGCATAGCTGAGGTGCTAATTTGACTATCCGAGTATGCAAAACAGGTGAATGGGTTATTGTGCGTAAAGAGAGGTTAGTAAGGGGGTTAGACATGCATGGTTAGTTCATTGATAGGAAGAATTCCTAGGCTACCTGGCAATGACCCGGAAGTCAAAACAGGGGTCAGGTATACCTCCGCGGGAGTGGGGGTCTCCCTCCTCGGGTGGGTAAAAAGGGGTAGCCGGGCGCTCTCTCTCTGGGATGGTCTGCGGCGGCTGTGGCTAGGGGCTTGCCATATCACCAGTGTTTGTAATAACCCTCTGTTTATGAGACAGATGTGGGTGTTTTTAATATCAAAACCGAAGGTGCCTTGGCCAGCTGGTTGTAATCGGTTGGTTGGTAATTACTGGTTTGCTTGATGTGGTGGAGACTGGTTTCTAACTCTGCCACATTTATCTGGAAGTATGGCAATAGAAGTTAGTGACTGGCGAGGCGGCGAGCCTCACTCCGCCGACCATTACGGGCAGGGTTGTGAATGGGTTGTAAGAGAATAGATGGCATGCAAGGGGTTAGTAAAGTTCTAATGTTGTTCTGGCCTACTAAGTGAAGGCAGCTGGATAGGAGTATATATATAAAAGGTTGGAGAGTCGTTAGCAACGGAAAAAATCAAGGATCTTTAAGAGGTATGAAGAGAGAGGCTAGGTCGGACAAGAGTCGAGAAGCGCTGGTGTATTTTACTGAAGGGGGGAAGCTCAGGGGGGCTACAGGGAAATTTGACCCTAAGGTCTCTGGGCGTGAGGATGGCAGTAGGCTGCAGTTGAAATTGGAGTTTTTAAAGGACATTGAAAGTACGTTAGCCAAATGCTACCGGGTGGATGCAACTACTGGGTGGTATATGAGTCCCTGGAAAAGAATATAATCATATTGACTGTGGGGCGTGATGGGGGCAGCAAGGAGGTTAACTGTAGGGGGTGTGTGCTTGACGGTGGATAAAGTAGGGAAAAACATGGTGTTAATTATTACTCGTCAATACGAGGGGTTATGGACCTAATTATTTGACACGATTTCTTGTAACGTCTATGTGTCCGCTTGGGTAACTGCTTTTTCTAAGAAATATAGACAAAAGAAAGCGGCAGTTCGTAGGGTCCTGAACTACTTCGTTTATTGTTTCGGAAGTACTTATGATAGATACTGGTAACAAAGGTTATCTATAACCATCTCTGGTTGGGGTAAGAATTGGAGTTACAGACATGGTGGCTAACATCCGTATTCCATGGCTTGTCTAAGGCCTTATGGGGGCAATGGTTTCCTATCTCCTGGTGTACCCGTGGGTATCATTATTTCTTATGGATTTTGGACATGTGGTTTTTTAACATCTACTTCTCGGATGTAAGAACATACATAGATATATGGTTGTCGGATTTGTTGCCTT
>CM064581.1:29089747-29276163 GCA_032716605.1 Paralithodes platypus | reverse complement strand
GGTATTTACTGTTGTGGCACAGGGCGATAGGAAGCCTTTATATTTTCATATAACTGAGCCTTAGTAAGGTACTATTTTGGCTATACTGGACGTATTTAGGGGAGAGAGACTGGATCTACTTGCGAGGAGGATGGGGACAGCTGTGATAGGAGCGTCTCTCTAGATTGTTCAATCTTCATTCTATGGTATAGCTGAGGTGCTAATTTAGTGATCAGAGCATGCAAGAAAGGTAAATGGTTTATTGTGAGTTAATAGAGGTTAGTAAAGGTGTTAGTCATTCATGGTTAGTTCATTGATAGGAAGAATTCCTGTGCTACCTGGCAATGACTCGAAAGTCAAAACAGGGGCCAGGTATACCTCCGCGGGGGTGGGGGTCTCCCTCCTCGGGTGGGCAAAAAGGGGGAGCTGGGCGCCCTCTCTCTGATATAGTCGTCCGGCGGCTGTGGCTAGGGGCTTGCCATATCACCAGTGTTTGTAATAACCCTCTGTGTATGAGACAGATGTGAGTGTCTTTAATACCAAAACCGAAGGTGCCTTAGCTAGCTGGTTTTACTCGGCTGGTTGTTAATTGTAGGGTTTGCTGGATATGGTGGAGACTGGGTTGCTAACTCTGCCACATTTATCTGGAAGTATGGCAATAGAAGTTAGTTACTGGCGGGGCGGCTAGCCTCGCACCGACGACCATTGGGTGCAGGGTTGTGAATGTGTTGTAAGAGAATAGATGGCATGCAAGGGGCTAGTAAAGTTCTAATGTTGTTCTGGCCTACTAAGTGAAGGTAGGCTGGATAGGAGTATATATATAAAAGGTTGGAGAGCGTTAGTAACGGACAATTCAAGGATCTTCAAGAGGTATGAGAGAGAGGCTAGGTCGGACAAGAGTCGAGAAGCGCGGGTGTCTTAATGAGAGGGGGGGGGGAGTTCAAGGGCTACAGGGAAATTTTGCCCCTAAGGTCCCTGGGCGTGGGGGTGGCATTAGGCTACAATTGATATGGAAGTTTGAAAAGGCAGTAGAATACGTTAGCCAAATGCTACCGGGGAATGCAACTATGGGGTGGTATATGAGTCTGGAAAAGATAGAGTTATGTGATCAGTCAGAGGGTTATGGATACTATTAGTTGGCCCTGGGAACTGCGTTTTCTATTAAATATAAAATACCACCCACAGCGGCAGTTCGTAGGGGTACTTAGTTATTGTTTCGGGGTACTTATGACAGATACTGGTAACCAGGTTATCTTATACAATCTCTGGTTGGGGTAAGAGGTGTAAGACACGAAATAAATTGGCGTAGTGTGGGCTGTGGATACGAAGGAGGCAAGGGGAAGACGTATGACAATTGTGGAAAGTAAATGGAAAAAGGTGAACACAATGGCGGATAAAAATACTTAACCTAAGGATTGCATACATAGATTTATGGGGCGATGGGTCTTCAGAAGCTTAGTCTGGCAAGACAAGATGTTAGGGAATGTTAATATTAATACTTAGTTACTAGAGGAGCAATGCAAGGGGCGACTGAGCACGGGTTACATATATCTATACTCGTCATGGAATATGATATACGAGGTCTAGGGACAAGCGTGGGTGTTTGAACTTCTAAGATATATAACATCTACTTCTCGGATGCAAGAACATACATAGATATAATTATGGCTGTCTGATGTGTTGGCATTGGCTCAACGTCGGGACAGGCATGGGTGTTTTTAATATGAATGTATATTCCTGTTCATCATCTTTGTAGTTAGGAGTGTAGGACACGAGGGGGTTAGTGTACGTGAGGTGTGGAAAATGGTCAGTTTTAGAAAAGGTAAATGGGTGTGTCCTGGAGCTGTATAGCCCTGCGGGCTTGGGCCTGTCTGGAATGGCGGGCTCGGTCAGCTGGTCCTTTCGTTCTGTGGACCTTTCCTTTGGTGTTTCTGTGTGGTGTTCGTTCATGGCTTCTGTGGTGGGCTTCTCGTTCTGGGGCATTTTACTTCCCTCTCCTTCATTATAGGCTCGTCCTCGAGCCTCAAGGGTGAAGTAAAAAGAAGCATCGTCAGAAAAGTGTAGGTTAACAAGAAAAGTAGTATGACTAAGGGAAAAAAATAATATATACAGTATATGGAAAACATGTAAATTTAAGAAAGGGCAGATAATTAAGAACACAGGAAATTAAGAAGAGGTAAAGTGTTTAACAATGTATAAAGCAAATTTAAAAGATAGTCAGAAAAGTGTAGATTAACAAGAAAAGTATTATGACCAAGGGAAAAAAAAATACTATATACAGTATATGGAAAACATGTAAATTTAAGAAAGGACAGATAATTAAGAACACAGGAAATTAAGAAGAGGTAAAGTGTTTAACAATGTATAAAGCAATTTTAAAAGATAGTCAGAAAAGTGTAGGTAACAAGAAAAGTAGTATGACTAAGGAAAAAAATAATATATACAGTATATGGAAAACATGTAAATTTATAGAATCATGCCCAATCGCCTAGGAATTGAAAAACATAAAAAAATCAAGTACAATAATATCTTCATCATGAATGAATGAATGAATGAAAAAATTATACATTTTAATGGGAAGTGAAGCTAGGAATCTAGGTCAAGAGTGGTAGGGAGGCTGGACTGTGGACGAGCCGGCATGACCCACCTCCTCTACCAATCCTGATTTTAAGTGAATATTGGGGTGGATCTACCGTTAGTTCTTGTCGTTAGGAATGTGGGTCTGGGGGCGAGCTGGCCCGGGGCCAGTTTTGGAGGGGGGGTCTAAGTGGTTTCGGTCGGGGGTAGTGATAGGGGGGTTTTAAAGATGAAATGGGCAGGTCGAGTCGGGGTTGTTGTTGCGGAATAGGTTGGTGCTGGGGAGGGGTTGAATTGTGTAGAGAGTTGTGGTCGTGAGTGGGGTTTGGGGAAGGGTGAGTAAGGCTGAAGGTTGAGAGTTTACTATGATCGGGTGGTTTGGAGGTTTGGGGTGTGGGGATTTGATAGGGAGATGGTGGGGGGGGTCTGGGCAGGCAGGGTTGTGGTTTGAGAGGGGTTGAATTTAGACTGATTTTATTTCCGGGAGAGACATGGATGGGATTTCGAGGAGTGGTTGAAGTTGAGAGGTTGATTATGTTGTTTGGGGCGAGAGAGAGAGTATTTTGGGGTTTAGCCAAGGTGGAAAAAGTTTTGTGGTTGGATTGGGATGGGAGTGGTATTTCGTCGAGCGGGATCTTTGGGGGGGGAATTTGGGGCGGGTGGGGTAACGGTGAAGAGGGAGAGGTTGAAAGTTTAGCTGGGCTCATGATGGTGGGGGACCGACTGGTGAGCAGGTGTTCGGTACGCATGAGGGGGGGGAAATCACTTTGGTGGGGGTCACGCGTGAGGGGGGGATTAACGGCGCGTGTGGGAGGATCCGAGTGGTGGGGTGTGTCGGTGGCAGTGACGGTTTGCTTAGAGGTTATCTGGGGTTGGTGGGTTTGTCTGTCATGAGGGGGTGAGTCAATTTGGGGCGGGTGGGGTAACGGTGAAGAGGGGGAGGTTGATAGTTTAGCTGGGCTCATGATGGTGGGGGACCGACTGGTGAGCAGGTGTTCGGTACGCATGAGGGGGGGGAATCACTTTGGTGGGGGTCACGCGTGAGGGGGGGATTAACGGCGCGTGTGGGAGGATCAGAGTGGTGGGGTGTGTCGGTGGCAGTGACGGTTTGCTTAGAGGTTATCTGGGGTTGGTGGGTTTGTCTGTCATGAGGGGGTGAGTCAAGTGTGGGGTTTTGAAGTTTATTAGGGGTGTGAATTGTGGGGGGGCGGAAGGGAGCTACTGACGGAAAACTGTCACAAGGGAGATTTTGTTGGTGGGGGAATAGCTGAGTATTTCTGGGGGAAGGGGGGGAACATAGTTGGGTCCTTAGGTCGTCACGCGTGAGGGGAGGATTAACGGCGCGTGTGGGAGGGTCAGGGTGGTGAGAGGTGAGCGAGTTAGGAAACGGGATTTGTTGGGGGGACTGCGGCGGGTTGGTGGGGGAAGAGTTAGGTGTAGAACAGGGGTTATTGGTAGAGGACTGATCTATTGATTTGGGGTTGTTAACAGGACGAATTTTAGGAATCTTCTTGGTGGCAGTCACGGTCTGGTTAGCGGTTATCTGGGGTTGGTGGGTTTGTTTGACATTAACAGGACGAGTTTGGGGAATTTTCTTGGTGGCAGTCTCGGTCTGGTTAGAGGTTATCTGGGACTGGTGAGTTTGTTTGACATGAGAGGGCGAGTCAAGTGTGGGGTTTCGAAGTTTTCTAGGGGTGTGAATTGTGTGGGGGTGGAAGGGGGCTACTGACTGAAAACTGTCACAAGCTACCGACGGAAAACTGTCACAAGGGAAATTTTGTTGGTGGGGGGATAGCTGAACATTTCTGGGGTCATGGGGAAAATATGTTGTGGTAGGCCTACATAGGTAGGCATAGCTAGAATACGGGGCTTGTTGGGGGGGCTGCGGAGGGTTGGTGGGGGGAGAGTTAGGTGTAGAACAGGGGTTATTGGTAGAGGACTGATGTATTGATTTGGGGTTGTTAATAGGACGAATTTTGGGAATTTTCTTGGTGGCAGTCACGGTCTGGTTAGAGGTTCTCTGGGACTGGTGAGTTTGTTTGACATGAGAGGGCGAGTCAAGTGTGGGGTTTCGAAGTTTTCTAGGGGTGTGAATTGTGTGGGGGTGGAAGGGAGCTACTGACTGAAAACTGTCACAAGCTACCGACGGAAAACTGTCACAAGGGAAATTTTGTTGGTGGGGGGATAGCTGAACATTTCTGGGGTCATGGGGAAAATATGTTGTGGTAGGCCTACATAGGTAGGCATAGCTAGAATACGGGGCTTGTTGGGGGGGCTGCGGAGGGTTGGTGGGGGAAGAGTTCACTGGGGTTGGACTTTCACCGGAAGTCATTTTGGAAGGGTGCACGGAGTCTTGGATAGGGGCTAAAAGGTTGGATAGGGGATTCATCGAACTGCGTAGGCATTCTTCTCTGATGGCGAGCATATGTTCTTCGAATAAGCCATACGGGTCGAGATGGGCGGTGATGTGGGGTGGGAGGATGTTTAACAATGCGGTGAATAAGAGTTCATTTTGTTGGTCGTAATCTTCATAGCTATACGTGGTCCTCACGTATCTGTAGAGTTGTATGAGGGTCACATTTATATCCCCTTCATACTTGATCTCGTCGACTTTTATTATTTTGGGGGCGACGGGGGAACCCAAAAGTGGATCTAAGGTCCGGATCACGAAGGATCGAAACTGGTTCCAGGTACTCTCTGGCGTATCCTGTGTCACCATTTGGTGAACAAATTCTTGAAAGGTAGGCTTATCAACAAGTTGGGAAACGGCTTCTCCCAACTGTATAATATGCAAAATTGCCCAGGCGATTTTTTCGTGGTCATTATGAAGTACCACATCGTACACTGGCTTTATTATGTCTAAGTAACTGGTGATATCATAAGTGTTTATATCATACTTGGGAATGTGTGCGAATGGCTGAAGATTTCGCGATGTTGCCATGCTTCTACTGTTCCAAAATTGCAGTGTAATGCAACCTTTTATCCGAATCAAGAACCACCGCTGTCGCCAATGTTATGCCCTGTTTTTCTACAGGTTTAACTTGGGTAATGTGAGTTCTAAATTGACTGGGTATATAAGGCTGCATGCACAATACAAGATATGAGGAATAGAGAACACAAAGAAACACCTGGTAGCAAGTTACATGATCACGTTTATTGATATACCACTGCAGAATACTTGTGTAAGACAATATAATAGAATTGAACAACACTAGCATAAGTGGATCTGGATGGAGCCTAGTCTCCCACTTCCAACGTACAGGTATTAATCTTCTGATCACTGGCTTTGATTTCACAGGTTTATATACCGAAGACCATCAATGTTACTTATAGATTCATATTCACTGTTAGATTTATTACTGGTAGCTCTGGTGCACAAGTAGTAGTTCACAGACTAGATTAGACACGCATTTTTAGAGCACGGGAATTCTAGTAACCTCAGGGGGTACTGATCTAAGTTTTATATCCTTGTCTCAGAAATACATAGAACGCAAATCAGTGGGCGAACGTTAGATATCACTAGAGTTTTAATATCTGAATAAGGTAATTACGAGAGTCAAGGTCGCCTGTTAATTAAAGAGCACTGATCGCTTAGTACGTCCCAAATGGAATGGTTAAGTATGAATTACACTGGGCAAGGTCTTAGCCACTTCGTAGAAATATTAATTAGTGAATCTAAAACAGCACAGTAATATGTAGTACTGCTAAAGGGAATCTTGGGTAGTATCTGATGGGTCTGGTCCTGGTTATCTTGCGTCCATGATGTTGGGGGCTAACGACTGGTTCCGCGGCCGTCCAGGGGGGCCATATGTGTGAAGTTCTTCAATACGTGGGCAGGTCCTTCTATCCAAATCTGCCACGGAGTCTGCCGGTTCTGGGATCTCACTCCGGAACAACACAAGGGCAGAGCTAGAAATTAACTGCAGGGTAGTGACCCCTGGTTGGTGTCTAGCTTTCAACTGATTTGACTGGGGGCGGGAGTTAGATTTATAGGCTCGGTTCTGGACCCTGTAGACAGTAGGGATCTCGAGTCTTATGGACTTAATTGAGCTCTCAATAGATATGGGGACTAGGTAAGATGGTATTTACTGTTGTGGCACAGGGCGATAGGAAGCCTTTATATTTTCATATAACTGAGCCTTAGTAAGAGGTACTATTTTGGCTATACTGGACGTATTTAGGGGAGAGAGACTGGATCTACTTTGCGAGGAGGATGGGGACAGCTGTGATAGGAGCGTCTCTCTAGATTGTTCAATCTTCATTCTATGGTATAGCTGAGGTGCTAATTTAGTGATCAGAGCATGCAAGAAAGGTAAATGGTTTATTGTGAGTTAATAGAGGTTAGTAAAGGTGTTAGTCATTCATGGTTAGTTCATTGATAGGAAGAATTCCTGTGCTACCTGGCAATGACTCGAAAGTCAAAACAGGGGCCAGGTATACCTCCGCGGGGGTGGGGGTCTCCCTCCTCGGGTGGGCAAAAAGGGGGAGCTGGGCGCCCTCTCTCTGATATAGTCGTCCGGCGGCTGTGGCTAGGGGCTTGCCATATCACCAGTGTTTGTAATAACCCTCTGTGTATGAGACAGATGTGAGTGTCTTTAATACCAAAACCGAAGGTGCCTTAGCTAGCTGGTTTTACTCGGCTGGTTGTTAATTGTAGGGTTTGCTGGATATGGTGGAGACTGGGTTGCTAACTCTGCCACATTTATCTGGAAGTATGGCAATAGAAGTTAGTTACTGGCGGGGCGGCTAGCCTCGCACCGACGACCATTGGGTGCAGGGTTGTGAATGTGTTGTAAGAGAATAGATGGCATGCAAGGGGCTAGTAAAGTTCTAATGTTGTTCTGGCCTACTAAGTGAAGGTAGGCTGGATAGGAGTATATATATAAAAGGTTGGAGAGCGTTAGTAACGGACAATTCAAGGATCTTCAAGAGGTATGAGAGAGAGGCTAGGTCGGACAAGAGTCGAGAAGCGCGGGTGTCTTAATGAGAGGGGGGGGAGTTCAAGGGCTACAGGGAAATTTTGCCCCTAAGGTCCCTGGGCGTGGGGGTGGCATTAGGCTACAATTGATATGGAAGTTTGAAAAGGCAGTAGAATACGTTAGCCAAATGCTACCGGGGAATGCAACTATGGGGTGGTATATGAGTCTGGAAAAGATAGAGTTATGTGATCAGTCAGAGGGTTATGGATACTATTAGTTGGCCCTGGGAACTGCGTTTTCTATTAAATATAAAATACCACCCACAGCGGCAGTTCGTAGGGGTACTTAGTTATTGTTTCGGGGTACTTATGACAGATACTGGTAACCAGGTTATCTTATACAATCTCTGGTTGGGGTAAGAGGTGTAAGACACGAAATAAATTGGCGTAGTGTGGGCTGTGGATACGAAGGAGGCAAGGGGAAGACGTATGACAATTGTGGAAAGTAAATGGAAAAAGGTGAACACAATGGCGGATAAAAATACTTAACCTAAGGATTGCATACATAGATTTATGGGGCGATGGGTCTTCAGAAGCTTAGTCTGGCAAGACAAGATGTTAGGGAATGTTAATATTAATACTTAGTTACTAGAGGAGCAATGCAAGGGGCGACTGAGCACGGGTTACATATATCTATACTCGTCATGGAATATGATATACGAGGTCTAGGGACAAGCGTGGGTGTTTGAACTTCTAAGATATATAACATCTACTTCTCGGATGCAAGAACATACATAGATATAATTATGGCTGTCTGATGTGTTGGCATTGGCTCAACGTCGGGACAGGCATGGGTGTTTTTAATATGAATGTATATTCCTGTTCATCATCTTTGTAGTTAGGAGTGTAGGACACGAGGGGGTTAGTGTACGTGAGGTGTGGAAAATGGTCAGTTTTAGAAAAGGTAAATGGGTGTGTCCTGGAGCTGTTTAGCCCTGCGGGCTTGGGCCTGTCTGGAATGGCGGGCTCGGTCAGCTGGTCCTTTCGTTCTGTGGACCTTTCCTTTGGTGTTTCTGTGTGGTGTTCGTTCATGGCTTCTGTGGTGGGCTTCTCGTTCTGGGGCATTTTACTTCCCTCTCCTTCATTATAGGCTCGTCCTCGAGCCTCAAGGGTGAAGTAAAAAGAAGCATCGTCAGAAAAGTGTAGGTTAACAAGAAAAGTAGTATGACTAAGGGAAAAAAATAATATATACAGTATATGGAAAACATGTAAATTTAAGAAAGGGCAGATAATTAAGAACACAGGAAATTAAGAAGAGGTAAAGTGTTTAACAATGTATAAAGCAAATTTAAAAGATAGTCAGAAAAGTGTAGATTAACAAGAAAAGTATTATGACCAAGGGAAAAAAAAAAAATACTATATACAGTATATGGAAAACATGTAAATTTAAGAAAGGACAGATAATTAAGAACACAGGAAATTAAGAAGAGGTAAAGTGTTTAACAATGTATAAAGCAATTTTAAAAGATAGTCAGAAAAGTGTAGGTAACAAGAAAAGTAGTATGACTAAGGAAAAAAAAAATATATACAGTATATGGAAAACATGTAAATTTATAGAATCATGCCCAATCGCCTAGGAATTGAAAAAAATAAAAAAATCAAGTACAATAATATCTTCATCATGAATGAATGAATGAATGAAAAAATTATACATTTTAATGGGAAATGAAGCTAGGAATCTAGGTCAAGAGTGGTAGGGAGGCTGGACTGTGGACGAGCCGGCATGACCCACCTCCTCTACCAATCCTGATTTTAAGTGAATATTGGGGTGGATCTACCGTTAGTTCTTGTCGTTAGGAATGTGGGTCTGGGTGCGAGCTGGCCCGGGGCCAGTTTTGGAGGGGGGGTCTAAGTGGATTCGGTCGGGGGTAGTGATAGGGGGGTTTTAAAGATGAAATGGGCAGGTCGAGTCGGGGTTGTTGTTGCGGAATAGGTTGGTGCTGGGGAGGGGTTGAATTGTGTAGAGAGTTGTGGTCGTGAGTGGGGTTTGGGGAAGGGTGAGTAAGGCTGAAGGTTGAGAGTTTACTATGATCGGGTGGTTTGGAGGTTTGGGGTGTGGGGATTTGATAGGGAGATGGTGGGGGGGGTCTGGGCAGGCAGGGTTGTGGTTTGAGAGGGGTTGAATTTAGACTGATTTTATTTCCGGGAGAGACATGGATGGGATTTCGAGGAGTGGTTGAAGTTGAGAGGTTGATTATGTTGTTTGGGGCGAGAGAGAGAGTATTTTGGGGTTTAGCCAAGGTGGAAAAAGTTTTGTGGTTGGATTGGGATGGGAGTGGTATTTCGTCGAGCGGGATCTTTGGGGGGGGAATTTGGGGCGGGTGGGGTAACGGTGAAGAGGGAGAGGTTGAAAGTTTAGCTGGGCTCATGATGGTGGGGGACCGACTGGTGAGCAGGTGTTCGGTACGCATGAGGGGGGGGGAAATCACTTTGGTGGGGGTCACGCGTGAGGGGGGGATTAACGGCGCGTGTGGGAGGATCCGAGTGGTGGGGTGTGTCGGTGGCAGTGACGGTTTGCTTAGAGGTTATCTGGGGTTGGTGGGTTTGTCTGTCATGAGGGGGTGAGTCAATTTGGGGCGGGTGGGGTAACGGTGAAGAGGGGGAGGTTGATAGTTTAGCTGGGCTCATGATGGTGGGGGACCGACTGGTGAGCAGGTGTTCGGTACGCATGAGGGGGGGGGAATCACTTTGGTGGGGGTCACGCGTGAGGGGGGGATTAACGGCGCGTGTGGGAGGATCAGAGTGGTGGGGTGTGTCGGTGGCAGTGACGGTTTGCTTAGAGGTTATCTGGGGTTGGTGGGTTTGTCTGTCATGAGGGGGTGAGTCAAGTGTGGGGTTTTGAAGTTTATTAGGGGTGTGAATTGTGGGGGGGCGGAAGGGAGCTACTGACGGAAAACTGTCACAAGGGAGATTTTGTTGGTGGGGGAATAGCTGAGTATTTCTGGGGGAAAGGGGGGGAACATAGTTGGGTCCTTAGGTCGTCACGCGTGAGGGGAGGATTAACGGCGCGTGTGGGAGGGTCAGGGTGGTGAGAGGTGAGCGAGTTAGGAAACGGGATTTGTTGGGGGGACTGCGGCGGGTTGGTGGGGGAAGAGTTAGGTGTAGAACAGGGGTTATTGGTAGAGGACTGATCTATTGATTTGGGGTTGTTAACAGGACGAATTTTAGGAATCTTCTTGGTGGCAGTCACGGTCTGGTTAGCGGTTATCTGGGGTTGGTGGGTTTGTTTGACATTAACAGGACGAGTTTGGGGAATTTTCTTGGTGGCAGTCTCGGTCTGGTTAGAGGTTATCTGGGACTGGTGAGTTTGTTTGACATGAGAGGGCGAGTCAAGTGTGGGGTTTCGAAGTTTTCTAGGGGTGTGAATTGTGTGGGGGTGGAAGGGGGCTACTGACTGAAAACTGTCACAAGCTACCGACGGAAAACTGTCACAAGGGAAATTTTGTTGGTGGGGGGATAGCTGAACATTTCTGGGGTCATGGGGAAAATATGTTGTGGTAGGCCTACATAGGTAGGCATAGCTAGAATACGGGGCTTGTTGGGGGGGCTGCGGAGGGTTGGTGGGGGGAGAGTTAGGTGTAGAACAGGGGTTATTGGTAGAGGACTGATGTATTGATTTGGGGTTGTTAATAGGACGAATTTTGGGAATTTTCTTGGTGGCAGTCACGGTCTGGTTAGAGGTTCTCTGGGACTGGTGAGTTTGTTTGACATGAGAGGGCGAGTCAAGTGTGGGGTTTCGAAGTTTTCTAGGGGTGTGAATTGTGTGGGGGTGGAAGGGAGCTACTGACTGAAAACTGTCACAAGCTACCGACGGAAAACTGTCACAAGGGAAATTTTGTTGGTGGGGGGATAGCTGAACATTTCTGGGGTCATGGGGAAAATATGTTGTGGTAGGCCTACATAGGTAGGCATAGCTAGAATACGGGGCTTGTTGGGGGGGCTGCGGAGGGTTGGTGGGGGAAGAGTTCACTGGGGTTGGACTTTCACCGGAAGTCATTTTGGAAGGGTGCACGGAGTCTTGGATAGGGGCTAAAAGGTTGGATAGGGGATTCATCGAACTGCGTAGGCATTCTTCTCTGATGGCGAGCATATGTTCTTCGAATAAGCCATACGGGTCGAGATGGGCGGTGATGTGGGGTGGGAGGATGTTTAACAATGCGGTGAATAAGAGTTCATTTTGTTGGTCGTAATCTTCATAGCTATACGTGGTCCTCACGTATCTGTAGAGTTGTATGAGGGTCACATTTATATCCCCTTCATACTTGATCTCGTCGACTTTTATTATTTTGGGGGCGACGGGGGAACCCAAAAGTGGATCTAAGGTCCGGATCACGAAGGATCGAAACTGGTTCCAGGTACTCTCTGGCGTATCCTGTGTCACCATTTGGTGAACAAATTCTTGAAAGGTAGGCTTATCAACAAGTTGGGAAACGGCTTCTCCCAACTGTATAATATGCAAAATTGCCCAGGCGATTTTTTCGTGGTCATTATGAAGTACCACATCGTACACTGGCTTTATTATGTCTAAGTAACTGGTGATATCATAAGTGTTTATATCATACTTGGGAATGTGTGCGAATGGCTGAAGATTTCGCGATGTTGCCATGCTTCTACTGTTCCAAACTTGCAGTGTAATGCAACCTTTTATCCGAATCAAGAACCACCGCTGTCGCCAATGTTATGCCCTGTTTTTCTACAGGTTTAACTTGGGTAATGTGAGTTCTAAATTGACTGGGTATATAAGGCTGCATGCACAATACAAGATATGAGGAATAGAGAACACAAAGAAACACCTGGTAGCAAGTTACATGATCACGTTTATTGATATACCACTGCAGAATACTTGTGTAAGACAATATAATAGAATTGAACAACACTAGCATAAGTGGATCTGGATGGAGCCTAGTCTCCCACTTCCAACGTTCAGGTATTAATCTTCTGATCACTGGCTTTGATTTCACAGGTTTATATACCGAAGACCATCAATGTTACTTATAGATTCATATTCACTGTTAGATTTATTACTGGTAGCTCTGGTGCACAAGTAGTAGTTCACAGACTAGATTAGACACGCATTTTTAGAGCACGGGAATTCTAGTAACCTCAGGGGGTACTGATCTAAGTTTTATATCCTTGTCTCAGAAATACATAGAACGCAAATCAGTGGGCGAACGTTAGATATCACTAGAGTTTTAATATCTGAATAAGGTAATTACGAGAGTCAAGGTCGCCTGTTAATTAAAGAGCACTGATCGCTTAGTACGTCCCAAATGGAATGGTTAAGTATGAATTACACTGGGCAAGGTCTTAGCCACTTCGTAGAAATATTAATTAGTGAATCTAAAACAGCACAGTAATATGTAGTACTGCTAAAGGGAATCTTGGGTAGTATCTGATGGGTCTGGTCCTGGTTATCTTGCGTCCATGATGTTGGGGGCTAACGACTGGTTCCGCGGCCGTCCAGGGGGGCCATATGTGTGAAGTTCTTCAATACGTGGGCAGGTCCTTCTATCCAAATCTGCCACGGAGTCTGCCGGTTCTGGGATCTCACTCCGGAACAACACAAGGGCAGAGCTAGAAATTAACTGCAGGGTAGTGACCCCTGGTTGGTGTCTAGCTTTCAACTGATTTGACTGGGGGCGGGAGTTAGATTTATAGGCTCGGTTCTGGACCCTGTAGACAGTAGGGATCTCGAGTCTTATGGACTTAATTGAGCTCTCAATAGATATGGGGACTAGGTAAGATGGTATTTACTGTTGTGGCACAGGGCGATAGGAAGCCTTTATATTTTCATATAACTGAGCCTTAGTAAGAGGTACTATTTTGGCTATACTGGACGTATTTAGGGGAGAGAGACTGGATCTACTTTGCGAGGAGGATGGGGACAGCTGTGATAGGAGCGTCTCTCTAGATTGTTCAATCTTCATTCTATGGTATAGCTGAGGTGCTAATTTAGTGATCAGAGCATGCAAGAAAGGTAAATGGTTTATTGTGAGTTAATAGAGGTTAGTAAAGGTGTTAGTCATTCATGGTTAGTTCATTGATAGGAAGAATTCCTGTGCTACCTGGCAATGACTCGAAAGTCAAAACAGGGGCCAGGTATACCTCCGCGGGGGTGGGGGTCTCCCTCCTCGGGTGGGCAAAAAGGGGGAGCTGGGCGCCCTCTCTCTGATATAGTCGTCCGGCGGCTGTGGCTAGGGGCTTGCCATATCACCAGTGTTTGTAATAACCCTCTGTGTATGAGACAGATGTGAGTGTCTTTAATACCAAAACCGAAGGTGCCTTAGCTAGCTGGTTTTACTCGGCTGGTTGTTAATTGTAGGGTTTGCTGGATATGGTGGAGACTGGGTTGCTAACTCTGCCACATTTATCTGGAAGTATGGCAATAGAAGTTAGTTACTGGCGGGGCGGCTAGCCTCGCACCGACGACCATTGGGTGCAGGGTTGTGAATGTGTTGTAAGAGAATAGATGGCATGCAAGGGGCTAGTAAAGTTCTAATGTTGTTCTGGCCTACTAAGTGAAGGTAGGCTGGATAGGAGTATATATATAAAAGGTTGGAGAGCGTTAGTAACGGACAATTCAAGGATCTTCAAGAGGTATGAGAGAGAGGCTAGGTCGGACAAGAGTCGAGAAGCGCGGGTGTCTTAATGAGAGGGGGGGGGAGTTCAAGGGCTACAGGGAAATTTTGCCCCTAAGGTCCCTGGGCGTGGGGGTGGCATTAGGCTACAATTGATATGGAAGTTTGAAAAGGCAGTAGAATACGTTAGCCAAATGCTACCGGGGAATGCAACTATGGGGTGGTATATGAGTCTGGAAAAGATAGAGTTATGTGATCAGTCAGAGGGTTATGGATACTATTAGTTGGCCCTGGGAACTGCGTTTTCTATTAAATATAAAATACCACCCACAGCGGCAGTTCGTAGGGGTACTTAGTTATTGTTTCGGGGTACTTATGACAGATACTGGTAACCAGGTTATCTTATACAATCTCTGGTTGGGGTAAGAGGTGTAAGACACGAAATAAATTGGCGTAGTGTGGGCTGTGGATACGAAGGAGGCAAGGGGAAGACGTATGACAATTGTGGAAAGTAAATGGAAAAAGGTGAACACAATGGCGGATAAAAATACTTAACCTAAGGATTGCATACATAGATTTATGGGGCGATGGGTCTTCAGAAGCTTAGTCTGGCAAGACAAGATGTTAGGGAATGTTAATATTAATACTTAGTTACTAGAGGAGCAATGCAAGGGGCGACTGAGCACGGGTTACATATATCTATACTCGTCATGGAATATGATATACGAGGTCTAGGGACAAGCGTGGGTGTTTGAACTTCTAAGATATATAACATCTACTTCTCGGATGCAAGAACATACATAGATATAATTATGGCTGTCTGATGTGTTGGCATTGGCTCAACGTCGGGACAGGCATGGGTGTTTTTAATATGAATGTATATTCCTGTTCATCATCTTTGTAGTTAGGAGTGTAGGACACGAGGGGGTTAGTGTACGTGAGGTGTGGAAAATGGTCAGTTTTAGAAAAGGTAAATGGGTGTGTCCTGGAGCTGTTTAGCCCTGCGGGCTTGGGCCTGTCTGGAATGGCGGGCTCGGTCAGCTGGTCCTTTCGTTCTGTGGACCTTTCCTTTGGTGTTTCTGTGTGGTGTTCGTTCATGGCTTCTGTGGTGGGCTTCTCGTTCTGGGGCATTTTAGCTACCATGTGTTTCTTTGTGTTCTCTATTCCTCATATCTTGTATTGTGCATGCAGCCTTATATACCCAGTCAATTAGAACTCACATTACCCAAGTTAAACCTGTAGAAAAACAGGGCATAACAATAACAAATAATAAATACATATAATATTAGGAAAACAATATTTAAAAAGCACCATTAAGAAATATATATATATATAAAATAGTCCGTGGTACTAAGCGGGTAACGGCGACGTCAGTAGAACAAGCAACAACAACAACAACAACAACAAAAGCGCGGGAATAGGCCCCTCAGTCTTGCCCGATCTATCCGTATATAGGCTACAAACAATCTCATATTGGACATGTTATGCCAGGTTTTTACTGGGGTTTAATTGGTTTTGATCAAGTGGGCTCTTCCTAACTGGAAAAGTTATGTTGTTTTACCACAGACACAGAAAGACAATAGAGGATAATTATCACAAGACGTGTATTCATATTCCGTTTATTTGCACAAGAATATCGCATGCGTAAAAGCTAGAACAATAATGGTCAAGAACAAAACAATTAAAGTGAACGAACGAGGCTCCCCTACGTCTGACTCGCAAGACTGGATTGTTCTATGTAGTATCTAAGTAAGTATTAGGGACCGCTTTCTAACTGAAAGATTACACTTGTCCTGTATTTATTTCAGAGATAAGTAAAATGCCCCAGAACGAGAAGCCCACCACAGAAGCCATGAACGAACACCACACAGAAACACCAAAGGAAAGGTCCACAGAACGAAAGGACCAGCTGACCGAGCCAGCCATTTCAGACAGGCCCAAGCCCGCAGGGCTAAACAGCTCCAGGACACACCCATTTACCTTTTCTAAAACTGACCATTTTCCACACCTCACGTACACTAACCCCCTCGTGTCCTACACTCCTAACTACAAAGATGATGAACAGGAATATACATTCATATTAAAAACACCCATGCCTGTCCCGACGTTGAGCCAATGCCAACACATCAGACAGCCATAATTATATCTATGTATGTTCTTGCATCCGAGAAGTAGATGTTATATATCTTAGAAGTTAAAACACCCACGCTGTCCCTAGACCTCGTATATCATTTTCCATGACGAGTATAGATACATGTAACCCGTGCCCAGTCGCCCCTTGCATTGTTCCTCTAGTAACTAAGTCTATAATATTAACTGCCACCAGCATTGATACGACATAGCGGCACTGTCCTTGCTACAAAGATGATGAATAGGAATATACATTCATATTAAAAACATGCCCTGTCCCGACGTTGAGCCAATGCCAACACATCAGACAGCCATAAATATATCTATGTATGTTCTTACATCCGAGAAGTAGATGTTATATATCTTAGAAGTTCAAACACCCACGCTTGTCCCTAGACCTCGTATATCATTTTCCATGACGAGTATAGATATATGTAACCCGTGCTCAGTCGCCCCTTGCATTGCTCCTCTAGTAACTAAGTATTAATATTAACATTCCCTAACATCTTGTCTTGCCAGACTAAGCTTCTGAAGACCCATCGCCCCATAAATCTATGTATGCAATCCTTAGGTTAAGTATTTTTATCCGCCATTGTGTTCACCTTTTCCATTTACTTTCCACAATTGTCATACGTCTTCCCCTTGCCTCCTTCGTATCCACAGCCCACACTACGCCAATTTATTTCGTGTCTTACACCTCTTACCCCAACCAGAGATTGTATAAGATAACCTGGTTACCAGTATCTGTCATAAGTACCCCGAAACAATAACTAAGTACCCCTACGAACTGCCGCTGTGGTTGGTATTTTATATTTAATAGAAAACGCAGTTCCCAGGGCCAACTAATAGTATCCATAACCCTCTGACTGATCACATAACTCTATCTTTTCCAGACTCATATACCACCCCATAGTTGCATTCCCCGGTAGCATTTGGCTAACGTATTCTACTGCCTTTTCAAACTTCCATATCAATTGTAGCCTAATGCCACCCCCACGCCCAGGGACCTTAGGGGCAAAATTTCCCTGTAGCCCTTGAACTCCCCCCCCCTCTCATTAAGACACCCGCGCTTCTCGACTCTTGTCCGACCTAGCCTCTCTCTCATACCTCTTGAAGATCCTTGAATTGTCCGTTACTAACGCTCTCCAACCTTTTATATATATACTCCTATCCAGCCTACCTTCACTAGTAGGCCAGAACAACATTAGAACTTTACTAGCCCCTTGCATGCCATCTATTCTCTTACAACACATTCACAACCCTGCACCCAATGGTCGTCGGTGCGAGGCTAGCCGCCCCGCCAGTAACTAACTTCTATTGCCATACTTCCAGATAAATGTGGCAGAGTTAGCAACCCAGTCTCCACCATATCCAGCAAACCCTACAATTAACAACTAGTCGAGTAAAACCAGCTAGCTAAGGCACCTTCGGTTTTGGTATTAAAGACACTCACATCTGTCTCATACACAGAGGGTTATTACAAACACTGGTGATATGGCAAGCCACAGCCGCCGGACGACTATATCAGAGAGAGGGCGCCCAGCTCCCCCTTTTTGCCCACCCGAGGAGGGAGACCCCCACCCCCGCGGAGGTATACCTGGCCCCTGTTTTGACTTTCGAGTCATTGCCAGGTAGCACAGGAATTCTTCCTATCAATGAACTAACCATGAATGACTAACACCTTTACTAACCTCTATTAACTCACAATAAACCATTTACCTTTCTTGCATGCTCTGATCACTAAATTAGCACCTCAGCTATACCATAGAATGAAGATTGAACAATCTAGAGAGACGCTCCTATCACAGCTGTCCCCATCCTCCTCGCAAAGTAGATCCAGTCTCTCTCCCCTAAATACGTCCAGTATAGCCAAAATAGTACCTCTTACTAAGGCTCAGTTATATGAAAATATAAAGGCTTCCTATCGCCCTGTGCCACAACAGTAAATACCATCTTACCTAGTCCCCATATCTATTGAGAGCTCAATTAAGTCCATAAGACTCGAGATCCCTACTGTCTACAGGGTCCAGAACCGAGCCTATAAATCTAACTCCCGCCCCCAGTCAAATCAGTTGAAAGCTAGACACCAACCAGGGGTCACTACCCTGCAGTTAATTTCTAGCTCTGCCCTTGTGTTGTTCCGGAGTGAGATCCCAGAACCGGCAGACTCCGTGGCAGATTTGGATAGAAGGACCTGCCCACGTATTGAAGAACTTCACACATATGGCCCCCCTGGACGGCCGCGGAACCAGTCGTTAGCCCCCAACATCATGGACGCAAGATAACCAGGACCAGACCCATCAGATACTACCCAAGATTCCCTTTAGCAGTACTACATATTACTGTGCTGTTTTAGATTCACTAATTAATATTTCTATGAAGTGGCTAAGACCTTGCCCAGTGTAATTCATACTTAACCATTCCATTTGGGACGTACTAAGCGATCAGTGCTCTTTAATTAACAGGCGACCTTGACTCTCGTAATTACTTTATTCAGATATTAAAACTCTAGTGATATCTAACGTTCGCCCACTGATTTGCGTTCTATGTATTTCTGAGACAAGGATATAAAACTTAGATCAGTACCCCCTGAGGTTACTAGATTTCCCGTGCTCTAAAAATACGTGTGTCTAATCTAGTCTGTGAACTACTACTTGTGCACCAGAGCTACCAGTAATAAATCTAACAGTGAATATGAATCTATAAGTAACATTGATGGTCTTCGGTATATAAACCTGTGAAATCAAAGCCAGTGATCAGAAGATTAATACCTGAACGTTGGAAGTGGGAGACTAGGCTCCATCCAGATCCACTTATGCTAGTGTTGTTCAATTCTATTATATTGTCTTACACAAGTATTCTGCAGTGGTATATCAATAAACGTGATCATGTAACTTGCTACCATGTGTTTCTTTGTGTTCTCTATTCCTCATATCTTGTATTGTGCATGCAGCCTTATATACCCAGTCAATTTAGAACTCACATTACCCAAGTTAAACCTGTAGAAAAACAGGGCATAACATTGGCGGCAGCGGTGGTTCTTGATTCGGATAAAAGGTTGCATTACACTGCAAGTTTGGAACAGTAGAAGCATGGCAACATCGCGAAATCTTCAGCCATTCGCACACATTCCCAAGTATGATATAAACACTTATGATATCACCAGTTACTTAGACATAATAAAGCCAGTGTATGATGTGGTACTTCATAATGACCACGAAAAAATCGCCTGGGCAATTTTGCATATTATACAGTTGGGAGAAGCCGTTTCCCAACTTGTTGATAAGCCTACCTTTCAAGAATTTGTTCACCAAATGGTGACACAGGATACGCCAGAGAGCGTATCCTGGAACCAGTTTCGATCCTTCGTGATCCGGACCTTAGATCCACTTTTGGGTTCCCCCGTCGCCCCCAAAATAATAAAAGTCGACGAGATCAAGTATGAAGGGGATATAAATGTGACCCTCATACAACTCTACAGATACGTGAGGACCACGTATAGCTATGAAGATTACGACCAACAAAATGAACTCTTATTCACCGCATTGTTAAACATCCTCCCACCCCACATCACCGCCCATCTCGACCCGTATGGCTTATTCGAAGAACATATGCTCGCCATCAGAGAAGAATGCCTACGCAGTTCGATGAATCCCCTATCCAACCTTTTAGCCCCTATCCAAGACTCCGTGCACCCGTCCAAAATGACTTCCGGTGAAAGTCCAACCCCAGTGAACTCTTCCCCCACCAACCCTCCGCAGCCCCCCCAACAAGCCCCGTATTCTAGCTATGCCTACCTATGTAGGCCTACCACAACATATTTTCCCCATGACCCCAGAAATGTTCAGCTATTCCCCCACCAACAAAATCTCCCTTGTGACAGTTTTCCGTCAGTAGCTCCCTTCCACCCCCCCACAATTCACACCCCTAATAAACTTCAAAACCCCACACTTGACTCACCCCCTCATGACAGACAAACCCACCAACCCCAGATAACCTCTAAGCAAACCGTCACTGCCACCGACACACCCCACCACTCTGATCCTCCCACACGCGCCGTTAATCCCCCCCTCACGCGTGACCCCCACCAAAGTGATTTCCCCCCCTCATGCGTACCGAACACCTGCTCACCAGTCGGTCCCCACCATCATGAGCCCAGCTAAACTTCAACCTCCCCCTCTTCACCGTTACCCCACCCGCCCCAAATTCCCCCCCCAAAGATCCCGCTCGACGAAATACCACTCCCATCCCAATCCAACCACAAAACTTTTTCCACCTTGGCTAAACCCCAAAATACTCTCTCTCTCGCCCCAAACAACATAATCAACCTCTCAACTTCAACCACTCCTCTAAATCCCATCCATGTCTGTCCCGGAAATAAAATCAGTCTAAATTCAACCCCTCTCAAACCACAACCCTGCCTGCCCAGACCCCCCCCCACCATCTCCCTATCAAATCCCCACACACCAAACCTCCAAACCACCCGATCATAGTAAACTCTCAACCTTCAGCCTTACTCACCCTTCCCCAAACCCCACTCACGACCACAACTCTCTACACAATTCAACCCCTCCCCAGCACCAACCTCTTCCGCAACAACAACCCCGACTCGACCTGCCCGTTTCATCTTTAAAACCCCCCTATCACTACCCCCGACCGAAACCACTTAGACCCCCCCTCCAAAACTGGCCCCGGGCCAGCTCGCCCCCAGACCCACATTCCTAACGACAAGAACTAACGGTATATCCACCCCGCCCTTCCAAAGTGAAAGTGAACCACCACCCCCTATTACCAGACCGTCACCCAGACTAACGGCGACCCTAAATACCCCCCCCCCCCCGATGATGATGAGGATATTATTGTACTAAATTGTTTCGAATGTTTTCAATTCCTAAGCGATTGGGCATGATTCTATAAATTTACATGTTTTCCATATACTGTATATATTATTTTTTTCCTTAGTCATACTACTTTTCTTGTTACCTACACTTTTCTGACTATCTTTTAAATTTGCTTTATACATTGTTAAACACTTTACCTCTTCTTAATTTCCTGTGTTCTTAATTATCTGTCCTTTCTTAAATTTACATATTTTCCATATACTGTATATAGTATTTTTTGTCCCTTAGTCATAATACTTTTCTTGTTAATCTACACTTTTCTGACTATCTTTTAAATTTGCTTTATACATTGTTAAACACTTTACCTCTTCTTAATTTCCTGTGTTCTTAATTATCTGCCCTTTCTTAAATTTACATGTTTTCCATATACTGTATATACTATATTTTGTTTTCCTTAGTCATACTACTTTTCTTGTTACCTACACTTTTCTGACTATCTTTTAAATTTGCTTTATACATTGTTAAACACTTTACCTCTTCTTAATTTCCTGTGTTCTTAAGTATCTGTCCTTTCTTAAATTTACATGTTTTCCATATACTGTATATATTATTTTTTTCCCTTAGTCATACTACTTTTCTTGTTAACCTACACTTTTCTGACTATGCTTCTTTTTACTTCACCCTTGAGGCTCGAGGACGAGCCTATAATGAAGGAGAGGGAAGTAAAATGCCCCAGAACGAGAAGCCCACCACAGAAGCCATGAACGAACACCACACAGAAACACCAAAGGAAAGGTCCACAGAACGAAAGGACCAGCTGACCGAGCCAGCCATTTCAGACAGGCCCAAGCCCGCAGGGCTAAACAGCTCCAGGACACACCCATTTACCTTTTCTAAAACTGACCATTTTCCACACCTCACGTACACTAACCCCCTCGTGTCCTACACTCCTAACTACAAAGATGATGAACAGGAATATACATTCATATTAAAAACACCCATGCCTGTCCCGACGTTGAGCCAATGCCAACACATCAGACAGCCATAATTATATCTATGTATGTTCTTGCATCCGAGAAGTAGATGTTATATATCTTAGAAGTTAAAACACCCACGCTGTCCCTAGACCTCGTATATCATTTTCCATGACGAGTATAGATACATGTAACCCGTGCCCAGTCGCCCCTTGCATTGTTCCTCTAGTAACTAAGTCTATAATATTAACTGCCACCAGCATTGATACGACATAGCGGCACTGTCCTTGCTACAAAGATGATGAATAGGAATATACATTCATATTAAAAACATGCCCTGTCCCGACGTTGAGCCAATGCCAACACATCAGACAGCCATAAATATATCTATGTATGTTCTTACATCCGAGAAGTAGATGTTATATATCTTAGAAGTTCAAACACCCACGCTTGTCCCTAGACCTCGTATATCATTTTCCATGACGAGTATAGATATATGTAACCCGTGCTCAGTCGCCCCTTGCATTGCTCCTCTAGTAACTAAGTATTAATATTAACATTCCCTAACATCTTGTCTTGCCAGACTAAGCTTCTGAAGACCCATCGCCCCATAAATCTATGTATGCAATCCTTAGGTTAAGTATTTTTATCCGCCATTGTGTTCACCTTTTTCCATTTACTTTCCACAATTGTCATACGTCTTCCCCTTGCCTCCTTCGTATCCACAGCCCACACTACGCCAATTTATTTCGTGTCTTACACCTCTTACCCCAACCAGAGATTGTATAAGATAACCTGGTTACCAGTATCTGTCATAAGTACCCCGAAACAATAACTAAGTACCCCTACGAACTGCCGCTGTGGTTGGTATTTTATATTTAATAGAAAACGCAGTTCCCAGGGCCAACTAATAGTATCCATAACCCTCTGACTGATCACATAACTCTATCTTTTCCAGACTCATATACCACCCCCTAGTTGCATTCCCCGGTAGCATTTGGCTAACGTATTCTACTGCCTTTTCAAACTTCCATATCAATTGTAGCCTAATGCCACCCCCACGCCCAGGGACCTTAGGGGCAAAATTTCCCTGTAGCCCTTGAACTCCCCCCCCCCTCTCATTAAGACACCCGCGCTTCTCGACTCTTGTCCGACCTAGCCTCTCTCTCATACCTCTTGAAGATCCTTGAATTGTCCGTTACTAATGCTCTCCAACCTTTTATATATATACTCCTATCCAGCCTACCTTCACTTAGTAGGCCAGAACAACATTAGAACTTTACTAGCCCCTTGCATGCCATCTATTCTCTTACAACACATTCACAACCCTGCACCCAATGGTCGTCGGTGCGAGGCTAGCCGCCCCGCCAGTAACTAACTTCTATTGCCATACTTCCAGATAAATGTGGCAGAGTTAGCAACCCAGTCTCCACCATATCCAGCAAACCCTACAATTAACAACTAGCCGAGTAAAACCAGCTAGCTAAGGCACCTTCGGTTTTGGTATTAAAGACACTCACATCTGTCTCATACACAGAGGGTTATTACAAACACTGGTGATATGGCAAGCCCCTAGCCACAGCCGCCGGACGACTATATCAGAGAGAGGGCGCCCAGCTCCCCCTTTTTGCCCACCCGAGGAGGGAGACCCCCACCCCCGCGGAGGTATACCTGGCCCCTGTTTTGACTTTCGAGTCATTGCCAGGTAGCACAGGAATTCTTCCTATCAATGAACTAACCATGAATGACTAACACCTTTACTAACCTCTATTAACTCACAATAAACCATTTACCTTTCTTGCATGCTCTGATCACTAAATTAGCACCTCAGCTATACCATAGAATGAAGATTGAACAATCTAGAGAGACGCTCCTATCACAGCTGTCCCCATCCTCCTCGCAAAGTAGATCCAGTCTCTCTCCCCTAAATACGTCCAGTATAGCCAAAATAGTACCTCTTACTAAGGCTCAGTTATATGAAAATATAAAGGCTTCCTATCGCCCTGTGCCACAACAGTAAATACCATCTTACCTAGTCCCCATATCTATTGAGAGCTCAATTAAGTCCATAAGACTCGAGATCCCTACTGTCTACAGGGTCCAGAACCGAGCCTATAAATCTAACTCCCGCCCCCAGTCAAATCAGTTGAAAGCTAGACACCAACCAGGGGTCACTACCCTGCAGTTAATTTCTAGCTCTGCCCTTGTGTTGTTCCGGAGTGAGATCCCAGAACCGGCAGACTCCGTGGCAGATTTGGATAGAAGGACCTGACCACGTATTGAAGAACTTCACACATATGGCCCCCCTGGACGGCCACGGAACCAGTCGTTAGCCCCCAACATCATGGACGCAAGATAACCAGGACCAGACCCATCAGATACTACCCAAGATTCCCTTTAGCAGTACTACATATTACTGTGCTGTTTTTGATTCACTAATTAATATTTCTACGAAGTGGCTAAGACCTTGCCCAGTGTAATTCATACTTAACCATTCCATTTGGGACGTACTAAGCGATCAGTGCTCTTTAATTAACAGGCGACCTTGACTCTCGTAATTACTTTATTCAGATATTAAAACTCTAGTGATATCTAACGTTCGCCCACTGATTTGCGTTCTATGTATTTCTGAGACAAGGATATAAAACTTAGATCAGTACCCCCTGAGGTTACTAGATTTCCCGTGCTCTAAAAATACGTGTGTCTAATCTAGTCTGTGAACTACTACTTGTGCACCAGAGCTACCAGTAATAAATCTAACAGTGAATATGAATCTATAAGTAACATTGATGGTCTTCGGTATATAAACCTGTGAAATCAAAGCCAGTGATCAGAAGATTAATACCTGAACGTTGGAAGTGGGAGACTAGGCTCCATCCAGATCCACTTATGCTAGTGTTGTTCAATTCTATTATATTGTCTTACACAAGTATTCTGCAGTGGTATATCAATAAACGTGATCATGTAACTTGCTACCATGTGTTTCTTTGTGTTCTCTATTCCTCATATCTTGTATTGTGCATGCAGCCTTATATACCCAGTCAATTTAGAACTCACATTACCCAAGTTAAACCTGTAGAAAAACAGGGCATAACAATAAGAGTAGCACTCCTTTCAATCGAGGATTTACACTTGTGCTTAGAAAGGTTATATAGTAATTAGATATGTGAACTATTGGTATTTACCTGCATAGAGTGGTTCTGGTATTTGGGAGCTAAACGTAATTATTTTCCTGAGGTTAAATCACTGTGGTGCTTACGCATAAGTTAACTTGAATTTATTTGTTATTAATTTTAGAAGAATTATTATCAGTACTTCCCTAATTTCTTTGAGTTTCACTAGAGCTTCCTTTCTCTCGCTTTTATATACGTGCGTAGTATCCGATGTTTCCAGAATACATTTTATCATATACGCAGTAGATATATTTTAATTACTTTCACTTTCGATCTTTATATACTTTCTCTCTGACAACACGCCAAGTATAATTTCTTTTCACAGTTAGATCTTCTATAACTTTTACGGTATAATAACTTCACTTTCGATGTGTAGAATAATTAATCCAATGGGTGTAGAATTAGTAATCCAATCTGGGGTAGATCCGCTGGCCGTGGGGTTGTCCTGACGCCACTGGGTTCCCACAGTGTAACTCGAGCACTTTGGTTTGGGACCTTAAATAACTGAATTGCCTAGCCCAAGCCGTGACAAAATAGCATCGAGCGAACGCAGGAGTGAACTCCTGTCTACTCTGGTCTTTATAAGTACTTTGATGAATTTCTTGTGGTTTGGTCTATCCTGGATAAAGCAAGTTAGTACCTGACTGTCTACTTGTATCCACAATAGCGCCGGGGTTGAGGTAGGCCGAGAATATTAGATTACTTCACCCAGAAGGCTCTAATAAACCAGCTTGTTGATACCCACTAAAAAGAATTAGTATAATGGGTGACTACAGTCTCGTAATTGTGTCTACGCCTTGCGATTAACTGAACCAACTCTTCAACTGTGTCCTCAACTTTCGAATCTGTCCTTTTACCCGGGGTGTCAAGAACAGCTCTAGATTGAGATACTTAAATAAAATTGGTGGGAGTATATCTGCACCTTTTTACCTGGCCAGGTCGGTGGGTGGATTAGGGGCCAAAATGGCACCTAGCAACTGGTAACTTGGGATGGTTACTTCCTTGTGGTTTGGAGTGGGGGGGAACTGCCTAGACCCTACCCTCTTGTTTCTTTTGTCCCAGAGTGGACGCGGGGGCGGGTAACAAGGGCGGGGGTAGATACGGTGTTGGTGGTGCCATTCTTGTTGTCGCCTGTCTATCTCACTTCTCTCTTTTTCTGGTGCTTTGGCATTGTCCTGGTTGACGATTATATCCTTTCCTGGTGTTGGAGGACAGTCCCTCTCCTTGGTAACAGCCCGAGCACGTTTGTCTGGGCTGGCTGTCGTGTCCTTGATGAGTTGGGGGTCTTGCCTTTTACGTTTCTTGCTGTTATTTTCCTGGACCTTGGAATTGTTGATGGTGATGATTAAATTTCCTTCTGGTGTTGGAGGACGTGTCATATTGATGGTGGCAATTCGTGTTCCGGATCTGTAGGATATATCATTGTTGGTACAGGGAGATGAGTGGTTTCTCCCCTGGCGGTGTGGAGGGGAACCCTGCCTCCATTGCGTCACCTGGTGGTGTCCGCGGGTCCTTTCGTTCCTGGTTCTTTCCTCTACTCGGCCATGGTTTCCCATTCTTCCACTGTGATGAGGAGGTGTGGTAGGATGAGAGGGAAAACGGCTTGATGGTGGTGAATGTTTGGGTAACTGTTTCTCCGTTATTTCACTACCTTCTTCCTCGTGAAAGTCACGACCTCGTGACTGCAAATAAAAAATCCACAGGTTGTGGTCACGTAGATAATGTTCGCAGTCAGCTAGATGTTTCCACCAAATTGATGACCTGTTGTCGGCTGGTCTGTCCATTACAGTAAATATTTTCAGGTAGGATTCACGTTGATAGTTGGCCAGTGCTTTGTTGAGTAAGTCAGGCCACTGCATCCTTGTTACTTGGTCATTGGCTCGGACCCACAAAACTTTCGTGATGAACTTGTCATGTAGAGGGGTTGTGGGAGGCTTGGTTTGGCTTGCTTTCTCAGAAGTCGTCATGTTTTTTCTTACAGAGGAGGTGAAGTTTCGTGTTGACACTGTCGAGGATAGAGGGGAAGTGAGGGTGGTTGGAGAGGACTGTGGTTTCCTCCCTCGGTCAGCTGGCGAGGGTAGTATAGCAGTTGACCACAAAACGGGAATAGGGGTGTCCGAATTCGTGGGTGCTGGCATAAGATATTCTTCAGTAACATTTGCTATCCGTATTTCTCCGGCTAAGTGCGTGAGGTTGCGTGAGGTTGAGGTGGTGGTGGGTCCTTTAACCCTTATTTAGCGGCGAGCAACATAAGTCGAGTTAAATAAAGCTGGACTATGTGGCGGCGCTCGACATAACTCGAGTGGCAATTTCAGCACGTAATGTGGCTGAGAGAGAGAGACAAGTGGTGGCAGGAGACTAGCGAGCGTATGACTGCTCCAGACCACCGCGGCGAACCTACTGACACAAATCTCAGCTCCCTCCTCCCTCTCTCACTCGCTACATACTCAATTATGTACTGAAAGTACCGAATTACCTGCTTTTTGCACTCGCGTTGCACGGTTATTGCAAGAAAACTATCCATCATACAAGGATCGTTATGGTGTCATTCGAAAGCTCTGTTTATGCCCTTTCAGGGATAGGTACTTGTTTTACGTTCTGGGTCTTATTTAGGCATGAAAATGATCACGTAAACAGCCCTATTTTGGCTAAAAACACCCCGCTGTGCGGTACACATAAATAAACCGCATAGGCCGCTCGTAAGGTGTTAAGACCCTGAGTGGGGTTGTGAGGTTGGTGACGAATTGAAGAAAAATGAGCCGGGAGTTTTGACAGACGGCCTGATCTGGTTGTGATAGTTGTTAGCACTGGGGTTGATGAGGTTGTGGAAGACGTCGACGGTGATGGTGATACTGGTGGGGGGTAGTTGGAGATCCTCTGGGGTTTGGGGTTTGGGGTTGAGGGGTTGGCCTTCTTAGGTTTAGTGATCAGTAAATAATGAGGGCTAGGCTTGATACTTGAGGGGTATGGTTTATTGGGTGGGGCCAGGCGTCCGGGAGGGGATAATGGGGTGTGTGAGGTGGAGGGGTTTGTGAGGGGTTTTGCCATATGGCTTTTGGGGCGAGAGGCAGAGTGGGGTGTTTGTTTACTAGTTGACGTATATGAGGAAGATGACGGGGGGTAGGGGAGGGAGAATTTGAAGATGAACTTGATGTTGAAGAATATTCATTTTGTTTACCCTTTTACCCGGGGTGTCAAGAACAGCTCTAGATTGAGATACTTAAATAAAATTGGTGGGAGTATATCTGCACCTTTTTACCTGGCCAGGTCGGTGGGTGGATTAGGGGCCAAAATGGCACCTAGCAACTGGTAACTTGGGATGGTTACTTCCTTGTGGTTTGGAGTGGGGGGGAACTGCCTAGACCCTACCCTCTTGTTTCTTTTGTCCCAGAGTGGACGCGGGGGCGGGTAACAAGGGCGGGGGTAGATACGGTGTTGGTGGTGCCATTCTTGTTGTCGCCTGTCTATCTCACTTCTCTCTTTTTCTGGTGCTTTGGCATTGTCCTGGTTGACGATTATATCCTTTCCTGGTGTTGGAGGACAGTCCCTCTCCTTGGTAACAGCCCGAGCACGTTTGTCTGGGCTGGCTGTCGTGTCCTTGATGAGTTGGGGGTCTTGCCTTTTACGTTTCTTGCTGTTATTTTCCTGGACCTTGGAATTGTTGATGGTGATGATTAAATTTCCTTCTGGTGTTGGAGGACGTGTCATATTGATGGTGGCAATTCGTGTTCCGGATCTGTAGGATATATCATTGTTGGTACAGGGAGATGAGTGGTTTCTCCCCTGGCGGTGTGGAGGGGAACCCTGCCTCCATTGCGTCACCTGGTGGTGTCCGCGGGTCCTTTCGTTCCTGGTTCTTTCCTCTACTCGGCCATGGTTTCCCATTCTTCCACTGTGATGAGGAGGTGTGGTAGGATGAGAGGGAAAACGGCTTGATGGTGGTGAATGTTTGGGTAACTGTTTCTCTGTTATTTCAGGACATATTATGCTCGATTCATCGCTATCATGCCGAAGATTAAGGCAAAGTCAGACAAAGTGAAAGCCAATAGTGACAAGAAGAAGTGCAAAAGAGTGGTTCTGAGCTTGCAACAAAAAATACAAATATCCAAACGAATGGAGAGAGGTGGATGATGCAACATCATCCACCTCTACAACTGTGGATGAGTGGCAAGCATCCACCCCTTGCTGCCTCTCCCAAAGCATCCACCTCATAAATAAGTTTTAGATATTAAGTGAGAAACCTAAGAAACTAAAAAGAACAAAAACAGTTTGATATTAGTGTTTCGTTTTGCTACTGTCAAAACTTTGAATGTACTGCAGAACTCTCCCTCCCGATAAGGCCTAGCCTTCGCATACGACGATACGCATTACGCCGCCGACAACAACAGCTGGAGGCCTTTCCAACTTCTACTGTATTTATAAATTGGCGAGTTGAGAACATTACTATTAAAATGGTATAGTAATGTGTGTTTGTTTATTATATTAAGGCTGATAATACAGATAGCCATTAGGGGGTATTTTCTTGGGGTTTATGGGCATTTATAGGAGTAATGTTCAACTAACCGGACTTTTCAATTTTCCGGAGGTTTCAAATCCCCCTGAGTGCCGGAAAATTGGGGTGTTACTGTATATGTACACGAAAAAAATATTATATACAGTTGGTCCTCCGGTAACGCGAGTTTTAGAAACGCGGATTTGGTGGCACGCGGTACACCCCAAATATCCAAAATGTTACTAACGCGGTCCAGCTGGGCAGTTTTCTCTCTCCTGGGCCGGGCGAGGCCGTTCCGTCTCCCTCCCTGGTCCAGTGACGTCACTTGCGGCTCGTCCGGGTATGTTATTCCCTCCCCAGCGTCCTTTCCCAGTTCCACCATTGTTCGCCTCACGTACCGACCCCCCCCCACCGCGTGTGTTGTAACACAGGCCGTGGTTCTCAAAGTGCCTTTTTTTCTGTGACCTAACCTCGCCGCCATGCCGCCCAAGAAGTGCCGTATCTTTACGTACGCACAGAAATATGACATCGTGAAGGAGTTAGAGAAGGGGAAGAGACAAGCTGAGTTGGCAAGACGACATGAAGTTAACGAGAGTACAATTCGCACCATTTGGAAGGACAGGGAGAAGATTGCCAATATTATGAAGGGAAACCCTACAGAGGGTACTCAGGCGTCGATAAAAGTGGGAAATGTCATCCTAAAGAAGACAGAGAAGCTAATGGTGCGGTATTTGGCGAGGCAAAAACAAGAATCATGTGCCGACAGACGGACGGATGATCAGAGAAAAAGCCAAGAAATATTATGGAGCAGTGGCTCGAATGAACAATGTGCAGAACCCCAAACCCTTTAACCCGGGAACTGCGGGAAGACTCTTAAGAGTTCCCCCGGCGGACTGCGGGAAGAATCTTAAGAGTCAGAGAAAAAAAAATCAATTTTAAACATCGAAAAAAATAAAAATAAAAAATAAAATAAAAAATTATTTATTTTTATTTTTGTTTGCCCTTGGGCCATGCAAAATATCAGTCCTCTACCTCCCCTCCTTCCCCACTTTCCTCCCCTCCTTCAGTTATCACCTATTTTCCCTGTTATTCCCTTATTCTGAGGTATATTTTCGTGCTAACATTAGCGAGTTGCAAGTAGGGCATTGTCATCACTGTTAGCAAGCGAGTGCAAGAGAGAGAGAGAGAGAGTATCGATCGACAGTGTCTCAGTGGCCTTGGGGGAAATTGGCGGGAAAGGAGGTTGCCTCACCCATACATTATGTAACTCGCGGCCTGTATCGCCGATTTTGACCATCCAAACGCTGTTTTCACTCGTTTTATTGTTGTAACAGTTTAATACCTTTATAATCAACCTATAATAGGCGCATATGGATAAATATTAATGCTATTTATGGTAAAATGAATATTTTAGTGATGGAAACAGCTCAAATACGTCAGCACAGGCAGACGTTTCTAATTACCCACATGCGCAGTTCAGAGGTTAAGGCATCTGCTGGGTGGTTGATGTCCTTCAATAAACGAAACAAAATGAAAAGTGTTCGGATAACAGGAGAGACAGCAAGCGCCGACAAATGCTGCAGCCAACGAATACCCTGCTTTCTTACGTGAGGTTATTGTGGCCGATGGCTACAACTTGGATCAGATTTTTAACTGCGATGAGTCGGGAGTCAACTGGAAGAAAATGCCTAAAATGTCTTACATTTCTCGCAAGGAGAAGGCAGCAAGGGGCTACAAAATGGCCAAAGAACGTGTAACCATCTTGTTGACTTGCAATGCTTCCGGCACCTGCAAGATGAAGCCTCTAATCATCCATAAGGCAAAGCGGCCAAGGCCTTATCGCAATATGGACATGGCCAAGTTGAATGTGCATTGGATGAGCAACAAGAAGGCCTGGATGTCGTCAGCGTTGAGCCTCGAATGGTTCGATAATCATTTTGTGAAGGACTTGGAAACATTTTGTGCCCACCAAAACATTGCTTTTAAAGCACTGTTATTGCTTGACAACGCACCCGGACATTCCCGATTGTTGGTTGATTGGCACCCTAACGTAAAAGTGATGTTCATGCCCCCGAATACTACGTCTCTCCTACAGCCCCTGGACCAGGAGGTGATGGCGTGCTTTAAGGGTGCGTATGCCACTAAGACTTTCCTGATGCTCGACACTGCCACTGCCACCCAAGAAGAACTGCTACAGATGTCAGACGATGAATCAGTCCCTGACTCTCTCCCACCACTCGAAGAACTGTCTGCCCCAGACTCTCCCCCACCACTGAATGAGCAGGCACCAAACGCGCCTCCACCACAACAACAACGACCACAACACCAACAGGAACCCGCCGACGGAGCAGCTATGACAGTGCATGCCTTTTGGAAAAGGTTTCATATTAAGAATGCAGTGGATACGATGGTGGAAGCATGGGCTGATGTGACAAGAGCTACAACCACCATGCCTGGAGGAATGTTCTAGAGGGGTTACCTGGGCACAAGCTGGATTTACCTGATCAGCCAGTCAGGCTTGAGGCAGTGGTGGAGAGAGCAGTCGAGGTTGCCAGACGTGTGCCTGGGATGGGTGAAGTGGGGCCAGAAGATATTCAAGGTTTGATTCAGCCACCACAGGAGCCTGATGCCGAGGACCTAATGCAGGATTTGGAAGAGGAAGAGCAGGCAGAGGAAGAACATCGAGAAGAAGACGAACCCCAGGAAGAGCCGAACATTCCTGGTCTACGGGAATTTGTAGAATTGTCACAACGCTTCAGCCATCACATGAACAACTTTGATCCCAAACATGATCGTTCAGCACAGATAATAGGAAGCTTCACTGCTTCCATCCAGCCGTACTTCGACATGTTTCATGACAGGATAAATGCATGCCAGCAGACATGAATAACAAATTTCTTTCGACAACGAGCACAGCAACAGGAACAAGTGGCGTCGAGTGACTCCGACTCCGACTCCGACCCTCAGCCACCAGATGATTTACTGTCGGGTGTATCAGATGCCGACTACAGTGGCTTCGAGGACTCTGATGCTGAAGCTGGGGAGGGACCTCGCCTTATCAACGAATGGCTGGCGGCGAGAGCTACCAGACCATCAACTTCATCGCAGTGACGGCGATGGATCCGGGGGGGAGGGGACGGGGGGGATGCAACACTTCATTTATTCAGAGGTAAGAGTTGCAATGGGCAAATCAACCCAATGCACATGTAAAATAACCTTTATAATTGAATTTATTATTATAACATAGGCTTCTATGGAGAAAAAGTGGACTTTGTGGAAATCCCCAGAACACCAAGGTACCTTTAACATGTAAACATATGGGTTCGGTAACACGGGTTTTGCTAACACGGGCGGTAACCAGAACACATTGGCTGCGTTATTGGAGGACCAACTGTATATGACGAAAATTTGTACATTTTTCGCTACCCTGCCAAACTTCTATCACCTTGAAGAAATTTGTTTGTATGAATGATGTGGTGACTGATATAATTTTGTAGTAAAATTACCAGAGACAACATCCACCAAAGGAAATTTGTTACACTTGTAAAACGCTCTAGCTAGAACACTATCATTTAACCTATTGTGTTTTCCACAAAAAAAAATGGTAACTTCGGACATCGAACAAACAAATCGTTTGTTATTATTTGCCCTATGAAAATCATTCATAATACTTGTCCATCATTAACATGGTGGTTAAAGATCAAATAATCATTCTCTGAGTCCAAAAACCCATAAAAATATGATATGTTAACCGATTTATGTATTTAGGATTATTCTGGATATATAATACAGTCCGCCCTCGGATAACACGGGTATATCGTACCGGCCCTAGGCCGTGTTACGCAAACACGCGTTACATAAAGCAAAGGTTATATGGGGAAAAATTTAATTCGTTCTGGCCACTTCCCCAAAGTCCCCTTTTTTTACCATTTACCACCCGATTTATCTATTTATTTGTCAGTATTATTACGTTGGCAACATACCTTCATACTAGGGGTCAATAATATATCCAATTAAGACCATTGGTACTATGAAATGCCATTTATTTGACACAAAAACAATGCCACTCAGCTTTAGTTCAACAATAACATACCACATGTCGTCTGCAAGTGAGGCAGGCGGCGGTAGCTTTGCTAAACTTGCCAACAATCTACCGCCTTCATTACATTTACAGTTTAATGGATTTTTCTTTGGCTTTTACTATTATAAATATTATTTGGTAAAATTAAATTCAATTCCATAGAGTAAATTATAATAACATTTTATTGCATACAAAAATAACTCGGGTTTAGACATAGCCACTCAAGCACAAGAACACACACACACAAACTGACACAACAATAACACACACGATTTCGGTCACTCGGAAAATCAGCTGATGAATCTCGGCGCTTCAAATTCACTTGCATTGAAAGTATATTCGTCGTATAAGGCCACCCATGGTTTTAGAGGGTTTTGGAGGCTTAGAAATGTGTCTTATACACGCCGGTATATATGGGTCTGACGAGTCTGACGTCACCGGCCGAGAGATGCCCACCAGCCGCCACCCGCCACGAGCGATACATAAACAAAACCATGTTAGATGCTGACTCGGCACATTTGGGGTACCCGTGTTAGAGCAAAACCGTGGAACCTAAATGTGCGTTACCCGAGGGCCAACTGTATATATAAATGAGGAGAGGCATATATCTTCTCCAAATTTTTGTTTATCTGCTGTAAGAAACACCAACACATACGTTATACCTATAAAAATGCTCAAATTCATAAAAATGTATATGCAGACTTGATAGAGTATACATACCTATATATTTTCACTAGGCCTAGTTAATTTTCGAGTTATTGATTTGACAGCATTGGTTATTTTTCCTGCTCAATATTTTCTAAGAGTGAGTTCAATGCCTAACGAGAACAGATCCAAAAAGAATATATGTTAAACATCGTATATAACCCCCTCCTATCTGGTCTATCAGAGTGAGAGCTGAGCAATCTCTGCCATACCCATAGCTTACTCTGACTGTTCCTTTAACTTATATATTTTCTAGATCTCAAGTGACGGCGTCTCTTCCGTGGATTGACCTCCCAATCTACCAAGATTGGAAGCCAAAGCGTCACATTTTTCCCTTGCCCCTCAACTTTCTCTTCATGATTGCTGAAGGGCACGGGGCCCTGGATGGGGCTTTGGTTTCCCGGGCGTTTCCGCACCCTCCTCAGCTCCCCGCCATGGAGTGGCTTCGGTCACCCGGGCTTTGTTGTGGTCGGCGGGGAGGGTTCTGTGGGGGCGCTCGGTTGTGGCCTTGGAATTGCTCGGGGCCTTGGGGCTGTTCGGCCAGGCAACTTGGGGAACAACAACAACAACAACCCCCTCCTATACTAATTATACAGGCCTAAAAGTATTGACTGTGCATTTTCCAGTAAGACATCAGACAGGAATAAGCAGCAATAATAAAATATTCATATAAAATAGTAGGAGCCGAAAAATGAATGAAATAAAACCACGAACGTACGTCCGAAGTTCCCCTCCGCTTGTCCGAAGTTATCCCAGCTTTCTTGGCAATCATTTACCATAAGAAATCACTGTATGTCCGAAGTTATCCTTACATGTCCGAAGTTAGCCACTTTTCAAGATGACTTCGGACACCATTTAGGATAAGGATAGCTCTCTTATTATGGGGGATAATTTTTAGGAGGCTTCCTGGATTACCGCGCACTATCACCACACATCACTTGACCTAGTTAAATCTCTATAATGTGTTTACAGTCAGGAGATATTGTTAACACCTTACGAGCGGCCTATGCGGTTTATTTATGTGTACCGCACAGCGGGGTGTTTTTAGCCAAAATAGGGCTGTTTACGTGATCATTTTCATGCCTAAATAAGACCCAGAACGTAAAACAAGTACCTATCCCTGAAAGGGCATAAACAGAGCTTTCGAATGACACCATAACGATCCTTGTACGATGGATAGTTTTCTTGCAATAACCGTGCAACGCGAGTGCAAAAAGCAGGTAATTCGGTACTTTCAGTACATAATTGAGTATGTAGCGAGTGAGAGAGGGAGGAGGGAGCTGAGATTTGTGTCAGTAGGTTCGCCGCGGTGGTCTGGAGCAGTCATACGCTCGCTAGTCTCCTGCCACCACTTGTCTCTCTCTCTCAGCCACATTACGTGCTGAAATTGCCACTCGAGTTATGTCGAGCGCCGCCACATAGTCCAGCTTTTTTTAACTCGACTTATGTTGCTCGCCGCTAATTAAGGGTTAAAAAACCTCAAAAAATTTCCGAAGTTACCCGGTTTTACGGTACTGCTTTCAGCGTTCCTACAACCCTCTTCCCCTGTTGTATCCTCTCCTGCACTTCTTCATCCATAGTCCCATCTTTACTCAACACACTGCCCAGATACTTAAAAGAGCTGACGATCTCCATAGCCTGACCGTTCAGCTTCACCTCACACTCTGTGACTTCACCCCTTTCGAAGACCATAACCTTGCTCTTCCACGCATTTACCTTCAAATTCCGTTTTTCGCACACTGTTCCAAACTCATTTACCAGACCCTCCAACTCCCATTCATTATCACTCATCAGAACTGTATCATCCGCAAACAGCAGTATAGGTAGCTTCCACTCATTTCCCTCCCTTTTCAGCGATGCACCAACATCCACTGCTCTTGATAGTATTTCTTTCATGACTCCATCCATATATACAGTAAACAACCACGGGGACATCACATACCCCTGTTTCAAACCAACATTCATGTCAAAGAACTCGCTCTGCTCACTCTCCACACGTACTGCCGTCTTTGCACCCTCATACATGCTCTTCACTGCTTTCAGCAACTTGCCATCTACTCCGTATATTCTAAGTACTTTCCACAAACCTTCTCTATCCACTGTATTACTACTATAAATAATTATTATTTTTGTTTTATTTTATGGTCTTTTTGACTCAATATCAATTATGTTGATACACCCATATACTAACTAGACACTAATTGTTTAATGTTATAAAAGGATGACAATCATGTTCTTTACATTAGGTGAATTTCAATATTTTAATATTGTACAAAATTCCTTAACCATTACATCTATATCCTATTTCATGATCCACGAGGTTGTTGGTTTCTTGAATATTTTACTTGGTTGGTATTCATGTGAATGGTGTGGGCATGAATATCTTCATCCTATTAACGCTTCGATTATGAGATGTTAACTCGTTAAATACCGGTGATATCCTTTTAAAAATATTCTGGCAATTATTAGTCGATTTTATTTAGATAAAGAAGGGCTACTATTTAGAATGCTACAGCCTATTGCAAATATAACCTTACCTACAACAGACTCTTTCTAATATACATAAAATAGTCTGAATATAGCTACAGTATAATGAAATAGAATATATGTCCCTGGTACCAAAAGGGTTAGTAAAATGTCTCCATTCTTTGCCTAGCTAAGGTTTACCAAGGTCCTCTGTTCTATGATATAGAAATTTACCTACTACGCAACGACATCCCTTAACACAATAAGAGCGGGTGGTGGAGTATATTTCACCGTGCCGCCCAGCGGGTTTTTTTTTAACCATAAATGGCCTTGTTTCCGTGCTCTTTTTCATGCATAAACAAGAGCCAGAGCGTAATACAATTATGTATCCCTGAAAGGGCGTTAATTGAGCTTTCCAATGAGTCCACCTGAACCATCCTTCTACGATCACTGGTTGTCTTGCAACGATCGTGCAACCGAAGGGCAAAATCGTTAAAATACGGTCATTTCGTTACATAATTACATGTGTAGCGAGGGAGGGTGGGTGGATGTGTGTGGAGTAGATGTCAGTAGGCCCACGGCAGCCGTGGCGAGCGGTCATGAGGCAACCTACGCTCCTCCCGTCGCTCGTCTCTCTCAGAGCCAATATTGCGCCAAAATTGCACACAGACTTAAGTCAGGCCCCGCCACATAGTCCAGATTTTTAGATACGGACTTAAGTCCGGCCCCGCTAAACAAGGGTTAAGCTACTTCATACATGGTTATAGATATAGACATATTGATATTATGCATTTATCATAGTTAACAAATTATAGTCTGTTTAGTCTTACATATTCTCACCGCCTTATGTTCGACTTATTAATTCATGCATTCATAAAAATACAATGATGTGATGAGAGATGGAGATATAGAGAGAAAGAAGGGAGATATCATCATTCCATGGTTCTAGTGGTGGAAAGTGATCCAAGGGCTTGCAGACGTGAAACAAGAAAGAAGTATAGAGAGGGACGGAGGGGCTTAGCTGTGAGAGGGTGGAAGAGTGAGGATGGAATGGGGGGGGGGGCACAATGTTACTTACAGTTTCTTACAGTTTCTTACAGTAGATCCTCTGGAAAAAGGCAAACTAGGCCTGTGTATCCAGCTCAGTACCAGTACTTGCACTGCTGCGGTCGTTCACGGTGTTGGCGGCGGCGGTAGCAGACGCAACATTTTTACTATTCTGTATTTTGTTTTATAATCAAACTTCAAATCTTGTCTTCCCCATGCTTTATCAAGATTACTTTCAAACTCCCTTATTGATTCGGAATCGACTACATACTGGGGCAGTGCGTTCCACTCATTTACCACTCTATCACAAAATGAGTTCTTTGCCTTCTCAAGCCTATTTCTTTCTTTGTAAATTTTCTTAGAGTGTCCTCTCGTTCTTGTTCCCTCCACATCAAGAAGATACCTTCACACACATCCTCATCGTACTTTCCTGACACTATCTTAAAAGTCTCTATCATATCCCCTCTCTTTCTCCTATATGCCAGTGTCGGAAGCCCCAGTGTCCTCAACCTCTGCTCATAGCCCGCGTTCTTCAACGTTGGTACCAGCTTGCTAGCTCTCCTCTGCACTTTCTCCACTGCTTCTATATCCTTTACCATATATGGAGCCCACACCTGGTTCGCATATTCCAGGTGCGGCCTAACCAGCGCTGTATAGAGATTCCTGAAGATTTCTTCGTCAAGTGACACAAATGTCCTTATCAGCCCTACAATTCTATTGGCTTTGTTTATCTTTTCCGCTAAATGTTCTGAGAAATTTAACTTATTGTCTATCATTACTCCTATATCCTTTTCTGCATTCACTTCCTCCATCGCTTCATACATACTGTATCCTACCTTGTCTATCTTGCTGGTCCCAATCCGCATGTACTTGCATTTTTTTGGATGAAAAGGCATTAACCAATGCTCAGACCATCCCTTCATGCCCTCCACATCTCCTTGAAGCAAACCCATATCTTCCTTACTCCTCACTCTTCTATACAGCTTAGTGTCATCCGCATACAGGTATACCTCACTTCCATTAGTTATAACTTCAGCTAAGTCGTTGATAAATATAAAGAACAGCAGTGGTCCCAACACAGATCCCTGAGGTACCCCACTTGTAATTTCCCTCCACCCCGAGCCTATTCCATTCACCAGTACCCTCTGTCTCCGATCTTTCAGGAAGGCTTCTATCCATTTCACACATTTCTCCCCTATATTATAGCTTCTAACTTTCTCTATTAACCTTTTATGTGGGACCTTATCGAAGGCCTTCATAAAATCGCAATATACCACATCTATTACATCACCATCTTCTAGAATTTGCATCCAACCATCTACCCCCTTAATTAGCTGTAGTACCGTCGACCTCCCCGGCAAGAATCCGAACTGTCTCCCGCTGAAAAGTTGGTTTGACTTCATATGATCCATTATTCCTTCTCTAATTACCGTTTCCATTAGTTTACACACAACACTTGTCAAACTGACTGGTCTATAACTCCCTGGGTCATTTCTCTTTCCCTTCTTAAATATAGCTGTTATGTTCGCCTCTCTCCAGTCCATCGGGATTTGTCCTGTATTAAACGATACCTCAAATAAAATTTTCAATGGCTCTACTAACATCTCCCCTCCTTCCTTATGATTCTTGGGTGTATCCCATCCGGTCCCGGTGACTTACTTCTGTTCATTTTTTCTATAGCCCTTCTTATTCTAGCATGGGAAAACTCTATTAGTTCCAGTGCCGGTGCCTGTTTGATGGGAATAGTAGGCACTGCATCATCCGACTCCACTGTTAGTACCCCCCCAAAGTATTTCCCCAGCACCTCTGCTTTCTCCTTATCAGTCTCCGCTCTACTCCCATCATTCAACCCCCCTACCAGCTCTGGGATCCCTACTCTTCTTGTTAACTTTTCCTGAATGTACTTCCAGAATATTTTTGGATTATCCTTCACATTTCTAGCTATCTCTCTCTCCCTCTCCTTCACCCCCCTCCTTGTTTCCCACCTTATTTTATTGTTTATTTGTCTGCGTTCCAGATCCACTTCTTTAGCTTCTATACTAGACCCCCTGTTCTTTTTTAACAATTTTAATCTTTCCCACAATCGTTTCTTTCTTCTAATCAATATCCAAAGCTTTCTTTTCATTGGCAATTCTGGGTTAGTTCTTTTCCTCAATTTTGTTTTATCCTTATATTCCCTTACTGGTACACTTTTGGATACAGCAAGACGAAAAAATAAGACGACGATCGGGTGCAAATACCGTGCTGTGTTATTTTCACGGTCGGGTGCAAATACCCACGTCCTTAATTAAATTTCTTTCGTCGTCACTCTTTAGGGGAATTAACACAAAAATGTACTATTGTGGACATAAGTCCTGCTACACATGCCTGGCAGAGAATCGCGACCAATACAATTCGCGATTCTCTGCCAGGCATGTGTAGCAGGACTTATGTCCACAATAGTACTTTTTTGTGTTAATTCCCCTAAAGAGTGACGACGAAAGAAATTTAATTAAGGACGTGGGTATTTGCACCCGACCGTGAAAATAACACAGCACAGTATTTGCACCCGATCGTCGTCTTATTTTGCGATACCGACATTAATACATTAAAACAGACCCATTAATATTAGAAGAGTGTTCGACCTTCATAAAGTACCGTGTACCTTATAATTTAAATATCTTAAACTTCTTAAATGCTGGTTTTAAATTAGAATAGCCTACTCGTTCTCTCGTTGCATTTCCAGACGACCAACGGAGGTATGAAAGCTGCCCGTTTTTTTTCTTTTTCAGTGGTGTCCCCTGTAGGCCTAGTCCACTGTCCCAAGATACTCAGTGAAGATAGTCTTGATTTATCAGGGGATATTGTATTGTAACAGCATAAAATATCTTATTAACCCTTTCACGTTTTTTATGACGCAGAGGTTGCCAGATTAGCAATAACAAATAGAGTTCTCTCTCTCTTATAATTACCTCTCCAAAATTAGTTTTCTGCCCACAGCTAACTCAAAGACAACTGCAGAGGTTGAAGTAACTAAACTAAAGGTTTCTAAATACCCCTGATGGTAACAAAGGCTTTAAAGTATCCCTAATAGACTCAAAATTGCATCAAGAACGGGAGAGGGTTAAAATGCACTCGTCAAAAATAGAATCACATAGCTAGGATACGCACCTAATACTGTAGTTTCAAAAACACTCATCACAGTTGTACCCTTCTACGGTGTCTGTGCCTATCGAATGCTTAATACAAATTAAATTAAACCATTTCCAACACTTTTTGTCACAGTCAATCCATTCGATGGGCTTGTGACTCTTTAAGTTGACATGCGATGGAAAGTGGTATGTTTGTTGGTGTTGTTGACTGAGACAGCTAGGTTTGTTGGTGTTGGTGACTGAGATGTGTTTGTTGGTGTTGTTGACCGAGATAGCTAGGTTTGTTGGTGCCATGGTGACCGAGATGTGTTTATTGGTGTCGGTGACGGAGATATGTTTGTTGGTGTTGGTGACCGAGATATATTTGTTGGTGACTGAGATATTTTTGTTGATATATTGTTGATTGTGACAAGAGGATATGTTATTGCAGCCGTTGCATGCATTTCCCAAGCCTCTTTTAAGCATTCAATCCTTTCAAGATGGACACTCGTTCCACAACTGGTTAAAACCACTGTCAAATGCTGCATAGTATCTTGGACATTTTTTTATTTTTCGATAGAGGTCATAAATTATATAAGGCGGTGTTGGTGCGATGATCTTCTTAGTGAACTCTGGCTACGAGAGAAGTGATGTCGGAGTGATAATCTATGAAAAAGAAGATATTCCGCTCACTGCTTCACATATAATATTCTATATTTGTCAGTTTCACTTGTTATAATGTTCGTTTTGCTATATTTACGTCTGTATCGAAATATAAATAAGACGACAATCGGGTGCAAATACCGTAGAGTGTTATTTTCACGGTCGGGTGCAAATACCCACTCCGTTTAATTAATGCTTCATTCACGGTCGTTTCAACGAGCATCTGCTTCATTGTCTCCAGTACAAAACTGAATGGCTTCCTTTGCACATTGGGTATATAAGGCACCAAATTTATTGACAATGCATCATTTACCTCTGGACAATATTATTGGAAAGAACCAGCAACCGCAAACACGATTTAAACATGCCTACTTTTCCGTGTATCCTGTGTGGTGCCGAAGTTCGACCCAGGCAGCACGCCATTCAATGCGACTCGTGTTCGCTATGGCAACACAGAACATGCCACACTGGTATTACTCTGGCGCGGTATCGTCAGATGAATGGGACTGAAGAACCTACCCCTCAACCAGTAAAGTCTCGATGAACAAATTCATATACAGTAAACCCTCGCTAACTCGGACTAATTGGGGGGAGACCACTTCCGAGAAGCCCAATTTTCCGAGATGTCCGAAGTCTGACTTATGTCCGACTTAAGAGAGGGAAAATTCCGAATTAGAAGAGGAAAGTCCGCGTCAGAGAAAATTGAGATCATTTTTTTTTTTACATGTGAAATTCATAATATTAACCCTCGGAATCCGGGAGGCCTCATATAAGAACATAAGAACATAAGAAAATGGGAGTCTGCAGAAAGCCGATTGGCCTAAGCAAGGCAGATCCCTGTCCCACACAACCCCAATTACAAAGCCCAATTATAGGCTCAACACTCTAATACCCTGAGGATCATCTTACCAAACCGGTTAGAGATTAACGCAGGATTACGGGGGTCTGCAGAGCGCTGATTGGCCCAACCCGGCTGATCCCCCTTCACACCCAACCCTTCTCGTCCATATGCTTATCCAATTTTTTCTTAAAGCTCCCTATCGTTCTTGATCCCACTATATCACTTGGTAGCCTATTCCACCCATCTACAACTCTGTTACCAAACCAATATTTGCCTATATCTTTTCTGAAACGAAATTTATCTAATTTGAAACCATTGGTACGAGTTCTTTCGCTATCACTGAGCTTTAGTACATTTGTCATGTCCCCTTTGTTAATCCCACTAACCCACTTGAACACCTCTATCATATCCCCTCTAACTCTGCGTCTCTCTAACGAATGTAAACCTAATTTCTTCAACCTTTCTTCATACGGAAAATTTCTAATATTATGGATAATTTTTGTCATTCTACGCTGAATTCTCTCCAATGAATCTATGTCCATTCTGTAATAAGGACACCAAAATTGGACAGCATAATCCATATGGGGTCTCACTAATGACAAGTAAAGTTTTAAGATAACATCAGCAGTTCTGTTACTCACACTCCTAGAGATGAACCCGAGAATCCTGTTTGCCTTATTACGAACGCTTATACACTGTTTTCTAGGCTTCAAATCATTGCTAACAAACACACCTAGATCTTTCTCGCAGTCTGAATTTTCTAATTCTAAATTAGCTAGTTTATATTTAACATTTGTTTGCATCTTCCCTATCTTTAATACCTTGCATTTGTCAATGTTAAACTTCATCTGCCAATTTACTGACCATTCATGTAAGGTATCTAGATCCCTTTGGAGGCACTCTATATCGCTATCTGAATCAATTGATCTCCCCATTTTAGTATCGTCTGCGAATTTACTTATCCTACTAGTTATACCTAAATCTAGGTCATTTATGTATATAAGAAACAACAGGGGACCTAATACCGATCCCTGGGGGACACCACTTTTTACTGCTCCCCACTCTGACTTGGTACCATTTATGCTGACTCTCTGTTTCCTACCAATTAGCCATGACCTAATCCATCCCAACAACGACCCTCCTATTCCATGTGCCTCAACCTTTCTCATCAATCTCTCATGAGGGACTCTGTCGAAAGCTTTACTGAAATCTAAATATATAATATCATATGACTTGTCACTATCTACTGCTTCATATACCTCTGAGAAAAAGCTAAGCAAATTAGTAAGGCAAGAACGTCCCTGAGTGAATCCATGCTGAGAAGAATTTATTAAGTTAAATTTTACTAAGTGGCTTTTAATTTTCCTAGCAATAATAGACTCTAGCAACTTTCCTATGATTGATGTGAGACTAATGGGACGGTAATTGGATGCTATCGATTTATCACCTTTTTTGAAGATCGGAACTACATTTGCAAGCTTCCAAGCTTCTGGAACTAAACCTGTTTCTAATGACTTGTTAAATATAAATGCTAATGGACTACTTAACTCATCTCTGCATTCTTTTAATACTCTAGCATATACCTCGTCAGGACCAGGCGATTTTTGAGGTTTCAGTCTGTCAATTTCCTTAAGCACATCATTTCTACTTATACTAACTGTACTTAACATATTTTCTATACTATCACTATATACCATATTGACTTCTGGAATCTGTGCCAAATTTTCATTAGTGAAAACGGAAAGAAACTGACTATTTAATGTACTGCACATTTCTAAATCATTTTCTGTTATTTCTCCTATTGAAGTTTTTAGGGGGCCTATTTCATCTCTAACTTTAGATTTATATAGTTGGTAAAAAGCTTTAAGGTTATTTTTTGAGTCGCTGGCTATCCTTATTTCATAATTTCTTTTTGCTTTCCTGATTTCCTTTTTGACCTGTCTTGATAGAGTCTGATAGTATATATGTAAATGATTTTCACCTTTCTTTATTTTTCGATATATTCCTTTCTTTTTTCCTATAAGATCTATTAGCTTATTAGTCATCCATTTTGGTTGGTTCTGCGTCGATCTAAATCTTCTTTTAGGGATATATTTATTTTGAGCATTGTGGAGTGAAGCAATAAACTGGTTATATGTAGGTGGCAAGTTTAACTCTGGCATATCCTGACTTAATCGCTTAACAATAGGGTCCACCCTTAAGTCTCTTCTTAGCCCACCATAATCGGCTTTTCTGAAATCTGGGATAAGTGTCGTATTCTCTTTAGCATTCCCTGTCCATTGTATATTAAAATAAATAGATTTATGATCGCTATTTCCTAGGTGGTCACCAATCTCTACATTATTTATCATATGTTCATTGTTACTGAAAACTAAATCAAGAATATTAATACCTCTAGTCGGCGTATCTATGAATTGAAATAAAAAACTATCTTGTACTACCTCTATAAACTCTACTGAATCGGAGTCGCCTATTTGGTGCTGCCAATCAATGTTCGGAAAATTAAAATCCCCCATAATGCACACATTGCTAAACCTTGATGCTATTTTAATTTCCTCCCATAACGATTTTCCGCCATTTCTACTCATATTAGGCGGTCTATATATAACTCCAATAACTATGGTCTCACTACCTTCGTTAACTTCTACCCAAACACTTTCATTATCATTATTTAGTCTAATACCTGATTTAATACAGCTTTTTAATGTACTCCTGACAAACACTGCTATACCCCCGCCCCTCCTACTTGTTCGGTCATATTTAAACAAACTATATCCTGGAATATCAAATTCTGCTAAAAAATGCCTAGATTCTGTATTAATCCACGTTTCAGTTAGCGCTATTATGTCTATATTTTCTGTGCTAACGAGTGCTCTAAGTTCGTTCATTTTGTTACATAAACTCCTACAATTTGTATAATATACCCTCAACCTATTACTTTTATTTGCAACTAATTTTCTATTGTGTTTAGCTAACTTATTATTTCCTGTTGAACTACTAGCTCTAGACGGAAATTCTACTCCAGTATTCTCATCTTTACTATCAGTTACATGTGTAGTGTTATCGATACTACTATTACACATTACTATATCCGCACTATCTTGACTGATTATTTCTATTTTACTCACAGGTTTGTCACATGAAGTACCTGCTCCATATGGAGACAGTATTTTACTTACACACCCAGGTTTTTTTAACGAAAACCCCGCAACAATCTTGTCGAGTGAGCTGGCCAAGGTCGAAACTCCTAGTCGAGAGAGATGTACTCCATCCTGGGCATACAGTTCATCCTTACCATAAAAGAGGGACCAGTTATCCAGGAATGGAATAGTATTTGCCTTACAATACTTCTCCAGCCGGCTATTTACACCAATAGCCCTGGAGGACCATTCCTTCCTTACCCCTCTTCTAGGCAGGATACTGTTTACCACAGGAACTCCACCTTTTTCCTTGATCCTCTCCAACATTTCCTGATACTTGGAGAGCAACTCCTCAGTCCTGCATCTCCATATGTCGTTGCTCCCTGCGTTGAGGAAGATGATGGGGTCCTCCCCACTCACTTCCATGACAGCATCTATCTTCTCAGCCACCCTCCCGACTCCGGCACCAGGCACGCAGACAACTTTACCAACCTGAGTGTTTGTTGCCCTGCCAAGGTATCTAACCAATGAATCACCGACAATGAAAACAGACTTAGCTTTTTCCTTTTGTCGGCGTGTAGCAGCAGTTGTTGCAGCAACAGCAGCAGACTTCCCCCCCTCCCCTCTCACTGCCTCGATGATCGCCACTTCATCGCCATCACTCTCATCAGCCAAGGTGCTGAAGTTGTTGTGGGTCTTGACTGGCTGCCTTTTCAGCTTGCAGGCCGTTGCACTAGTTGACACCACTTTCCAAGGGGCTTCACGATCCCTGGGAACACTTCCGGTAGCCTCACACTTCTTCTCCGCCATAGCTAGTCTCAAGGCCAAATTTTCATCTTTGAGACACTGAATCTCCTGCTCCACACTCTCCAGTCTCTCTTGCAAAGCAAGACAAAGCTGGAGAGTATGGGAGGAGACAGCAGACTCATCAACAACAGCCATCACTATGAAAGTTCACTAGGACCTCACTAAGGGTAAACAGGTTCACTAGCGGTCACTGGGGACGTCCGCACAGGTCAGGGGTCAGAGAGCAACTGAGGCAAAATGCGCGGCTAAAAAATCGCTGCTATAATCATCAGAACTCGGCAACCATGCGTTGTAGCGACGTCATCTCTACGGTATTCTACAGACAACAAAAAGTTATACAATTTGCAAAAACATTGACTCCTCTAGGTGGTCTCAATCAGTAGCTACTGAATTATGAAGTTTGACTGTACCAAAATTCATATGAGGCCCCCCGGATCCCATGGGTTAACCCTTGGGATCCGGGGGGGCTCATATGAATTTTGGTATATTCAAACTTCATAATTCAGTAGCTACTGATTGAGACCACCTAGAGCAGTCAATGTTTTTGCAAATTGCAGAACTTTTTGTTGTCTGTAGAATGCCGTAGAGATGACGTCGCTACAACGCGTGGTTGCAGAGTTCTGATGATTATAGCAGCAATTTTTAGCAGCGCATTTTGCCTCATATGAGGCCTCCTGGATTCCGAGGGTTAATGACAAATACGAACCTTTTTATGTTTTCAGGGACAGTACAGTACATATTAATTAATATTAACACAATTATTAAGAGGCACAGGCTTCAATTCACCCTAAAATCACTTAAAACCTTTTGAGAGAACATTGTAAACCGGACACAAATCCCGTCCATCTCGGAAATTTCCGAGATATACAGGGACATTTCCGAGAGGCCGATGCCATTCCGAGAAGTGCGGGTTTCCGACTAAAAAGAGTCCGAGTTAGCGGGGGTTTACTGTAAGTGAATACTGTAAACTCTAAACTGACATTGGGATTTAATTAACCCGCTGAGCCCCAGCTAGTTATTAACCCGTGGAGCCCCGCCTAGTTTTTTATTTTTTGTTCACCAGAACCCGGCCCGTTTAAAAAAAATGGTTTTATTCCAGAAACAATAGCGAATGGGTTAGGAATGAAGGAAAAACCACGAAAAACCGCACAAAAAGCTTAACAAATGGTCCTACAGAGCCCCAAAAACGTATTTTACAAGAGTAAAAAATTGAAGGCAATTTCCCCCCAAAACCAGGTTATTGCACGCTCACGCGCACGCACGTGGACTTTGAGAGTTTTCAACCATCGGCACGGTTGCGTGGGATACGTACACAGTTCCCATACAAATCTGAGCCCTCTCGAGTGGCTACACCTGAGGTTACGGTCGGAGCAATTAGGGTGACTCGTCAAACGCGTCGCTGGGGCTGTGCGTTACATACATAGGCGACGCGCCAGACGCGTCGCTGGGGCTGGACGGGTTAATAAATGAACCACCAGGGCCCAGCCGGTTGTGAATTTTTTTTTTCCCCAGAAACAAGAGCGAATGGGTTAGGAATGAAGGAAAAACCACGAAAAACCGATCAAAAAGCTCAAAAAATGGTCCTACAGAGCCCCCGAAAACTGATTTTACAAGAGTAAAAAATTGAAGGCAATTTCCGCCAAAAAACATGTTTTTGCGTGCTCACACGCACGCGGTTGGACTTTGAGTTTTCAACCATTGGCATGGTATACTTACACAGTTCCCATACAAATCTGAGCCCTCTAGGTCCTAGGTGCCATAGGACCGAAGTAATTAACCAGGACGCAACCATTGCGTCGCTGGGTTCTGGTGATCGAACATTGCAGACGCAACACGTGCGACGCTGGGATCCAGCGGGTTAATATACATGTACAGTTGACCCCCGACTTGCGAACGTCCATTCAGCGAAATTTCGGTTGTACGATGATCACAAATTACTACCATTTGCTCACTTAACATACCATAGATCACTTTAACGAACTTTATACCGAAGGCTAGCCTAGCCCCAAACCTTCTTAACACTCAAACAACTCAACTTCTAGTGAGAACACTCCTTAAAAGTTGATATTAGTTCAAAACTAGGATAGATTCCACATGTTGTTTACAAAGTCGTTTCATGCACTCAAGAAGTAATTTTCGTACACAGTGGATTTCCCTATTTTACCATGAACACATTTAATTGAATAACCCATAAGAACTGCTGATTTAAATGCTATTCTTGAGTCTTTTTCCATAAGTTTGTAATGTATAGGCTATAGCAGCATTTATTTATGGTTGCGAAAAATACTTCAATTGGTTAGCCGTCATTTCGCTACCAATTTTTCGCCCGCTTTCACTATCCACAGTGGCTTCGTGGTTCATTACTTTTTCCTAGATCTACCCATTTCATTGCTAATCTGATTTTGTTTTCGTAAGTTTGTCATTTATATGCGTATGGCATCATCAACTCGTTTTTTCGAAAGACTAAAATTAGTTAGCCTAACCTAGGCCTAGCCTAACTGTTGTTTCGTTTACAAGTCTGTTCTGGGATTTGTAGTTTTTTTTTTCGTGATCTGCAAATTTAATGGCCAATCTAGAACTCTTATCATAGCTTGATTGTATTCATTAAACCAATCTTGGAACACACCGAAAATACCGTTTGTCTGCCTGTTTAGACAAAAATTGCCAGATATTGAATGCCGACATCGGTAGCAGACAATGGGGTCACGTCCTGGCGGTTTCCGACAAACTGGAATCACGGCAGTCCCCTGCAGTATTGAGCAGGAGCTGGTCGTCTTGGGTCACCTCCTTGCCATCAGCAACCCCTGTTCAGTACAAAGATAGTGAAGTTGGAACTGCGCACCTCCCTCGGCACTCTAAACTCTTCTATGCGCAGGTTTTCTCTTCCTGCTTTGCAGGAAGGGAACGTCATCATCGGACTATGATGATCTACCATAAGCAGACGACAGCAAAGCTCAGGGTTACCAAATCAAAACAAAATAATCCGCTAGATCCATTCTCAAATGTCGCTAGAAGGCCGCTCGATAGTAAATTTGTGCCAAAATCTTCAGAATAATGCAAGCCTCTAGAACAAACCTGTGCAACCTGCGGCCCGGGGGCCGCATGCAGCCCTCAAAGCCATGCAATGCGGCCCGATTCTATAGTAACAAAAAACCTAAAGTGCGGCCCTCCTGGACTAGCATAGAAATTAAATCTGTAAGTCATTAAGCCTTGCTTAAACTTCGGTTTGAGAGATAGAGATAGATGTACTGTATATTGTCAGGTCTATTTTATGTGCGTGCGGGACGAGAGATACCAACTTATGAATGGATGAATATTTATATATTTTTGTGTACATCTTTCATAACTTTTTTTGCATTACATTCACAGATATGTGGTTTACCGTTATACCAAAACTGGAGTAATGTAACATAGCTAGGCTAGTATAGCTACATGTGTATTGTGTAAGCCGGGGACTGGACGACTCGGCCCATGGGACAACTCGGCTCGGACAGCTCGGCCCACTTTTGGACAACTCGGCCACGACGGCGAGACAGCTCGGCCATGTCGGTGAGACAGCTCGGCCTATTATTTGAGACAGCTCGGCCATGACGGCGAGACAGCTCGGCCTATTATTTGAGACAGCTCGGCCCCATGTTATGCTATGGGGCAATTTTGTTAATATAGCTGTGAAAAAACCTGTAGCCTTGAAATTCGTGATTGTATCTACCCTTGTGATATAGCCGTGAAAAAGCCTGTTGCCTTGAAATTCGTGATTGTATCTAACCTTGTGTGTGTATATATATATATATATTTATTAGTGGCCCCTCCATCATTGACGAACATGCCTATTACATAAGGCACCCTCTTCAAACACTCATCCGCCGTAGTTTGAATCTACCGCGCAGAGCATTTAAAAAACTGAGGAGCCTTCATCATGAGCGCACGCGACCTCACTCATGGCTTCAGTCATAATGAATTGGGTTCTCACTACGAAAAAACTTCGTAAAAAATAAAAACAAAAAGAAAATAAGAATAACTATTCAATAAGCTTTCCATCATATCGTGGATGTACTTGTGTGGATCTTTTGACCAGACGCTACTGCAGGCGTCATTCTTCCTTCTCTGCTCTGCGCTCAGCCTGCCCGGACGTGTCTCCCCACGCTCCGCGGGTTCCGCATTTGTTGCGTCCCTAGTGAGTTTTTTCTCATTTGTTTACTCCGGGATGTATCGAGTAAGGTTAGGATATGCGTAGCAGGAGTGTCCTGGGCTAGTTGCCCGCAGTGCAGTGTATTTTGGGTCGTGTGTTTGGGGCATCTATTTCGGATGTACCCTCGTGGTCCTGTTGTGGACAGGTGAACTTTTTCACAGTTAGCTAGCTTTGTGATGCAGGCGGCTTTCATTACACGTTATTGCTTCCTTTTATCTTTCTGATGAGATAGCGTATTTTTGCTGTCGTTCCCAGCGTATTTTTCTTCACTTAGTGAAGTTTTTTCTGGGTCCCGAGTCAGTTCTTCCCTTTGCCGGAAGTGTTTGCTACAGTGGTGTGTTGGCGGTGGTTCCTGTTGTGATATAATTCAGTGCTTTTTGTTTATATTCCGAAATGTTATTGTTATCCGTCTGCCTAGGCCTAGCCAGCCTCTCGTAGCTTTACCACATATACAAGTGTTATTGATTTATTTTCTAAATATGTACTACTGTGTCATGTGTGTCCTGGTTTAGTTGTGTATTGGCTAATTCCACGGACTATTTATGTGTCCTGGGTTAGTTGTGTATTGGCTAATTCCACGGACTATGTTGGGCCCGGCGTTAGTTGTGTTTTAGCTATGCCTCGGTCTGGTGTTGCGTTCAGATGGTATCTGGACGGGGTGGGTTATTTCCGGCGGGTTTTTCTCGGTTTCACCTTGATAACCCCGGCTGGTTGCCAAGTTTTGGCCACGCGTGGTTTAAAACAGGCTTGTTTCCCCGGCGAGTGGGTGTCTGTGGCTCCCCAGGACTGCGTCTCTGGGGTGCCTGTTTCAGGCTCCTTCTGATTCCCGGCGGGATGGCTGTACCCATCTAACAGTGTTCATACGGACACGTGTTGTTTGTAGTTTTTTCGGTTTTGAAAAGCCAATATAAAACTATGCTGTAGTTGTATTTCCTCCCCGGCGATCTGTTACAAAGAAGTGGGGATAGGAACAATTGGGGTTAACTTTTAAACTTTAAATCACCCGGTGGGTGCAACCTGGAAGGGTGGGATGACCGAATTTGCAAAATTCAGTTTAGTTGACCAGACAATTGAGGGATGCATTGTGTATCGCCTCCTTCAACATACGGCGCTTTAGGGCACAATTGGGGTTAACGTTTTTTAAACTATTATTCACACCCGGCGGGTGCTCCTTGGACGGATGGGAATAACAAATTTACAATTCAGTTAGTTAACCAGACAATTGAGGGATACGTTTTGTATCGCCGCCTTCAACATACGGCGATCTAAAAAGATACTTCGGCAGAAGTTAGATCTCGTATATTTGTCAGGCTTCCCAGTTTTTGATCTGCGAGATAATTCGGGGGCCGGCGTCTTTTTTTTTTTTTTTTTTTCCAAAATGTAATCTTGAAACAAACACCACCGGAAAGACTTAATCACTTATAAACGCCATGCTGGTCTTTATATATTATGTCAGAGGGTATTCATAAATCTTTTGGACAAATTAAGATATTCTGAAATCTTTTACTTAGGAAACCCCACCGCGTAGCGAGCTGTGGTCGTTGAGTATTACGTCTCGTTACCCGGCGGGTTATTTAACACTTGTGTGCGAACATGATTGGGTTAACCTTATGAGCATTACTTCCTGGAAATTTTATTTTTTCCAGAGCTGGGTCCCGGCGGGTCTATGCAGAACCTGGAGTAAGTTTCCCACCAGTCTCTGTCATGGCTACCTTTGCCCCGGTTTTTGCTTTATGCATTACGCCCTCCTGTTCAGGTATCCCTATTTTTGCGCACACCCTTTGTATAAAATGTGTTAAAATGTCTCGTTTGGTGGGGGTTACCTTTCCGGCGTTTTTCTCGTTGCTCCGAGAACACCGTTTTTGTTTACCGAGTTTTAGTCAGGATGGCTAAAATAGGTAAGTTACCCCGACGAGTTTGGTCGCTTGAGGGCTCATCAGAAACTGCGTTTTCTGTGGTCGAGCCTGGGATCAGGCTTCCTGTGTTATTCATTGCTTTATGCATTACGCCCTCCTGTAATGTCTCGTTTGGTGTGGGTTACCTTTCCGGCGTTTTTCTCGTTGCTCCGAGAACACCGTTTTTGTTTACCGAGTTTTAGTCAGATTGGCTAAAATAGGTAAGTTACCCCGACGAATTTGGTCGCTTGAGGGCTCATCAGAAACTGCGTTTTCTGTGGTCGAGGCTGGGATCAGGCTTCCTGTGTTATTCCCCGCGAGGGGGGCTCCACACAGTTATTTTGTTTGGTCTTTCCCTCCCGGCGACCTTTTTACAAAGAGGTCTGGGGCAGGTATAATTGGTTTGACATTGCATATAAAACCCGGCAGTTGTACCTTCGGGTGGTTATATTAACGGATTTGCGATTCGCGATAATTTGCCAAACAATTGATTGATACAATAGGGTATCACGGCCTTCAAGACGGCGATCTATGAGGGCTTCTGGGAGAAGCCGGATTAGAGATTAAGATAGGCTTAGACTTTTTATGGGATAAAAAGATGCCTGAATCTTACTAGTGTTTCAAGTGTAAAGGGATACTTGAAAGACTTCATCTTTAATAAAGATATGCTTCATCTTTATGAGGATTCAGAAGTTATGCTTAATTCTTTTGAACAGGTAAAAGATATGCTGAAATCTTTAATAAACAATTGAAACAATGTTGTTTGTTTGTTTAGTCTTTCCCTCCCGGCGACCTTTTTACAAAAAAGGTCTGGGGCAGGTACAATTGGTTTGACATTGCATATAAAACCCGGCGGTTGTACCTTCGGGTGGTTATATTAACTGATTTGCAATTCGCGATAATTTGCCAAACAATTGATTGATACAATAGGGTATCACGGCCTTCAAGACGGCGATCTATGAGGGCTTCTGGGAGAAGCCGGATTAGAGATTAGGATAGGCTTAGACTTTTTATGGGATAAAAAGATGCCGGAATCTTACTAGGGTTTCAAGTGTAAAGGGATACTTGAAAGACTTCATCTTTAATAAAGATATGCTTCATCTTTATGAGGATTCAGAAGATATGCTTAAATCTTCTGGACAGGTAAATATATCCTGAAATCTTTAATATGAAACTAAAGGAAAACGAAAAGTAGTGGTGGAGTGCTACGGTTCGTTGACCGGCGGTTTTGTGGCACATATTTTGTACCATTTTTTGGGTGTAACCCTATGAGCATTAATCCCCGGAAATTTCTCTTTCCAGGGCGGAGTACCGGTGTTGCACCAGGTGACCAGGTAGTTCCCGGGGGCGGGGTAGTTTTCCCCCAGTCTCTGTCATGTCGGCACTTGAACCTCTCATTGCTGTATGTTCAACGCCGTTAAGATCAGGTATCCCTATATTATTTTTATTTTATTAATGAAATAATTTAATCACTGAATAATAATAACCATATATATTTTCTATGATTATATTATGATAATATTGTGTTTATTTATAGTAATTTATTTTAATACAATTAAATATAAATTAAATTAATTAGTATACTTTATGATTTTGCTCACCAGCTCTGCTTTCAATGTGTTAATGAGCTATGGGAGCTTTTAATTATCATAAACCTTTACAGGGCTCTCTTTCAGAGAGTATACCGAGCTCGCAACCGAGGGACAGCCACAGCCAAGGTGTATGGCGATACTCACAGTCCTGGCAGGACAGAACACATCCCTTTGTGACTCAACTAGTGCTGACGTCCACCGGGATGCCGATGTACCATCTTCTATCCCAGTTTTAACATGGCAACATGTGGAGGTCCCGGCTTCGGCGGGATCTTCCCATGATAAGCCAGACTTAACGGATGAGGAACATCGATCTCTGGTCTCAGAGATGGAGGTTGAAGAGTCCAGTCACCTTCTAGGCGACTCTCAGGGTACTGTCGAATCTCCACGGAGTTCGTCATCGGCTAGGTATGTACCGGCGGAAGAGATTGATGGACTACTATTGAATGCACTTAATAGGTTCTTTGGCCCTACGCCGGAAACTCCTTCTGATACGGGAGATCCCGCGATGTCGACGAATGTGCGACCTCTGGCTACATCCTTTGCTTTAGCTAAAATACCTAACCATCCGCTTGTGTCAGACCCAATTTCCAATGTGCCAGGCACAGCAGCTCTCACTACTTCCACTGTGCGAGTCATATCAGACATATCTCCCCCTCCTTTAGACAAGGCGCCAGTCAAAAAACAGGAGCTATGCCTCTTTTATACGGGCCTGATGAGTCAGGGGTAGCAATGTTACGGAAATGTTTTGGATGTTCATATTAAGGACATTCCAAGTTATTATAACCATGACTTATTCTTCCCACCAAATCCCTCCAGAACGCCATTCTTGGTTCTCTCTTCCGGTTTTTGGTGCCGGCGGAGTCCCCTCTGCTTGGCTGCCACCCCCCAAATAATCAATTTGGGCATATTATAAGCTCCCTTTAGCACGCCTTCCCCAGCTTACCTAGACCGCGAGTTTAGGTTAAGAGGAAAAGCGTTTAAACTGTTTTCGCAATATATGGTTCCCAGCAAGTAACAAAGTCTCTGTTACGCTCTTCTCAGGCAATAGAAGCCGCGGAAGTCAGGAAAGCCATTGAACTTTCCCGGCGCTTGCTTCTCCAGACTTCCATCCAAGTCTTTAGGAGATATTCGGACGGCCTTATTAGAGGCAGTTCGAGCAAGGCAGGATCTGAGGATGTTCTTAGTGAAGAAACTTCTTGACCGTATTGCAAGCCAAGTAGTTCTGTCTCCAGTTCTAATTCCTTCTTTGATTTCACCAGCAGTTTGGAAGACTGTTTTCAATTTGGCACAAGCATTCAAGCAAGGTCCCCGCAAGCCCTGATGCCCTTGTTAGAACAAGGGATCAGGGTCTGGTGGTATCTGGGCGACTAACTGGTGGTGGCAGAAACAGAAAAGTTACGCATCAGTCATGTCTACGTTACGTTAAACCATCTCATATCTCTAGGATTCAAGGTCAACTTAGTAAAAGTCAAACCCTTGTTCCCCCACGAGTATTTCAGGGGATAGGGCTGGTCGAGGACACAGCTTCTCTCACTCTGAGTCAGAGTGTGGACACTCGAAACAGATTTCGCAAAAACTGTTTATGTTTCTCCACAGTCTGACTACGACACAGAGACTTTGGGAATCTCTAGTCGGTTCTCTCAACGGGGTTCAGCTAACTGTGAAGTTGGGCCGGTTGTAAGTCTAACGTTTAATCTTGGAGGGCAACAAATTTTTCCCACTATTACCGGCGGGGATAGTTTGGCCTATCCCAACGTTATTACACAACTTACTAGCGGTTTGGGCGACGAGAGAAATGTTGCACGCAGTCATGTCATGAACCTCTCCTCCGCCGTCGGTATGGGTGGACATGGATGCGTCAGGCACGATAGGTTGGGGCTTTTAGTCAAACCTCGGGCATCAGGGTCAAAGGTTTTGGTCCCATTTAGAAATCTTCCACATCAATGTCAAAGACTTACTAGTCCCCTTATCTGTCCTTCAGGCTCACGGCTCTGCTTTACGGGGCAAGTCGGTGGCCTTCAGAATGGACAATCTGAATGTGGTTCACTGTATTCAGAAACAAGGGTCAATAAGATCTCGGAAGTGGCTAAACGTGTCAGAAAAGATTTTTATACTAGCCAACAGGCTGAACATTCATCTTCACGCATCTTATCTCCCAGGCGTAGCAAACGTCTGGGCAGACGCTCTGTCTCAGAGACAAAGCACATCAGTAGAATGGGCGCTCTTGCGTGTGCGGAGCATTACCACCCACAAGTGGATTTGTTTGCGTCTGAAAAGACTTGCAAACTCCCACTGTACCTCACCCGCCGGACGATAACGCCGGCGGGCGGACCTGACGCTCTGATGACGGACGAGAACAGGTTGAGTTCCATTTATCTATTTTCCGCCGCCAGACGCGTCTCTAATGTGCCACGTAGTCAACAAACTACAGGATTAGCGAGGCGTAGTCTCGCTAATCGCGCCCCTGTGGCCGGTGCAGTGTGGTACCAGCATTTGTACACGTGGTGCCCGCACCCAGTGTCACTCCCGGTCGGGTTGTTCCACTTAGAACACAATTGGCAACCTAGAAACCTCGCGGACTTGTTCATTATGGACATTCAGGAGGCCAAGTGGCTAGCACCATATGGTAGCGACGTGACCAAGATATTCACGAATCAATATACCCAGTCTACAAAGCGACAGTTTCAATCGCATTGGCAAGCTTTTATGTCTTGGATTCTTAGAACAAAACAAACTGTGCCCTCGGTGGCGTTGGTTGTTAATTATTTAATGTATCTGTTCATGCAGAAACATTTATCTGAAATTGTTTTATGAGGGCAGGTTTTAAACTCCGCCCACCTCCCCGTCAGCTCAGGCATACATGGTCTCTGGACAAAGCATCGTAGTTATTCTCGTTCCCGTATGTACCAAAGACTGCAGATTTTACAAAAGGGCAGTATTCCTTATGGCTTTGGCTACCGGGAACAGAGTATCTGAGCTGGCGGCGATGAGCAACACACCTAATTGCCTCAGGTTTGATAGGCTTCATGAGTGTATTCACATTGCACCTTCCCCAGGATTCATAGCCAAGAATGAGCACAGTGAACACGTGTTTTCAGAGTTCACGGTGCCGGCGTTAAAAAGGGGAAAGGTGCACCATCTTTTTTTACCCAGTGCAAGCTCTAACCAAATATTTAAGAGTGGCACCTCTAAATCACCAGGGTGCTTGATGGAGCGTACACTGGCTTCTCTCTTGGTCGAGGACTTTAAAGAGAAGAATCCCGGCGTTGTGGGTAAGACCCACGATTTACGCAAGGGGACAGCCTCTTTACGTTTCCTTAATAATCTTTCGGTGGAAGTTATTAAGTCCACACAGTTGTGGGCCTCTAATCAGGAGTTTTTGACTCGATACCTTTCAGTAGCTCTGGACAAACCTTCCTTGCCATGTATAGCTTTACGGCAGCGGGTCTAGGTGGCCCTTTTAGTCACGTTTTGTTTAATTTCAAGAAAAAGGGGGGGGAGGGTGCAGTCAGTGTGACATAGGACACCCTAGACCCCTCCGGAGTATGTGTTCGGAACATACGAGCTGTGATACTGTTTGTAGGCATTGTATTATAAAATTTCTCTGTAGTATTCATTGCAGGAAATTGTGCTAAAGGCCAATAGTAGTGTTACAACAATTCTTGTTGTAAGTAGCTTTGGCTGTGAAGCAATAGATTTTTGAGAAATCTCGGTAGTTGCAACTACGACTTTTACTTTTGAAGTAATTACTTCTCCATAAGTACACGAGTTCAGTACTTCTACGAATGTACAAGAATTCATTTATGTTTGGTTATATTTTTAGGAATATATCCACTAGTTAATGGGGTTTATATGTGCACATGTAAACTTATAAGTTTTTAGTTTTCACCACTTACTTTAAGTGGGGTGCCTTCTTAACTAGCAGATCTGTGTACAGAGTCTCAGAGTTAACCCCTTTTTCAAGCAGGCTTCTTTGAAGCACGCTCCTGCTTGTACCCCTTTTTGAAGATTTAGGCTGTATAAAGTTTATGCACCCGAATATCTCTTTTTTACAAGAGTAAGAATACTATGTGGTTGTTTGATTATCTGCTTTTCTAGAGTTATGATATGATTACGAATGTCCCCCTCCAGTCTTAGAAATCAGGCATGTTCGTCAATGATGGAGGGGCCACTAATAAATTATAGGTTTGACTCCTGTAAGGAGATAAAGAAAACCTAATATTTAGTAGTGGCCCCGTAATCATTGACGACTGGGGCCCTCCCGACCATCCCCTTCCCATTCGTTGATGTATTCAGGATTTTGGTTTACTTGATATGTCAGTGAAGGAAGAATGACGCCTGCAGTAGCGTCTGGTCAAAAGATCCACACAAGTACATCCACGATATGATGGAAAGCTTATTGAATAGTTATTCTTATTTTCTTTTTGTTTTTATTTTTTACGAAGTTTTTTCGTCGTGAGAACCCAATTCATTATGACTGAAGCCATGAGTGAGGTCGCGTGCGCTCATGATGAAGGCTCCTCAGTTTTTTAAATGCTCTGCGCGGTAGATTCAAACTACGGCGGATGAGTGTTTGAAGAGGGTGCCTTATGTAATAGGCATGTTCGTCAATGATTACGGGGCCACTACTAAATATTAGGTTTTCTTTATCTCCTTACAGGAGTCAAACCTATAATATATAATGACGATCAGACTAAAACACGCCCATTAATAGGACAAATCACAACCATTTTAAATTTCAGCCGATGGTGATTAGCATATTTCCCATTTTTATAGAAATCAGTTACTTTGCAGAGTAGCGAAATATGGAGTGATCATTAAAACGTGACATTACGGTACCCCTTGAGGTTTATGTCGCCTTTTTTATTAATTCCGGCTGTCATTAGACGATCTCATACAGCTTAGGAAGGATCTGTAAGTGTTGAAATGCTGAAGACTGTCTAGAATAACCGTCTGTCTTCCATATAACCTTACTAATCTAAATAAAATTACCTCATAATAGACAAAATACACTGTAAAGTGCGTTATGATCCTCAAGGGGTTAACATGATGATGATAGAAGACAATCATATATTTTCATTCCTGATCCTACCTACAGTATATGTCCCTTTTTTATTTATTCGTTCTAGGAAACATTTATCCTCTAAGAGTCTAAGTCATCCATTAGTATTCTCATTAATATTATTGACCTACCGAATCATTTGTTGTTAGCCATTTCTAGACCGGTACTTTCTGGATTTGAATGATCAGTTGTAGGACTTTACTGGTTTACGGTTTTACTGGGCCGAGCTGTCTCGCCGTGGGCCGAGCTGTCTCGTTTTTACTGGGCCGAGCTGTCTCGCCGTTGGCCGAGTTGTCCTGGCCGAGCTGTCCCGTGGGCCGAGTAGTCTAGCAACCGTGTAAGCCAGCATTATGGATATATTACTAACTGTTGCGGCTCTCACGATTGTAGTGTGTTCGATATTACCAGTACTCAAACTCTTCGTGTATATCGGAATTCAGTGATTGGAATACAACAAAAATAGTAAACAGGAATGATATTGTTGCTGGATAATTCACAGTGTCATGAATGTGGTATAAACGCTAGGTTCTATTTCGTTTTGAACAATGGCACGTAGGCTACATATTTTTGGTAAATATCAAGTTTATTGCCGGGTGCTATATTTTTTACTTACATGTATGTGTCCTATGGATTCCTACATTTATTTATTTTGTATATTCTATTGCTATATTATGTCCAAGGGTGGCCTATCTATCGGAAAATTAGATCCCGATCCTGTTCAACTTAGGTTATGCTTAGATTAGGTTATATTTTACTATAAGTAAGGTGCAATGAAATTATGAATAGGGGTGGGACTTTGTTGAAAGGTAGTTTTGACTGTGGGAATCACAAATCAGAAACAATAACACAACCCACGTTCCAACACTGAACAACCATGAAATTAGCAACAAGCAATGTCAGAAGTATGATGACAAACTGGCAGTCACATAGATTTCATGAACTCAGGAAACATTCATAAGCCATTGAACTCTTTGCTCTCCATGTTCTGTAGATGTGGAAACTATCCCTGAGGCTATGCAAATGGAAATTTTTGAATTGCAATGTAATAATGAACTGAGAAAGAAGCATGGTAATAGCTCAGTATGTCAGTTTTACAAGAAATATATATCAAACACAGAATATCCAAAACTATGTGGTCATGCAAGAAAAGCGATGGCAGTGTTTGGAAGCACATATGTAAGTGAACAGCTATTTAAAAAAATTAACCTGACTAAAAACCAATACAGATCTTCAGTAACTGACGATCATTTGGAAAGTATCCTAAGTGTTGCCTCATTAGACATTCAGCCTGATATTGATGAGTTGCTGCAACAAATGCAAAGTCAGCCATCCTATTAACTTTAAGGTTTAACCTATAACTTGATCAATAATTAAGGTTGGTACAATGCTTTTGTTTCTGATCAATAGATATTATTGGTAAGTACCCGGTACTTAATTTTCTTTTATATATTCAATTACACAAAATTAGTTCTATGTATATAACCCCATAATAATATGTTTTGGGAACTTGTATGATATAGTACCGATGTGCGGCCCTCCATAACACACGAGTCTTGACTAATGTGGCCCTTTACTCAGAAAGGTTGCACGCCCCTGCTCTAGAATATCAATCAAATCTGGCTTGCATCTACAGAATATCACCAGAATTTGTGTCGCTAGGTGTAAATATTTGCCGCAAGATAAAAATATAAACCTAGGTCTAGCGGAAAAGTAGCAAAATTTACAACACTCCTGCTGCTTCCTTAACCCGGGAACTGCGGGAAGACTCTTAAGAGTTCCCCCTTCGGACTGCGGGAAGACTCTTAACCCCTTATTAGCGGCTCACCACATAAGTCGAGTTAAAAAAATCTGGACTAACTAGCGGCGCTCGACATAACTCGAGTGGCAATTTCAGCACGTAATGTTGCTGAGAGAGAGAGACAAGTGGTGGCAGGAGACTAGCGAGCGTATGACTGCTCCAGACCACCGCGGCGAACCTACTGACACGAATCTCAGCTCCCTCCTCCCTCTCTCACTCGCTACTTACTCAATTATATGGGGAAAGTACCGAAATACCTGCTTTTTGCACTCGCGTTGCACGGTTATTGCAAGAAAACTATCCATCATACAAGGATCGTTATGGTGTCATTCGAAAGCTCTGTTCATGCCCTTTCAGGGATAGATACTTGTTTTACGTTCTGGGTCTTATTTAGGCATGAAATTGATCACGTAAACAGCCCTATTTTGGCTAAAAACACCCCGCTGGGCGGTACATATAAATAAACCGCAGAGGCCGCTCGTTATGTGTTAAGAGTCAGAGAAAAAAAAAATCAACTTTAAACATCGAAAAAAAAAAAAAAAAAAAAAAAAATTGGGCCCCTGGGCCATGCAAAATATCACTCCTCTACCTCCCCTCCTTCCCCACTTTCCTCCCCTCCTTCAGTTATCACCTATTTTCCCTGTTATTCCCTTATTCTGAGGTATATTTTCGTGCTAACATTAGCGAGTTGCAAGCAGGGCATTGTCATCAGTGTTAGAAAGCGAGTGCAAGAGAGAGAGAGAGAGAATATCGATCGACTGTGTCTCAGTGGCCTTGGGGGAAATTGGCGGGAAAGAAGGTTGCCTCACCCAAACATTATATAACTCGCGGCCTATATCTCCGATTTTGACCATCCAAACGCTGTTTTCACTAGTTTTATTGTTGTTTCAGGTTAATACCTTTATAATCAACCCATAATAGGCGCGTATGGATAAGTATTAATGCTATTTATGGTAGAATGAATATTTTAGTGATGGAAACAGCTCAAATACGTCAGCACAGGGGGACGTTTCTAATTACTCCGATGCGCACTTCTTAGGTTAAGATCCCATGAATGACTCGGTTTGTGTGTTACCGGTACTTACGTGTTTTATTGGCCAGTTGTATGTTATATTGTAGATGTACTTATAACTACATCAGCAATATAACATAAAATACTCATATATTGATTCGGTTTGAGCAAAAAGGTGGGTAATATAGGTGGATAGGGGAAAAAATTGGGGTCCTAGAACCAAACTAAATTATCCCATAAAGCTGTCCTTTCGTGCAACGTAATTTCGGTCTGCGTACGGTAGGCTATTTTCGGAACCGAACCTGTTCGCTAACCGAGGGTCTACTGTACTGTATTATAATATGTTCATATACTTGTGTGCTGATTACGCTGTAAATAAAAACATGATACAACGATGCTTTTTGGTTCTTCAACAGTAGCCTACTTTGTATAATGATGTCACAAATTGAGGCCGTGGGGTGGGGGGTGGGGGTGGGGGGGGGGGGTTGTATGTCCAAACGTTAAAATGATAAGTAGGATATAATTGTGACCAACTATGGCATAATTATACAATTCAAAGCTATATTAACCCTTTGGCGCACCTATAGTTTCCAATCAAAGTTTTTCCCACTCCCAAAGTATATCTCAGCTCACTCAGAGCCAGTTTTGTGCCCGGCGATAATTTGTTTCTGTGACGTTTTTATCCACCAAAAAATTCTTGTATTTGGATTAATGAGGTACCATCGGCTTCGTTATTGATTGAACTTGAAGATAAGCGAATAAAAACATAGAATAAATACAAAACAACCACATTGGGGCACTCCGAAATAAGAATTGTAAAAAAAAAAGTAAATACCTTATCTCCAACTCGCGCTAGCTCAAAATTTTGCCCGCAACATTTTTGATTTGCATACATAATGGAAGCGGAATTTAATGAGGATTCCACTGGTAACTTCAGAATTACTATAAACCAAATAGTTACTGAGATACACGAATAAACGTGAAAGTATCGAAACACAGACTGAGCTGTACTCTGCTCCCTTCCCAGCCAGCCGTGAGTAAACGGTTAAACTGAGGGAGTTGCCAATTGTACCCATTGAACTAGACGTAATACTTAATATATATACCAAATATGACGCGCGTCAGACGAAAACTTAATTTTTGGCGAATATTTTTAAGTTTAATGACTCTTAACGAGTCTTCGTGCACCTAGGAAAAAAATACCTAATGACTCTGAACTAGTCATCGTGCGCCAAAGGGTTAACAAAAGTGGTCTTGGCATGGTCGGCTGGTCTCGTCAAATTGCCCCATAGCATAACATTAGGCCGAGCTGTCTCACCGTCGTGGCCGAGTTGTCCAAAACTGGGCCGAGTTGTCCATTCACCATATCCTAGTGTTTACTATGCACTTTGAAAGGACATTATCCTAACCTAACAACCTTACCTAACCTATCCTAGTATTATGGATGGGGGCTGCCGCCCTCACAACCCCGCTGTTTGACATCAACTCATGTGTTTAAACGACGTACGCCCAGTAACACAACTCATTCCAAATGTATTTTCGGAGGTTGAAACAAATATTCGGGATGGATGTAGATTCCGGGCGTACGGTCGTCATGTTTACATAGGGCGATCGCCGCGGTTAACTTCGCGTCTATTTTTTCGGTTATTTGCCCCCTGCTGGCAATATATATGATGATGACAATATGTCATGGGATGGTGAGGGGGGCAAAGCCCCCTCTCAACATATTATTGTATCCAATGGCATTCAAAATAGACGGGATCAAGATTGCAAGCGTCCGACACCTCCCTAGCCGTCGTCATGTTTACATTTGTCGATCACCGTGGTTAAGTTCGCGTCTATTTTGAAGGCGATTTGCCCCCTGCTGGCAATATATATGATGATGACAATGTCATGGGGGGGTGAGGGGGTGCAAAGCCCCCCCTCAACATATTATTGTATCCAAAGGCAGTCAAAATAGACGGGAACATGATAGCAAGCGTCCGCCCCGGCTCCGCGTATTGTAAACAAGGCTGGTGGTACGCCCGAATTCTACATTCTACCCAAATATTAATATGATCTTTGCAACATCCTTATTCTATAGCCTAATAGCCTTCAATTCTTGAGAAATAATTAGTGGTAGTTTTGGTAATAAGTACCTAAGAAAGCTATAGGCCACGATAAAATCGACAGCTGAATTTAAAGGAAAGATGGGCAAGAATGTTAAGTGCGGGCGTACCGCCAGCCTTGTTTACACTACGCGTAGTGGCATCGAACCTTTGCCATCATGTTCCCATCTATTTTTACTGCCTTTGGATACAATAATATGTTTAGGGGAGGCTTTGCCCCCCCCTCACTCCCCCATGACATATTGTCATTATCATATATAGGCTATTGCCATCAGGGGACAAATAACCGAATTAATCGCCGTCAAACTAGATGCGGCGAAGTTAACTGCGGCGATCGCCCTATGTAAACATGACCGTACGCCCGGAATTTACATCCATCCCGAAAGATGTAGTATCCAGGCGTATAGTCGTCGTGTTTACATAGGTCGATCGGTCGCGGTTAAGTTCTCGTCTATTTCTTTTGGTATTTGGCCCCTCCTGGCAATATACATGATGATGACAATAAGCTATGGGAGGGTGAGGTGAGGGCAAAGCCCCCACTCAACCTATTATTGTATCCCACGGTAGTCAAAGAAAAGGGGAACATGATCGCGAGCATCCGCGTGGTGTAAATAAGGCGGGCGCCAGGCGATACGCCCGAATGGTAGCCGGCTGATTCGGACCATAGTAAATTCGGCCCAGGCTTACTCGGCCAAGGCTCATTCGGACCACAATAATTGTCAGGGTAAGATCCTGTGTAGCGGGTAGAACCGTTTTTCCGATGCCTATTTACTAAGAAACATTGAACAATATCTTTAACCTAGCCTAACCTAACCTAACATAGTATACTAATGGGCTACTGTATTTATGATTATAAAATTTAATAATATATTGTAACATTACCAAATTACAGAGATATAAGTACAGGTCCTCCCGCTACACAGGATTATACCATTGTCGGACCTGGCTTATTCGGCCCATACGGTTTTGATTTGTCAGTGATAACCACCGAATATAATTTTAACTAATTCTAAGAGGACTACACAAACATGTTAATGGTTATTGTACTGTTTGTACATAGGCCTATATAAAAATATATCGTAATAATACACATTTGTCAGTAAAACCTAACTAAAACTAAAAGGAACAAATATAATATATAAAACTAATTTTGGTGCACAGATGTTGGCCCATGATTTGAGTAGATGGCCGGTAGAAATTTCGAGTTTATTATATTTGTCCCATAGAATATCTTATTTTTTGTGGTTGTCCTGATAGGCTTTCTAAGGCGCCTGGTTAATTTTCCTTCTCTTATTAGCTGTAATATACTTGATTGGGAGTACTTCTTGCCTCGTTATACAAAAATTCTATTAGGAAGTAAAAAGGGAGATTCCGTTTCCTTGCCCTCCTATTTAGGAGGTTGTGCCAGTTTTCGACGAGCCCTATCGTATAAATACGATAGAATATGACTCTTTTGTGATCTCGTATGTCTCTGTGACGTCACGATCGCTCCTACAGCACGACGTAGGATGAGTAGATCGTATATTATAAGATTGTAAATAGGTTAAGTTATAAAAGGCCTAATATGCTATTAAGCAATATTGCCATGGTCTTATGTAGTATATATGAATTTATCGTATATATTAATATAATTTATCGTATAGAGCAACCTAGATGCGGTACGATAATTTGGGCTCCTGGCGTTTTGCCAAGGCAGCAAGGTGTGTCTTCGAGGAACACCAGAGCCTTCACGAACACCAACCAGTTAACATCTAAATTTCCGCCCTCAGTTGATCGAGCTTTTGTGCCTCTAATCACAATACACATACAGCAATACACTCAGCTACACCATCACGACGCTCTCATCGACACCATGACTGACTGATAGATAATCATAATATTCATGTCCATTCCCATGTAATTATTTATTCTTTCTTTAACTTGACTCGAGTCTTGGACCGAAGTCTCGTTCCCCATTGTCCACCGCCATATTGGGTAAAACGTTCTCCCTTGCCTCATTGCCACGTGGAACTATTGGTGAGTTAATTCCTGGCTAATATTAACCCTTATAACCTTACCCTATATATACATTTATTATGTGAGACCTTTGGATATAAATTAGCTTGTTTTAGATTTAATTCAATTTAGATATAGAGTAGTTTTCATTTAGATTGATTTTATTTTATTCATTATAGCTTAGTAATATTTAACTTCCATTGATAGTTTACCACATTGGTGCCCAGACCCGGGAATTAGCTACCAGTAAGGGATTTTAAGGCAATGAAGAAGGGGACATATAACAGGATGCAGGAACAACTCTATGATAAACTGGCAAGGCTAGCCAAGCGATGGTTAGAGCCGGTATGCAGGGTCACATCGTTGCACCTGCCTAAGTCCTGCATCCCACCCATCATCTTTCCCCAGTAATTTTCTTTTCCGTTTCAGACTTCCTGTGACATATGACCTGACTTAACATTTTTTCTTGTTCAATATGATCCATTAGTAGGTATTGCTATTTAGTGTACTATTTTTTCTCCATAACATAGAAGTCCGCCGGTTGGCATCTCTTAACTAGACTATTATTTTGCCGTTGTCTTTGTAACGTAACATTTAGATACATAGCCTATAGGCTCACATGCAAAATTAATAAAAACGATAAAGAGACACCGTCTAGTGGGGTGCTGATCAAAGCCCCTAAAAATCAAAGGGCGGGACTTCGGGGAGTATTAAATAGGCTAATTGTGGACGTCAACACTTTCATCACTACTGCTGAACTAGAGGAATTGGAGGCTAGATTAGAAAACGTCCAGGCTACCCACGGTCGTATTACGGCTCTGAGTGAGGTGATTGTGGCTGACATGATAGAGGAGGAAGAGATAGATACAGAGTGTGATAATCGCGCCCTCTATGACGAACCTGTCTTTAGAGCGAAGTACCTATTACAGCGTGCTGTCGCAAGTAAGAAGGGAGGCGATAATGAGGCCCATAGTAGGGCTGACCCAAAACATACTGTACACCTCCCAAAGCTCAATCTTCCTACATTTGGGGGCAAGTTGACTGAGTGGTTAGCTTTTTGGGACGTATTTCGATCTACGGTTCATGAATCCTCTTTGGATAATGTCCGCAAGTTTCACTATCTGAAGGGAGAAATGGAAGGATAGGCCTTACATTTAATAGAGGGTTTTGCAGTAGTGAGTGGTAGTTATCTTGAAGCGGTACACTTATTAGAGTCCACATACGGGGATAGAGAGCAGTTGAAGATGGCCCATGTCGTTGCCTTGTTGGGGCTCACAGAACCACAGTATAAGGTTGATGAGTTGACAAACTTCAGGGCAAATATGGAGTGCCATACTCGATCGCTAGACACCCTAGGGCTTACCACGCAGGAAATGATAGTCATTGTCTTGCGTCAGAAACTTCCTATGGCAATACTTGATAAGGTAAGATCATTTGAGCTGGGGGAGTTCAAAACTCAGTTCAGCAAGGAGATCAATAATCTACAGTTGAACAAAGGGAGAATGTATGTGTCGGGAGGGAGTGAGAATGTGGAGAAGAGGGGAACAATAAGCATGACAGTGGGGACTAAAGTAAAGAAAGAGGGTGTGTATAAGAAACCTGCTCAGATTCTATGTAAGCTATGTAACAACAAACATAAATGGAGTTTCTGCGTAAAATACCCAACAAATGAGACAAAACTAGCACAGGCGAAAAGATTGAAGCTATGTGTAGGTTGTCTAAGTAAAGAACATGGTAAGCAGGGACAATGTACTGCTACATACTTAAGGCCCTGTCACCACTGCAAAGGACATCACTTTGATAAGTTGTGTCCTACAGCAGATAAAGTCAAAGACGTCAAAACAGAGGGTACTACAACTGTGACACTAGGTAGCACGCAAGACACCACTATATTGCCCACAATACAGATTCCCATGGAAGGTAATGACAGTAACAAAGTTTGTCGGGTACTTCTAGATCAAGGGTCTCAACGTTCCTTTATAAAGAGGTCCGTACTAGTGGGACTGAAGCACCGAATCGTAGGGGCTGAGACTCTTCGATTACAGGGCTTCACAGGGGTTACTGATAAGCAAGACTACGAGATAGCGGAGATTTCATATTTCTACCGTAAAAACCGGTACTTTATGACTTGTATCGTAGTAGACACCCTACCAGAATATGTATCTGTGGGTGTGAAGAAGGTGGAACACGCATTACGTAGCAAAGGGGTTAACTTGTCAGATCCCATGGGAAATCAGAGTGAGGTGCATGTTCTACTTGGTGTGGATCATTATTATGAAGTAGTATACCCTGGATTTAAAAAGATGTGTGGTGTAATTTTAATCCCCACTAAATTTGGATACTGCATGAGCGGAAAGGTGCATACTACACAGTCAAAGGTCCTGGTCGACACGGTCTCGATATATAGAGTCAATGTAACCGCGGCAGAGGAGTTGGGAAGGGAGGATTCCCAACTTAGTGACCCTAAGATGGCTGCCGAGTTCGACCTGGAACGACTGTGGAGATTGGATCACATAGGCATTAATCCTATGGAGACTGATTATGACTCGGAAGTTGCGCTACAAAGGTTTGACGAGTCTGTGTGCTACTGTGCCTCAGACAAGCAATATAAAGTTAGTTTACCCTGGAAGAACAGTGAGATAAGCCTGCCTACCAACTATGGTTTGGCATTAGGTCGCTTGCGCGCATTACAGCGTAAATTGTCTAACGAACCGAGCACGCGCCAGGCGTATGACGATGTATTTCGGAGTTATGAGGATAGGGGCTTTATAGAGAGAGTCAGTGTCGGGGAACCGTTTAAGAAGGGTAGGGTTCACTATTTGGCCCATCATGGGGTAAGGAAAGATAGCATCACCACACCAATACGGGTGGTGTAGGACTGTTCTGCCCACCAAGGTCAACAACCCAGTCTAAATGACTGCCTGTTGACAGGTCCGTCCATGGTGTCGGACCTGTCCCAACATCTATTGCGGTTTAGGCTGGGGAAGTACGCCTATACCAGTGACATCGAGAAAGCATTCTTGATGGTCAAGCTAAAGGAGGAAGATAGAGATGTTACCCGCTTTCTTTGGTTCAGCGACATTGGCGACTCTGAAAGTCCAATCATAATATACCGTTTTCGGGTTGTACTCTTTGGGGCCACTTGCTCGCAGTTTTTGTTAAATGCCACAATCAGAAAACATCTAGCTGACACTCATGAGGACACAAGTAAACTATCTCACGGATTATACATTGACAATTTGCAGGGTACTAGCGATAGTCAAGATGATTTGTTATATGCATACTGGCAAGCACGCAGATTGTTTGCGGATGCACATCTATTTCTCCGCGAGTGGGTTACTATTAGTGAAGATCTTCAGAGTTTAATACAGGTGGATGGTACGGCATCTCTTAACCAGGAAAAGTCCAGAAATTTGGGGATGATCTGGCAACCTAAACATGACATACTAACTTTTCAAACAAGGTCTTTTGCTCAGCAGACAGGAGCGCACACCAAAAGAAGTCTGTTGAGCAAAGTTGCGCAATTTTTTTATCCTTTGGGTCTAGCATTACCTGTTACCATAAGAGCTAGGATTCTAATGCAGGAAGTTTGGAGACGTAAGATAGGATGGGATGACAGTTTGCCCGAGGACCTGAATGACCAAGGGACATTGTTGTTGAATGAATATGCCATCCTATGTACTAAACCTATACCTCGTAAAGTGGCGGCGTTCGGTGACGTTACGTTACACACATTTTGCGATGCTAGCGCCACGGCATACGGGGTAGCCATATATGTCGTTACTTCATTTGGGGCACATTTAGTTACAGCCCGTGCCAAGGTAGCCCCGGTTAAAAAGGTAACTATCCCTAAAATGGAATTGACTGCCATGCTGCTATTAGCACGTCTGGTGCAACATGTACGCGCAGCATACGAGAGCGAATTAAATATTGAAATCGTTCATGTATGGTGCGATAGTCAAGTCGCACTCAACTGGATACATAGCAAGAAGTCTCTGCCAGTTTATGTGCGGAATAGGGTAGATGAGATTAGAGCCCTTTTGCCAGATGTTGCTTATCATTATGTAAATACAAAAGAAAACCCTAGTGATCTCATAACTAGGGGTATAACGGCTAGCCAGTTAATGAAGTCCGAATTGTGGTGGCATGGTCCAAAGTGGCTGCTCCATGAAAGTGAATGGACGATATGGCATGCTGTTGGTGAGGGACTTCTGCCACTGGAAACAGTGGCAGTTACAGCCCAACCAAATGAGCCACCGGGTCCTATCATAAAGTGGGCAAGATTCGGTGACTATAATAAACTAGTCAGAGTTGTAGCTTGGGTGTTGCGATATATATCCAATCTCAAGCTTAAAGTAATGGGCCAACTCTGCAACAGGGGTCACAACATTGATGCTCGTGAATTTAAAGCAGCTGAAGTAGCTTTGATCAAATGGGTTCAAGTAGAAACCTTTTCCAATGAATTAGAATCCTTGAAAAGCTCGAATAAGACATTAATGCCTAATATAGTGCGTCAACTACGGTTGCACCTAGACAATGGCCTCATCAGGTGTGAGGGTCGCCTGAAGTGGTCGGGTGTACCAGACGGCACAAACCGCCCTATACTTATGCCAACAAGACATCACGTTACTGATCTATTGATCATACGTGCACATAGGGAAGTAAAACACTACGGGGTATAATAATATAATAATAATACTTTATTTCAGACTCACACAGTACAGAGGGGACCATACTGGGGTCCATATATACCTTACAGTAACATAAATATATATAAATATATATAAGCTACTGTACATAGGCTACATAAAATAAAAAGAAATTAAATAATACCCAGCTTGCTATCATGTAGTTCACAGTACTGCCTCAACCAAAAACAGTGGTCATCAAACTACTGTGTTACCAAAACCACTGTCCTAATTGTGTACAGTACCATGCCTCACATCATTTAGCTTCCGGTACAGTATGTTGCTACAGTACAGTATAGGAATATCGGTACTGTACTGCACTATGAGGATCAGTACCGGTATGCTAATTCTGTAGAGTAGCAGACCTGAAATCATTACTTAAGGTTAAATATAGAGCAACTTCCTCCAGTGTGCCTGGATCCTGGAGGTGTACACTATGCTTGGAGTTTGTAGCATTTTAATGATCCTGTTCTCAGAAGTGTTAAGGCGCTGAATGAATTTATATGTTAGCTTTCTAATGAGTGATTTGTAACAGTGTAAGTTCATATAGGCACATAGCGTACTTGTACTCTCATATTTTGAGAGCCCCAGAAACATTTTCATGATATTGTGATATGAGATACTTAGTCTATTCACTGTCATTTTCTTATAGTTCCACCATAGTTGTGCTGTATACATTGGTGAGCAGTAGGAGTTGAACAATGTTATTTTTGTATCCCATGTGCACATATGAAATTTTCTTAATATTGAATTTCCCTGCATGTAAAGTTGCCTTCGCTGACGACCCATATCCTCATCATCTGAGCGATCACATGAAATATAGTGTCCTAGATACTTTACTTTACTTACTTCTTCTATAATTTCTTCATACAAATGGAATTTAGGTAGCTTTGATTTTAATAGAAGGTTAGATTTAAATATTATGATATTGCTCTTTATAGGATTAAATTTGACTGAATGTTCGATTCCAAATTTTTTACATACTCTTAATAATTTATCCAGTCCTGCTCCAGAGGGCGCGATTAAGGCTAGGTCATCAGCATACATGAGATGATTTACAATGGTGCTGCCAATACAGCACCCAGTGCGAGTCTTGTTCAGCTCCAGACTAAGATCATCCATGTAGACGTTGAAAAGATACGGAGACAATATCCCCCCCTGCCTAACACCATTGGTTACGGCGAAAGAGCCTGACAGGATGTTGCCCCATCTTACACACATTTTTTGATTAGCATACCAGAAAATAAGTATCCTAACAATATAGCTAGGCACTCCCCTGTTAACTAATTTTTCAAATAAGGTTTTGTGACACACCCTATCAAAAGCCTTACTTGCATCAAGAAAACAAGAGAAAATTGAGCTATTTAGTTTGTTGTATGTATCAATCACTTCTTTCAGCACATATATGCATTGGTCTGTGCCGTGATTTTTCTTAAAGCCAAACTGATTGCTGCTGGTGACAATATATGCAGACATTCTTTCTAGCATTATCATTTCAACTACCTTACTCACCACACTAGCAAGTGCTACTGGGCGGTAGTTGTCTTTTGCTGTAATTTTACCTGATTTATCTTTAATGACAGGAACAAGTATTACGGATATCATAGACTCCGGCAGGACACCATGCGTAAATAGACTGGTGATGCAAGAACTAAGTTTATCTATTAACAACTTATCTGCATATTTAAGATGTTCTGCATATATACCATCCAGCCCACAAGCTTTATTTAGGTTAAGTTTTCTTATGGCATTCTCAAGATCACTTTCAGTCACTTTAATGTCTTCATAATTACTATCTTTCACATATTGAATTGCACCATTAGTAGACCTTTGGTTTACACTGTTAAGTAGTTCCTTAAAATGAGTTTTCCATAAGTCAGCAATGTTCTCTTCACCCGTAACCCCCTCAACACTGACAGGTAATGGTGTGTTACAATTTTGCATGGATCTGATGTCCTTCCAAAAACAGTTAGTATCCTTTTCTGCCAGACTCTTTGCAAGGGCTTCCTTCCTTAATTGGTTTTCATTTTGCTTAATAAATCTAATGGCATATTTGGTCCTAGCCTTTGCTCTTTTGTGAAGTTCAAATATAGGCCCCTGTCTAGGCTGACCTACTTCAAGCCAATGAGACCTAGCATCTCTGGAGGCCTGATACAGGTCAGCCACATAGTCTTGCCAACCTGGCTTATTGAATGAGGACTTATATTTACGGCTATTAAAAATACTTTCCCCCGCTTTTGATAAAGAATCTATTATACTATTGTAAAATGTAATAATGTCCTTTCTGTGTTGTGCATCACTACATTTTGGATCCCTGCATTGTGCTACACCATTACCATCATATTGCACCCTATTTAATAAGTCCTTGGTTTTATCACAGTACATTTGGCACTCTTCATTTGAGATTACATTCCATGGAACTTTTGCCTTGATGCTATTGCTAGTTTCTGTTATTTCCGGTGCTTTATTAATTTGGATTGTTAATTCTATAGGTATGTGGTCGTCATCCGTAATGTCGTATCTTATGGCCATTTCTGAGATAGAGTCATGAAAGTCAGAGCTAGAGATTGCATGATCAAGCCACGACCTGGTCTCCCATGCTTCACTAACATATGTATAGCTATTTTCTGGAAGCAGGTTTTTGGAGGACAAAATTAAACCTTGCTCCTCACAAAACCTTAACATATGTTTAGCAAACATGGAACCACCCAACTCGTGAGGGGTAGCATTCCAATCACCTACCACTGAGTAACACGTTATCTCTAATTCAGAAATTAGGCCACCAAGCTCCCCTAACTTTTCCAAATAAAGTTCTTCATTTTCTGCACACTGATACGGTAAGTAAACACAAAATATTGCAAATTTTCTGTGTCCCACTTCCAGCTGTATTCCCGCACACCAGCTTAAATTTGTCTCAATGGTTTTAATTACACTATCTAGGCACGATCTCCACATTATTGCAACTCCCCCTGGGGGGTGACCTGCCACAATACCATCACGTGTGTCCGTAGTGGAGACCCCGTACCCATGGAAATCTTTATCTAATATGTTCAAATTACCTAAGTCCTGTTTTGTGTACCAGGTTTCCTGAAGGCAGACTATGTCACTGGTCCTTAATGTAGATACGATGTCAGGTCGCAACAGGAGATTCCTCTTTGTTTTGGGGAGTCCTCTGCAATTGTATGAAGTTACTTTTATACTTGTCATACTTGTTATATATGTCATATTATATCAAATTTACGTCTCACATGGTGGATACCCAGAGTTCGACAAGTAGCTCGACGCGTAGTGAGAAAGTGTGTAATATGCCAGAGACTAAAGGGTAAACCATATGCAACTGGACCAGCTCCACCTCTACCTGAATGCCGTGTAAAGCACGTAGAACCTTTCCAAGCGGTAGGATTAGATTACACGGGCATTGAAGACGAGGGAGCATGAGAAGGTTTATATATTATTGTTTACCTGTGCGACGTCTCGAGCGGTACACCTAGAACTATGTGATAATATGTCTAGCGAAGAATTTATGCTGGCGTTTAGACGGTTTTGTGCCCGTCGTTCATTCCCTCAACTCATTCTTAGCGACAATGCTCCCACTTATGTCCAAGCATCAAAATATCTAAAGGATATGAGTAGTGATCCTACTATCATCACTTTTTTGGGAGAGAAGAAGTGCGAATGGAGGTTCATTCCAGTTAAGGCACCTTGGTTTGGTGGAATGTGGGAACGATGTGTCGGCATAGTAAAGTCAGGACTAAGAGCGGTTGTAGGACGTGCTCTATTAAAAGAAGAGTGAGTTGACGACAGTCCTCACAGAGATAGAGGCAGTCGTGAATGATCGCCCGCTTACATATGTGTACACCGACCTACAAGAACCACTACCATTAACGCCAGCTCACTTGCTATATGGAAAACCATTGACTGCGTTTCCATCTGATTTTCAGTCCATAGTAGAGTTAGAGGATCCCTCGTTGTACTCTGAGGTAGCGGTGTCTAAGAGATACCAGTATATATCCAGGATAATAGAGGATTTTAGGAAACGGTGGATTAGTGAATATCTGCTAGCATTGAGGGAAAGGAGTATTACTCCCTCTGGTAGACCAACGGCACCTACAGTTGGTGAAGTTGTTTTATTTTTTATTTTTGTTTTTTTGTTTTTTTTCTATGTGATTGAGGGAGGCAAAAGGCATAACTGCCTATAGCGAGTGCCCCCCCCCCCCATAGTTGAAAGAGTGACAGGGCCAAAATCAAGGGACGTTCGAGCCAAAATGCCTGGACACACAGAGTTTGAAGCAATTTAAGTCATAGGAAGAGGGAAAGACTGATTCTGGGAGAGAGTTCCAGAGCTCAGCTGTTGAGTAGAAGAAAGTTTGAGAGTAACGTTTCACTCTTGGGTTGGAGAGTTGCACAGAGTAGGGGTGGGATTGAGTTGCAAGACGGGTACCACGTGCCCTACGTAAAGGAGGTGGTATGCACTGGGATAGCTCTGAGGAACACTGATTATTATAGTAGCGATAGAATAGCGAAAGAGCTGCAACATTGCGGCGGAGAGAGAGAGATTGCAGAGAGTTGGTGAGTGGACGGGAGTTAATGATACGAAAGGCCTTCCTTTCAACTTTGTCTAGGAGAGCGGTGTGAGAGGAACCTCCCCACACATGTGAACAATACTCAATACAAGGGCGCACTATGCCCCTGTACAGAGCAAGAAGCTGTGCAGGGGAAAAGAACCCCCTAAGGCGGTTGAGCACACCCAGCTTCTGGGAGGCTGCCTTAGCAAGACTGGTAATATGGTCCTTCCAAATGAGAGCAGAAGAAAAAGAGACACCAAGAATATTGAGAGAAGATGAAGGGTTGATTTTTGTATTGTTGAAGAATAAGGGATAGTCCGCTGGGAGATCCTGACGGGTAGATAGATGGAGAAATTGGGTTTTGGAAGCATTAAAGTTAACAAGGTTCTCTCTGCCCCAATTGGAAATAGTATTTAGATCAGAATTTAAGAGTTCTATGGCTTCATTACGTTTGTCGTTGAGGGATTGCTGGTTCTGAAAAACTAATGGAGTAGTGTAAGGTTGAGTCGTCTGCGTATGAATGGATGGGAATTAAGGTACAGTTAAGGAGATCATTTATAAAAATTAGAAAGAGAATAGGAGATAGGACAGAGCCCTGAGGAACACCGGAGTGTATAGGGTGAGGAAGTGAACAATGGCCGTCCACAACCGCGGCTATGGAACGGCCGGAAAGGAAATTAGAGACAAAGGCACAGATGGAGGGATAGAAACCGAAGGAGGGTAGTTTAGAAATTAATGATTTATGCCAGACTCTATCGAAGGCTTTCGATATGTCTAGTGCAATAGAAAAAGTCTCACCGAAGTCCCGAAAGGAGGATGACCAAGAGTTAGTAAGATATGAAAGAAGATCACCAGTAGAGCGACCCTTAAGGAAGCCATACTGGCGATCTGAGAGCAGATTATGAGAAGAGAAATGCTTAAGAAATTTGGAAGCAAGAATAGTTTCAAAAACTTTAGAAAGACAAGAGATAAGAGCAATTGGACGATAGTTGGAGGGTTGAGAGCGGTCACCCTTCTTTGGGACAGGTTGAATGTGAGCAAACTTCCAGCATGAAGGGAAGACGTTAGAGGATAGACAGAGACGAAAGAGTTTGCCTAGGCAGGGAGTCAGCACGGAAGCACAGTTTTTGAGAACAACAGGAGGAACACCGTCCGGACTGTACGCCTTATTAGTGTTAAGCCCAGAGAGGGTAGAAAGTACATCTTTAGAAGAGATTAGGATATTAGGCATAAGTAAGAGAGAGGAGGGCGGAGAGGGAGGAATAGCACCGGAATCATCCAAGGTTGAGTTTCTAGCAAAAGTTTGAGCGAAGAGTTTAGCTTTGTCAGAGGAAGAAGTGATGGTTGTGCCATCAGAGTGGGAAAGGGGAGGGAAAGACGAGGAAGAGAAATTGTTGGAGAGGTTTTTGGCTAGATGCCAGAAAGCTTGGGAAGAGCTAGAGTTGGATAGTTCAGTGCATTTATTATTGATGAAAGAGTGTTTGGCAAGTCGAAGAACAGATTTGGCTTGATTCCGGGCAGAAACATATGAAGAATGAGAGTCTTGAGTTTTAAGGCGTCGGTACCGTTTGAATGCTTCCTCCTTATTGCGGACAGCAGTAGAACAGGCGTGAGTAAACCAAGATTTGTTAGCATTAGTCTGAGAGAAAGAGAATGGAATGTATGCTTCCATGCCCGATAGGATTACCTAGGTAATGCGTTCAGCACTCTCCGAGGGTCCCCGGCCATGGAAGCAGAAATCATTCCATGGGAAATCAAAGAAGTACTGCCGAAGAGCCTCCCAGTCGGCAGCGCCAAAGTGCCACAAGCGCCGCCGGCTAGGAGGATCGGGTGGCTGTACTGGAGAGATAGGACAGGTGACAGAGATAAGTTTATGGTCGGAGGAGCCCAAAGGAGAGAAAAGATCGACAGTATAAGAAGAAGGGTTAGAAGTTAGAAACAGGTCAAGAATGTTGGGCCGATCTCCGATGCGATCCGGGATACGGGTGGGTTGCTGAACTAACTGCTCTAGGTCATTTAGGATAGAAAAGACGTAGGCTTGTTCACCAGGTGGATCAGTAGTGTGAGAGGAGAGCCAATGGCGGTGGTGAACGTTGAAATCTCCTAAGATGGAGATTTCTGAGAAAGGAGAAATGGATAGAATGTGTTCCACTGTAGAGTTTAGATAGTCAAAGAATTTGGGAAAGTTGGTAGAGTTACGGGAGAGATAGACAGCACAGAAATATTTAGTAAGAGAATGACAGGAAAGTTTGAGCCATAAAGTTGAGAATTCAGAGGAGTCGAAATCGGGAACAAGAGAGCAAGTGAGTTTGTTGTGCACATATGCACAACATCCGCCTTTGGCTTTGAAACTAGGATAGAGAAAGTAGGAGGATACAGAGAATTAAAGAAGATAGTCCTCGTTTATACTGGAAATTAGGCCGCGTGTTGGAGGTATACAAGGGGGCAGACTCTGTAGAGCGGGTGGCGCTATTGAAGACAGCCACTGGAACTACTGTTCGTCCTATCGCACGTTTGTACGGTTTGGAGCTCGATTCCGCATTGCAATCTGATGCTCCACCTGTTATTGCTGGGTCCGAGGATTCTCAAAGGAACGACTCACCTCTTACTGATGGTGATCATTCTCGGACCGGGATGCGTCCCAGACGCGCTGCTGCTGGCGCCGTCGACTTGTGGCGTCAGAAGATAGCCTCTGGGCAACTTTAGGTTTAAGGTGGGGTTCAGGTCTTTTTTGTGGGGGGAATGTATCGTATAAATACGATAGAATATGACTTTTGTGATCTCGTATGTCTCTGTGACGTCACGATCGCTCCTACAGCACGACGTAGGATGAGTAGATCGTATATTATAAGATTGTAAATAGGTTAAGTTATAAAAGGCCTAATATGCTATTAAGCAATATTGCCATGGTCTTATGTAGTATATATGAATTTATCGTATATATTAATATAATTTATCGTATAGAGCAACCTAGATGCGGTACGATAATTTGGGCTCCTGGCGTTTTGCCAAGGCAGCAAGGTGTGTCTTCGAGGAACACCAGAGCCTTCACGAACACCAACCAGTTAACATCTAAATTTCCGCCCTCAGTTGATCGAGCTTTTGTGCCTCTAATCACAATACACTCAGCTACACCATCACGACGCTCTCATCGACACCATGACTGACTGATAGATAAGCATAATATTCATGTCCATTCCCATGTAATCATTTATTCTTTCTTTAACTTGACTCGAGTCTTGGGACCGAAGTCTCGTTCCCCATTGTCCACCGCCATATTGGGTAAAACGTTCTCCCTTGCCTCATTGCCACGTGGAACTATTGGTGAGTTAATTCCTGGCTAATATTAACCCTTATAACCTTACCCTATATATACATTTATTATGTGAGACCTTTGGATATAAATTAGCTTGTTTTAGATTTAATTCAATTTAGATATAGAGTAGTTTTCATTTAGATTGATTTTATTTTATTCATTATAGCTTAGTAATATTTAACTTCCATTGATAGTTTACCACAAGCCCCGTATTCGTGGGTGATTTTTGTTGAACACAATTACATAAATAACTCTGGTAATTGTTTAGTTGAAAATATCAGTGTATTCGGCAGCAGCATAAAGACAAATAATGATGTAGGCCTCTACATCATTATTTGTCCTTACGCTTCTACCGAATACACTTCTATTTTCAACAGACCGATTACTAGAGTTATTTATATCATTGTTTCCAATTTACATCACCCAATAATGCGAGGCTCGTCGAAAACTGACCTTAGAGCTTACCATAGCCCCTTTTCGTAATCTACAACAAAAGAGTTAACAGAATATGCTTGAATCATATCCTACAATCTTCATTGTCTTAAGATCGTCATTGTCCAGAAGTCTCAAATATAGGCTAGACCACTGAGACTGAATTGGAAAAACAAAATTGATGGTCATTTGAACCAATAACCATTTGAAGCTTATGCATGTTTAGCTATATTTTCTGGCTCTCATTAGAAGTTTTAAACAGCTTAACCCTCTCACGTTCTTGATGCAATTTTGAGCCTATTAGGGATACTTTAAAGCCTTTGTTACTATCAGGCGTATTTAGAAACCTTTAGTTTAGTTACTTTAACCTCTGCAGTTGTCTTTGAGCTAGCTGTGGGCTGAAAACTAATTTTGGAGAGGTAATTATAAGAGTGAGAGAACTCTATTTCTTATTGCTAATCTGGCAACCTCTGCGTCATATGGTCGTGAGAGGGTTAAGAAGGATCTGTGGAAATTAAATGGGTAAAGACTATCACACTTAACACTCAGGCTAATTTGCGTAAATAAATAATATAAATGTCCCGCCAAACCTGTAATGGTGCTTTATCAGATTGAAACCATTAGGCCTACGCCATTAGACAAAATATTAGTGGTCCGAGTCAGCCATGTCATGGTCCGAGTCCGCCAATGACATGGTCCGAATCGGCCACTGATATGGTCCGAATCAGCCGGCATTCGCCCGAATATTACATCCTTGCCCTGATGTGCCTATTTTCAAGTAGAAAATTTGCAAAAATGTACAACTTATGTTTGCAGAAATACCTTTTATAATTATCTACAAAATCTGTATTATCTGTCTGAGTTACAAGGTCAAATATTTTTGAATAAGAGACAAGGACTTTGTTGAAAATGTTCTTGTATTTAACCATCTTAGCAAGTGCTACACGACGGACACCAAACTTTTTGGGCTTGAAAGATATAACTTTATCTTTCACAGCCTCTACGCCAACTATACTTAAACTAAAAGGAAGACCATCAGATATAATAAAATCACCGGTGTAGCTAGGCTTACATGTATCACTAGTGATAATCACATTTTTCACATGCCGATTATTAAATACACTTATGCCTGGCCCGTGGCTATTAGTCTCGGTAGACTTACAGCAAACAAGAGGAAAATATAATGTAGATTTTTGTTCAAGTGGTTCAATTACAAAATTGCAATTGTTGGCAAGTTTCTCGGATAAATAATTTGGTCCACAACCACTGTCTAAACGCAGTGTGGTTTGTCTACCTCCAATAGTACATTTCTCCTTGTAATATTTTTGTTTTGGGTAGTCCCGGTATGGCTTAGAACAAGGAGAATTTAGTATTAAATATGGATGGGACCTTGATAAATTTAAAGTACAATAAGAAGACCTCAAAACATCCATTCCCAACCAATTGCAGCTGGAACTAGGATGAAGTATTGGATTAACATTTATATTTATTACATGACGAGATAATGTAGTCAGCTCCAAAGGTACTTTTCTTTTTAAACAAACCAGATCGTCAAAATAAGCTTGAACTCCATAACTTTTTATTAGTTTTACGCTTATTTTTGTGGTACTAGATCCTGTATCAATTACAAAGGGAAAGCTTTGCATACCAATATTAATATCGATATACAGCTTCTTACCCTTCCAGTAAAGGTGGCATACCTTTGTCTCCATTTGGCTTAGGCCTATAGGCTATAGAATACGTACTCTTTAGAGTATGGTACCTGTAAATAGGTGTTATATATTATAGGTACCCTTACAAGTTAACAATACCTACTTGTTACTTACTAATGATGAACTGTACGACCTCGAAGATAGGCTATGGTCACAGTAGCCTAGGCCTATACAATAGATCAATACACTGTTGATAATAGCCTAGGCTATACCTTAATAAGTTACAATAGGCCTGTACGACCTTACGATACAATCAAACCAATCAATATGTTGATAGAGGAGACAGTCATCAACAAATTATAAATCCAACAAGTCTCGAATGGTTTGTAGCGCGTTTGGCTTCTGTCAAACGAAGGAGCCGCGTCAGGTGACCGACGCACTGTTGCCAAAACACAAAATCCGTTCTCAAAAGTCGCTAGAACGTCGTTAGATAGTAAATAATTATATATGTAAATAATCGTTAGAATATGTCTCTAAAATGTCTGACATCTCTAGAATATCGCTCGAAATTATGTAACTAGATGTAAGAAATTGCCGCTAGATTGGAGTAAATAACCTTATTAAAGGAGATAAATTGGCAATACTGGACCGACGCACAGCTATACGCACAGGATGCTGGTCGGGAACCTATGCCTTTGCAACGGCACCTCCCTTTTGTCGTTTTTCAGTTTTCTAACTAAACAGTAACATTTAATATGTGCTATTTCTTCTTTCTTCTTGCTTGCTCTTCTTTCTTCTTGCTTGTTTTCCTTTCTTCTTGGTTGTTGATCTTTGTTCTTGTTTCTTCTTACGTGTTTATATTTTGTTTGCGGTTTCTTCATGTATTAATTGTTTCTTTGTTTTTCTCTTTTTCTTAAAAAAACTATATATATTGCCTTTTTTACCCTATAAATGCTATGGCTACTAAACATTAAGCTACCTAGTATATGGGATTATCTTCTATAAATGGTTGTTGGAATAGAGGTTCCCGTATTATTTCCTCTTACGTGTATGCAGGGCACCGCCACTAATACAGAATGAAATACTTTAGGTCCTCTATTCCATTTTCACACATATCAAACCCTGACGTGCTTCCTCCTGTGAATCTATTTCTATAATTTAATTGTAGGTTATTGTTTTTGCCTTGCATAGGATAACAGACGCTGGTCTATTTTCATATATTAGTGTAAGAGGTCTTGAGGTGAATGAGAGGCACAGGTAATGTTTATATCCATGTATTATCTGGGATAGGACTTGAGTAACCAGGAGACGTCCGACGCCTTGCCGCGCCTCCGCCAACTGAACTAGTGACGTTCATCAAAGTAAACAATAACATTACCCCATGATTATGACTACATCCTACATGCCCCCTTAACCCGGGAACTGCGGGAAGACTCTTAAGAGTTCCCCCGGCGGACTGCGGGAAGACTCTTAAGAGTCAGAGAAAACAAAATCAACTTTAACCTAAGACGTGCGCACAGGGGGTTTTCTACAGGGTAAGACTGTGCGCACCTATGATGATTTTGGGACCCATTGCCAATTTCGATAAAAAGTACATCATCGTGTAGGGAATGTTTGCGTGCATCGGCCCATATATATTTGACCCCCCCAAAAATGTCTGGGGGGGTTGGGGGAACGGTCCGTAGTTGAAAAATGTGGAGCGAATGGCACCGCACGGCTAGATTGTCATCGAGCGGCGAGATTTCCCTGCCGAATTTTCACGCGCCCAGGGGATAGAAGGAGAGGGAGGAGGGGGTGGGTTACCGCGTATTATCACGTATATCTCCTTTTTTGAGCCCTTTTAGGCTATGTAGAGTATGTATACGTGTGTAGGCCACCCATATAACAATGAATATGCCTCATAGTGACCAAAAATTGCAATATATAAGGGAATTATAAGAGAATTTTTAGGCGGGAATGAAGATGTGTTGGAGGTTTGGCGGCAATTTATGAGCTGAGAGTGTGGTTTACGCCATACATATCACTTATATCTTGTACTTAGAGCACTGTCATGCTATAATACAGACTTGTACGTATGTAGACATGCCATATATCAAAATATATACCGCATATAGACCAATTCATGCGATATTTACGCACATTATCAATGAGTTTCTATGCGTGAACCAAGGTGTGAGTGAGTTGTGCTGGGAATGAAAGGGGGAGAGGGTGTGTTACGCCATAAATATCACTTATATCTTGTACTTAGAGCACTGTCATGCTATAATACAGACTTGTACGTATGTAGACGTGCCATATATCAAAATATACCGCATATAGACCAATTCATGCGATATTTACGCACATTATCAATGAGTTTCTAGCAGACGGAAGCCTGAAAGGGAGGGTGGGGGTGGGTTGGTGGGAGGGAGGCATGCAGGGAGTGAGTGAGTGAGTCGTGGAGAGAGGGAAGGCAGGCAGGGAGATCTCTAGATAGATAGCCAGCTTTGTGATAATTGTGGAGGCACCCGAGGCGTATGGATGTCTTGGTATTTTGAACCTTATGTCTACCAGGTGTCTGGTGTTCGTTGCCACCAAGAGGTCTACAATAACATGAGTCAGGAATGGAGAGAGAGAGAGAGAAACTGAGACATGCGTATGTCGTACGTATAAATGGACTTCAGAATTGCATTTTTATGCAAGCAGACATTGCATTTTAGACACATGTGAAGTACCACAGAAACATGTAGGCCATTGACTGTAAATAAAGTACTATATTCTAGACCAGCAACGAGGGTGGTCAGTAAACACAGGCAGGTTGCCTTTTGTGATAGAGAGCTAAATATAGACTGGTGTCTCCTTACACTTGCGAAAGGGTAGATTGCCACCAGAGAAACTTATATTTATTTATTTCCAAGTAATATGCAATCTACATGTATATTCGAGACCTACTGTAAGTATTTGTATGACAGTCATGACTATGTATAATCCAATATACGCGCATAGGCGAGACATAAGAAAGCTGGTTGAGCAATTTTCGACACCCACACAGTTATTATTCATTTTTATTTACAATATTATACAATACAAATGTATTTGTGAAGAGTATTTTATGCATTATTGTATTTATACAAATTTTGTTCCCAGACAGAGCTGCTGTGTCTGGAGCATCAAGGAGCGGCAAGGGTCACCCCGTGACCGCTTGACCGTGTGAAAATGAGTGGAGTCACACTGAGAGGGGCAATTTTGCTGAGTGTTTGGGCAATTTTTGACAGAATAAAGTTATATAATTACTAATTCTTGACAGAGACAAACTTTTATAAACCTTTGCATGATATAATTGATAATCCCATCAATTTACAAATGTAAATTGGTGGGATAATTCATTTTTTTTTGTATATTGTCATTTCGATTGTAGACACAAAGTTTTGAGTGATATTTGGTATGAGCTCCTGTGGCATGGTTGGTAAGGTTGCAGACTGGAAAACTCAAAGTGTGGTAGGGTAGTGGGATCGAATCCAGGAGGAAGGTTTTATACTGTCTAGACATTTTTTGATAATTTTTTTTTTTTTACAAGATCATGCCATTGTATTCAAACAATATGAAATATTCATAGAATATATCATATTGTAAGAATACAATGACATGACCTTGTTTTTTTTTTTTTTTTTTATTGTTTTATTTTATTATCTTAGTAGGTTTGACAGGATTTATTGAAACATATTTATTTTTGTACAATTCATTTGAGGTAAGAAAATAATTATATACACATTACTTAGGCTAATAACAAACATATATATTGATATACTAAAAAAAGAAGGCATATTACATGTAAATCTTTGAAACTTATAAACTAAATAATGAAACATACAATTATATAATGTAAAAGCTATATCACAGGGACATCTTTGGAACTTATACATTATATAATATATATGTTACATTATGAGGTAGCGTGATCAATTAGGTCAGGTCAGGTAAGGTAGGGCGCGAGGTCCAGGGCAGGGCAGGGTAGGGGGCAAGTCCAGGGCAGGGCAGGGCAGGGGGCGAGTCCAGGGCAGGGCAGGGCAGGGGGCGACACTCAGTAATTCTTGAAGGTGTGGTAGTCCCTGAAGCAGTCACCCAGGCAGAGTGGAACTTTGCACTCGGCGCACATTGAGGTGACTCTTTTGGTGACATGGGGTTTCCTGATGCTGGAGCTGCAGACGGTGCACTGCACCTGCCTGTGACGAGTGCCAATCAGCTCGGTGTTGGTTAGGTAGTGTCTTTGGACACCCACCTGGACTCGGTCAGGAACGTGATCCCCACGCCATGCCGTACGTCTGTGAGTGGTGGTGCCATACTTCTCCAGGAGTTGGTATGAGACGTTGTAGACGAACTCCCGGAATTTCAGCTTCTGGTTTGGGGACATATCCTTCTTCACCAACCACAAGTTGTAGGCGTTGAGCATCGTGATATCAACTAGGTGGAGGAAGAGCTTGTGATACCACTTCACAGTCTTCCTCAGACACTCAACGCCTGACAGCTGACAGTCAGACTTGTCCACCAGGCGCATGTTCTTGGTATAGTCCACTACCATGTCGGGCTTGTAGATGGTCTTCCTGGTTCGGTAGTGGATTTTGCCAGAATCCACCTGGGCACCTGTGTGGACGGTGGAAAGCAGGTGGACGTCTCGTTTATCCTTCCACTTCAGGGCTATCATTTTCCCACACTTCTCGAGCTGCTTGTATTTCTGCCCCTTTCGTCGCCTTCTTCGCACATGCCTCTCGCGGTGTTCCTGGGCCAGGTCGTCTTCTGAAGGTGTGTCACTGGAGGAGGCATCTGTAAGAGGAATGACATTACCGGTGAACTTAGGCATAAACTTTCTTGTCTTTCTGACAGTCCCACATGACCCTGTTTGGTTGTCATGAAGAAACTGGCAGAGAGCAGGAGAAGTATACCAGTTGTCAGTGTAGATGATGTGGCCTTTGCCCAGGTAAGGTGCCAACATTTTCCTGACGATGGCACCTGACATGTCCATGGGGTCATTGGCAGCGGCTTTTGGTATGTCAATGTCAGTGCCTGTATACACGATCATGTCAAGCACTATTCCAGTTTAACAGTCACACAAAACGAAGAGCTTGATTCCGAACCTATGCCTTTTCAAGGGGATATACTGTTTGAAAACAAGACGTCCTTTGAAGAGCACGAGCGACTCATCAATCACCAAATTGAGGAAGGGGTAAAAGTATTTCCTATACCTCTCCAACAACATGGTGAACACATCCCGAACTTTCCATATCCTGTCAATCCTGTTAGGATTGTCGTTGTCTGCAAAGTGCATAAATCTTAGCAGCAACAAAAATCTGTCATGAGTCATGAACTTATTGAAAGTTGGGGTGGCGATGAGAGGGTCGTGCTTCCAATAGTGTTGCAACACATGCTTCTTGATCAGAGGCATGAGGAACAACAAGGCAAAGAACGTCATAAATTCTTCCACAGTCGTATCCACCCAGCCTCGTATTCTCGCTTTTGGAGAAAGGACGTCCAATCTGCCAACCACCCACCTGTAGTAGGCGTTTGTTTGGGCAACGATGTACGTCATTACCTCCATATCGAAAAAAGCGAGGAAGAAGTCGCTTTCGTTCGCTTGATCGTCACAGGGCCAGTCGTCAGTTGTTCCTGACGTCCCAGGATTGAACTGGGGCACGTCAGGTACAAAATTGACCCCGTCAGACCAATTGAACAAAGGCAGCCCAGGGATCGGAATGTCGTCTGCGTCTCCTTCAGCGTCTGAAATATCGCTTCCATGGTCGCGATACAGCACTGCATCATCATCACCCTCCTCTTCACTTGACAGACGATGCCCTTCCTCATTCTCGTCACCGACGTCGGACTCACTCCCACTGTCCACTCCCAAATCCCCCCACCCTTGGTCCCGTGCTAGGGCTTCGTCGTCGAAACCCGGGCTGCCAATGCCCTGCGAATCACCATCAAACAGCAGGGCGGCATACTTTGATGGTGTCAGAGTTTTCCGGGTCACTTTAGCACGTGCGGGAGTCTTATGGACAGGGACAGCAGAGGCGGTGGCAGGGGCGGCGGCAGGGGCAGCAGTGGTGCGTGGTCTTGTGGCCCTGGAGGCAGGCAAGATGATGGTGGTGCCTGTCGCCCTTCTCTCTGTTCCTTGGGCAGGGGCAGCAGGGGCACCAGGGGCAGCAGGGCCGGCAGGGACAGCAGGGCCAGCAGTCGCTTTCCCTCTCCCTTTCCCCTTCCCCTTCCCCTTCCCTTTTCCTTGGGCAGGGGCAGCAGGGGCGGCAGGGGCAGCAGGGGCGGCAGGGGCAGCAGGGGCAGCCGGGCCAGGGGCGGCTGGTGGTGGTGGTGGTGGTAGGGTCACTGTGGCTGGCGTACGGGTTCTCTTCCCTACGCCCGTGCCTTTAATTTTTCCTGCCCCCGCAGGTTCTGCAGCCCTAGGGCTGCAGTCGCTGGTACTGGTGGCAGGGGTGGCAGTGGTGGCAGTGGTGGTGGTAGTGGTTGTTGCAGTGGCCTGGGTCGTGGTGGCAGTGTCCCGAAACACCAATGACCTCTGTACCTTTGCCGTGCTTGCACGTGTTTTTCGTGCTTTGGGTGCTGGTCTTTCGTCCTCAGAGCTGTAGGGCGTGTCGTACTGGTAGCTAGGGTCTTTAGCAGCCACCCTCTGCCTTCCACGGCGGCTAACACCACCAGAAGGAGGGCTGGTTGTGTCATCAGGGAGCGAGCGTGAGGGACGTGTGGGCTCCATGACTAGTGCTTGGTTACTGGCGCGGTGGTGCTTGCACGAGTGCGGGGCGAGCGTTTGGCGGGGTGGTGTCGAGAGTTGACATGTAGTACTATACTCACACCAATTTTCAGCAGCCTGGCTATAAACGCGCGGTTTTGGTATGCGTTCAAAAGCTCTGCTCTTAAGAGTCTTCCCGCAGTCCGCCGGGGGAACTCTTAAGAGTCTCCCGGCAGCTCCCGGGTTAAACATCGAATTTTTTTTTTTTTTTTTTTTGCCTCTGGGCCATGCAAAATATCACTCCTCTACCTCCCCTCCTTCCCCACTTTCCTCCCCTCCTTCAGTTATCACCTATTTTCCCTGTTATTCCCTTATGCTGAGGTATATTTTCGTGCTAACATTAGCGAGTTGCAAGCAGGGCATTGTCATCTCTGTTAGCAAGCGAGTGCAAGAGAGAGAGAGAGAGTATCGATCGACTGTGTCTCAGTGGCCTTGGGGGAAATTGGCGGGAAAGCAGGTTGCCTCACCCATACATTATATAACTCGCGGCCTGTATCTCCGATTTTGACCATCCAAACGCTGTTTTCACTCGTTTTATTGTTGTTTCAGGTTAATACCTTTATAATCAACCCATAATAGGCGTGTATGGATAAGTATTAATGCTATTGTAAAATTAATATTTTAGTGATGGAAACAGCTCAAATACGTCAGCACAGGCGGACGTTTCTAATTACCCCCATGCGCACTTCTTAGGTTAAGTTGCCATGCAATGACTAAAACTAATGCACATGGCAACTGATAAAAACAAAATGTATATACCTTTCCGTATACAGTACGGTAAATAGAAACATAAGCAGTACCAGTACTACTGGTACGGTAATTATTCACAGTTTATGCACGATACATTTCATTATAATAATCATCTATTTTCCATAGACTATTTAATATCCTACCGTTGAATGATTATAACATACAAGTAAATAAGTGGCTCTGGATTTACTCTAGCAATCCTATAATGCAATTTAAAAAACAATAAAAACTAAAAAAGAATGAAAACAATACAAATGAAAACAGAGCTTTCAAAATGTTTATGAACTTACAGTAACCTACCTAGAGAAGTAGGCCTATTCCCTTATTCTGTGGTCTATGTTCGTGCTAACATTAGCGAGTTGCAAGCAGGGCATTGTCATCAATGTTAACAAGCATGGGAAAGAGCGAGAGAGAGTATTGCGCAACAGTGTCTCTCCAGCCGTCTGGCAGGCTGGCTGGCTGGCAGCTAGGCTGCCTCAGCCATATGTTATGTAACTCCCGGCCTCTATCGCCGATTTTGACCATCCAAATGCTGTTTCCACTTGTTTTATTGTTGTAACTGGTTAATATGTACATATTAACCTCTGAAGTGCGCATGGGGGTAATTGGAAACGTCCCCCTGTGCTGACGTATTTGATGTGTTTCCGTCACTAAAATATTCATTGTGCCATTAATAGCATTAATACTTATCCATATGCGCCTATTATGGGTTGATTATAAAGGTATTAACCTGAAACAACAATAAAACGAGTGAAAACAGCGTTTGGATGGTCAAAATCGGAGATATAGCCCGCGAGTTGTATAATGTATGGGTGAGGCAATCTGCTTTCCCGCCAATTTCCCCCAAGGCCACTGAGACACAGTCGATCGATACTCTCTCTCTCTCTCTTGCACTCGCTTGCTATCAGTGATGACCACACCCTCCAATCGGATTTCTAATGTTAGCACGAAAATATACCTCAGAATAAGGGAATAACAGGGAAAATAGGTGATAACTGAAGGAGAGGAGGAAAGTGGGGAAGGAGGGGAGGTAGAGGACTGAGATTTTGCATGGCCCAGGGGCCAAAAAACAAAAAAACAAAAAAACAAAAAAAATTTTTTTTTTTTTTTTTCGATGTCAAAAGTTGATTTTTTTTTTCTCTGACTCTTAAGAGTCTCCCCGCAGTGCGCCGGGGGAACTCTTAAGAGTCTCCCCGCAGCTCCCGGGTTAATGGTAAAATAGGCGCATATGAATAAGTATTAACGATATTTATGGTAAAATAACGATGTTAGTGATGGGAACAGCTCAAATACGTGTGCACAGGGGTGTGGTGTCTCATACCCCCCATGCGCAGCCGAGAGGTTAATAATAAGATAAAATCGCATGGCGTTTAAATCCTGTGGTAGAGGACTGGTAGGAGGGTCTGCAACGTTGCGTTCTCTGGCGTTTGTGAAACTCGGAGCTTGAGCTTCGTTGCAGTCCCTAAATTTTTCCCATATTTTTCTTATTTAGACCATTTTATGTCTCCGTCCTTAATGTCACCCGCGTCTGGCAGACTAGGTCGACCAGCTAAATGCTCGGGATGGAGCATATACCAAATTTAATAAATAATAAATGTGTTCCCCCCCCCCCTTTTAGAAATATGCTACTACCACAGGTACTCACTAACATCTGGGATAATAAATCACTGATTAACTAAATATTTACAGCTTTAGCTTCATTCTTGTACCTAAATTCTCCCTATTATTTGATAATTTAGGCCATTTTTATGTTTCTGTCCTTTAATGTCACCCGCGTCTGTAAGACCAAGTAGACCAGCTAAATGCTCGGGACGGAGCATATATGACATTTAATTCAATAATAAATATATTCCCTCCCCCTACTAGCGTGCGTTCCCACGTATTATATTGTGGACTTAATGTTTTCAACTAATTATTCATCTGAATTTGTAGCAAATAATGGTACGCATATAATGCTAAAGATTAACAGCTAAATTGAGTATGTGTTAGGCTATATCTAAATGTAATTTTGATTGTTGAAAATTAGTCTTCAGTATAAACATTAATAATAGTCCAGAAAATAATTACCCATTTTCCAAAATGACTGATACACTCTTGAGAAAATCTATGGTGGGGAAATTAGGCTGGGTAACTAGAGCATTAAATAATTGCCAGGAGGTAAAAAGACGTGACCCCTTTCCAAGGGAGCTGTTAAAGTCTCAAATCCAAGATCTTAAAACCCGGTGGGCTAATTATGAAGAGTCTTTCAATAAATTGAAGGACTTTTGCATCAAACAAGAGCAATCGGAAAGGTTTGAGGAATTACAGCAAGCCTATGCAGATGCCCGTGAAAATTATTTGGATCAACTAGCTGGGTTCGAATCCTTGGCGACAGAGACAGTTACCGGGACAGGAAGTAATGGTACCAGTAATGGTATTGCGGCTCCGGGACAACAAAGCTTTAAGTTGCCACCTATAACCTTACCTGAATTTGATGGGCAATCTGATGGAATACCTTTTGGGACAAATTTAAGGGTTTAGTTCATGACCGGTTAGATATTTCTGCCGCAAATAAATGTTCATACTTGTTGGGTCAACTTAAAGAGTTTTGCATTGGATCTTATCAAGGAACTTCCCATAACAGATGCCAATTACACAGCAGCTCTAGAAGTACTCAAAGAAAATTTTGAAGATACGGAGTTGACTCTACAGCGCCTAGTTTACAAATTGCTGGATTTATCAGGACCCAAGCATACGTACCAGGATCTTCAATCATTCCGGATCAGCTTGAATTGTGTTTTGAAATCACTTAGTACCCAGAAAGATCTTGACTCACCTTCTTGGCTCTTGAACCACATTGTACAACAAAAACTCTCAGAAAACCTGTGATGAATTGTACCACAGGTATAAAAAGAACTACTTCACATATCAAGAGATGGAAGAGCTGTGCAAACATATGCAGATTTCCAAGAAGGATACCGGTATCAAGGAAGGAGACAACAAGGTTAAATACACAAAAGCGTCTACAGCAGGGACTAAAGAAAAAGCAAAACCATTCAAGAAAGAAGAGGTTGGTACCTATGTGACATCCGTCCAGCAGAATGGTCAAACTAGTACAGTATAAAAAACAAAAGGTGTTTGGGAGAGACAAAATTCTCGTCTCAATTCTCCAGTGACCCAAGAAGTAACCAGAGATATTAACCCCACACCAGTGGTAAACCAAGAAACCCGGAAGATGTGTATGTTATGTTCAGAACAACATTCCACAGTGTATTGTAGGACTTACCCAGATCTTAAGGCTAGACTTCCACGACTCATTGAACTAGGTAAGTGTCTTGTTTGCCTTAGCACAAGACATTCTACTGAGGAATGTGCTACTAAATTAAATGTATGTTTTCGGTGCAAGACTGGTGTAAATCATACCGCATTGTGTCCCAAGATCAGTGAAGTACAACCCAAAATGACAAGTGTAAATATGACCCTGACCACTGGAAACCCAATGCATACGCCGGCAGCTACCCTACAGCCGAGGTTCAACTGATCAGAGGAAAAGAGGTTATGCCAGTCAAAGCACTCTTTGATACTGGAGTGCAAAAGACCTTCATTGCCGGAAATGTAGTCAGATCCATGAATTTGCCAACAGTAGGAAGAGTGAACATGGCAATAACTGGCTTTTTGTCAAATAAGGAAACACAAACATTTGACGTGGTTAAACCCCTGATTAGATTGGGCAAATATAAATGTAAGGTGACTGCAGTGGTTAAGGAAGACATGAACACTTCTGTGGTAAATATGGGTTTAAAGGAAGCATCTGATTTCTTAACAAAGAGTGGTGTCCAACTAGCAGACCGAACTATAGAGTCTGACGTAGTAGGTCCAATTCAACTGATCATCGGCTCCGACTATTGTGGTCGCTTCTTGCGAAAAATGACTCGGAAACACGGTATCCAGTTAATTTCTTCATCTGGTGGATATATAATAATGGGATCTCTACCCACATGTGGCCCAAGTGAATCAGACAACCGGATGGATCCAGTCTTTGTGACTCCTGCACAATCTCTGGTGGTGGCTAGAATTGGTGCAGAATTAATACCATCACAACTAGGAGACATTCTGGAAGAGCAACAAGAACCTGTTCACAAACTTTGGGAACTGGACACTGTGGGTATAGAAGCAGATCTTCCCACCCCTGAAGACATCTTAACATATAACCACTACCTAGACACAGTTGAGTATAAGGATGACCAGTACTGGGTAGGACTACCATGGAAGATAAATGCCCCTGAATTACCAACTGACTACCAGAGTTCAAGATGTCAATTAAATAAAATGGTGGAGAGATTGCGTCAACATCCTGAACGACTGGAAACTTATCATAAAATAATTCAAGAGCAGTTGGAAAATGACTTTATTGAGGAGGTCCCAGGTGAAATAAACCATAAAGAGGGTCATTACCTTCCTCATCATGCTGTAAGTAAGGACTCCAGTACTACCCCCATCAGAGTGGTATTTAACTGCAGTTCTCGAGCAGCGAAGAATGAAGCAAGTCTAAACGATTGTCTCTATGTAGGACCAAATCTGACTGAAATACTGGGTGATGTACTATTAAAATTCAGGACGAAGAGATTTGGGTTTGTGGCGGATATCTCCAAAGCCTTTTTGAGAATAGGGTTAAAGGAGCAGGACCGCAAATTCACAAAGTTCCTTTGGCCTGAAGATCCTTTTCAGCCTGGTGGGCGGATAAAAGAATACCGCTTTCGGTCAGTGTTGTTTGGTTCCTGCTCTAGTCCTTTCCTGTTGTGCAGCACTTTGAAATATCATTTCCAGAAGACAGAGAAACCGGAAATGGGTCAACTGTTTTACATGGATAATCTTCAGGGCGTTGCCGACAGTGGAGAAGAGGTGATTAAAATCTACAATTTGGCAAGGCAAGAATGTAATAAAGCCAATATGCCACTACAAAGTTGAAATTCAAACTCTCATATTCTTTTGGACCAGATAAGAAGAGACTATCCTGACTATCAAATACCAGAATATCAACCAGTACTAGGATTGCTGTGGAAAACAACTACTGATGAGATGTCTCTAAAGCCCCTCAAGTTTCCCGATGTAAAACTCACAAAACGCACACTCTTAAGTCAGGTCTCTATGATGTTCGACCCATTGGGCATATTTAGTCCCATATCAATTAAAGGGAAGATTTTAGTTCAGGAGGCCTGGAGAGAAGCATTGAGTTGGGATACTCCATTACCTGAAAAGTATACAGAAGAGTGGAACAAATTGCAGGTGGAATATGAGAAGGTATCCTCAGTCAAGTTTCCTAGAAGATGTGATCCTACCTCTGATAATGAGTGTGCTCAATTGCACGTCTTTTGTGATGCCTCATCCAAGGCGTATGGTGCAGTAGCTTATTGTGTCACTGAAGTCCGATCTACTATGATTATGTCCAAATCCCGAGTAGCGCCATTAAAACAACGTACCCATCCACAGTTGGAGTTGACCGCTGTTGAATTGGGAACTAGGTTAGCTACTTATTTGAATGGTAATTAACGAAACTCTGTGGTTTCAGGGTCCGGTTTGGCTACGTCAGAGTGATTGGCCAGAACAAAAATCATACCAGAAGGTTAATGATGATCAAGTTCATATGGACCCAATAATTATCCCAGAGCCTTCAGTGATTGAAATCACCAAGTTCTCCAATTTGGACAAACTATTAACTGTAACTAAATTTGTGTTTAAGTTCCTGAGCAAGAAGGTAAATATGGATGAATTAGACCCACTTACCTACTGGATCAAAAGGATACAAGCTGAAAAGTATGATGAGGAATTAACACAGCTACGTAAACCCAATCCCAAGCCAACCAAAAGAATGAAGGACCTTGGGCTGTACCTAAACAATCAAGAATTAATATGTTGTCGAGGTCGTATTGGTAAAGCTGATCTACCCCTCAAAACTCGGCATCCGATTCTATTGCCCAAGGATTGCGAACTCCCCAAATTGATGGTTTTAAAAGCGCATGAAACCACTAAACACGGTGGGGTAGCAGACATTCTAGCCTATATGCGACAAACATATTGGATACCCCAGGGATGACAAGCTGTTAAACGCTGTATCAAGAATTGCATTATTTGCAAGAGGTATACAGCTATAGCTATTCCTTACCCTGGACCACCAGCTCTTCCGCCAGACCGCATTCACCAAAGGACACCGTTTGAGGTAACAGCTATAGATTATACTGGTGCCATCACTCTCACAAAAGATGATGGTCCACCCAAGAAGGTTTACATATGTCTATTTACCTGTACCAGCACTCGGGCTATCCATTTGGAAATACCGGAGGACATGAGCTCGGAAACCTTTATAAATTTATTTAGAAGATTTGCCGCTCGGCGAAGTTGTCCCAGACGTTTGATTAGTGACAATGGGACAAATTTTGTGGGCACATCACCGTTGGTTTCTGAACTATTAACCCGGCAACTGCTGGAAGACTCTTAAGAGTTTCCCCGGGCGACTGCGGGAAGACTCTTAACCTAACAAGTGCGCATGGGGGTAATTAGAAACGTCCCCCTGTGCTGACGTATTTGAGCTGTTTCCATCACTAAAATATTCATTTTACCATAAATAGCATTAATACTTATCCATACACGCCTATTATGGGTTGATTATAAAGGTATTAACCTGAAACAACAATAAAACGAGTGAAAACAGCGTTTGGATGGTCAAAATCGGAGATACAGGCCGCGAGTTATATAATGTATGGGTGAGGCAACCTGCTTTCCCACCAATTTCCCCCAAGGCCACTGAGACACAGTCGATCGATACTCTCTCTCTCTCTCTTGCACTCGCTTGCTAACAGTGATGTCAATGCCCTGCTTGCAACTCGCTAATGTTAGCACGAAAATATACCTCAGAATAAGGGAATAACAGGGAAAATAGGTGATTACTGAAGGAGGGGAGGAAAGTGGGGAAGGAGGGGAGGTAGAGGAGTGATGTTTTGCATGGCCCAGGGGCCAATTTTTTTTTTTTTTTTTTTTTTTTTTTTTTAATGTTTAAAGTTGATTTTTTTTTCTCTGACTCTTAAGAGTCTTCCCGCAGTCCGCCGGGGGAACTCTTAAGAGTCTTCCCGCAGTTCCCGGGTTAAGAGGCTGGGGAAAAAAATCCATTTAAAACACCCCAATTTTTTTTTTTTTTTTTTTGTATTTTTATTTTTATTTTTTTTCTTGCCCCTGGGCCATGCCAAATATCACTCCTCCACCTCCCCTCCTTCCCCACTTTTCTCCCCTCCTTCAGTTATCACCTATTTTCCCTGTTATTCCCTTATTCTGTGGTGTATTTTCGTGCTAACATTAGCGAGTTGGTAGCAGGGCGTTGTCATCACTGTTACCAAGCATGGGAAAGAGCGAGAGAGAGACTATTGCGTAACAGTGTCTCTCCAGACAAGGGGAGGGGAGGAGAGGAGGGAGGTTGCCTCAGCCATACATTATGTAACTCCCGGCCTGTATCGCCGATTTTGACCATCCAAACACTGTTTCCACTTGTTTTATTGTTGTAACAGGTTAATACCTTTATAATCAACCTATAATAGGCGCATATGGATAAGTATTAATGCTATTTATGGTAAAATAACGATGTTAGTGATGGAAATAGCTCAAATACGTGCGCACAGGAGTGTGGTGTCTCATACCCCCCATGCGCACGTCTTAGGTTAAAGAGCAACGCAGTACAGGAAATGTTGGATTCTAGAAATTGTTATTGGTCATTCACAACTCCCAGAGCCCCTTGGCAAAATGGATTTACAGAGAGAATGATAGGTATCGTGAAATCGTGCCTGAAAAGGGTTCTTCACAAGTCCAAGGTCACCTTGGATGAGTTAACCTCTGAAGTGCGCATAGGGGGTAATGAACACCTCTGCCTGTGCGCATGTATTTGAGCTGTTTCCATCACTAAAATATTTATTTCACCATAAATAGCATTAATACTTCTCCATATGCGCCTATTATAGGTTGATTATAAAGGTATTAACCTGTTACAACAATAAAACAAGTGGAAACAGCGTTTGGATGGTCAAAATCGGCGATACAGGCCGGGAGTTACATAATGTATGGCTGAGGCAACCTCCCTCCCCTCCACTTTCCTCCACCTCTGGAGAGACACTGTCGATCGATACTCTCTCTCTCTCTCTCTTGCACTCGCTTGCTAACAGTGATGACAATGCCCTGCTTGCAACTCGCTAATGTTAGCACGAAAATATACCACAGAATAAGGGAATAACAGGGAAAATAGGTGATAACTGAAGGAGGGGAGGAAAGTGGGGAAGGAGGGGAGGTAGAGGAGTGATATTTTGCATGGCCCAGGGGCAAAAAAGAAAAAAAAACAAAAAAAACAAATTGGTGTTTTAGATTGATTTTTTTCCCCTGACTCTTAAGAGTCTTCCCACAGTCCGCCGGGGGAACTCTTAAGAGTCTTCCCGCAGTTCCCGGGTTAAGAACTGTTGTCACCGAGATAGAAACCAGAGTAAATAATCGACCACTAACGTATCAAGATGACTCCAATCTGGAAATTGAGGTCTTAACCCGGTAACGGCGTGGGGGGGGGGGGGGGGTATTGAACCCGGTCCCCATGGGCGAGCATATACTGTAGGCTCCATTCAGGCCTATAATCATCATTTTACGATAAATATAGTTATTACTTATTCATATGAGCCTATGTTACCTTCACTATGAAGATAGTAACCTGTAACAACAATCAAACCAGTGAAAATATAATTTTTCTGGTCAAAATCGCGAATATAGATGGACCAGCCCATTCATGAATTATGGAGAAAATTGAGGCAACCCCTCCCTCCACGAGGCCTCAAGCCACACTGAGCCTACTCATACACACACTCGGTTATGTAACACACCCTCTAAGCACATCCTCCACACAGTTTGCTAATGTTAGCACAAAAATATACCAACGAATTAGGGAATAACAGGGAAAATAGGTGATAATTGAAGAGGGAGGGGAAAGGGAGGAAGGAGGGGATGTGGAGGAGTGATATGAGGTATAGTTTTTTTTTTTTTTTTTTTTTTAGTGATACTGGGGCTGTTTAAATGTTTTTTTTAGGCCTCCCTCTTAAGAGCTTTGCCGCCGTCGCCCAGTAAAACCTCTTAAGAGCTTTGCCGCTGTTTACGGGTTAACACCGGCTCATTTATTATATGGTAGACGATTGGACCCAGTCCCCCGTTTGGACGTGACCGAGGAATTAGTGGATCCCTCCGTTAATGAAGCAGATGCACACTTGCGATGAAGCTACAATAAACTCTGCAAAATACTGGATGCCTGGAACAAACATTGGGCATCAGAGTATATCTTGAGCCTACGGGAGAGGTATTATGGTGCGAATTCTGCTAGTAACCGTCACAAACCTGAAGTGGGAGACATAGTCTTGTTGAAAATGGACCAACCTCACTCTAAATGGCCCTTAGCAAGGATCCAAGAAGTCTATCCTGATTCGGAAGGGGTTATCAGAACCGTTAAGGTTGTATCTCGAGGACAAACCACTCTCAGAACTGTAGATCGGCTCATACCTATGGAACTCGCCATCCCACCGGAGGAAGAACAGCAACCCATAGTAATAGGGAGCCCAAGACCACAACGAGCAGCTGCTGCGGGGTCTAGAAGAAATTGGCGTGATTTGTTAGCCGCAGGTGATATAACATGATGCAACACATCATGCTTCGCCGGGCCCCAATCTGTGAGAAATAAATTTACTACACCGGTATCTGGGGACTGTTGGCAACAACCTTCCGATAGGGTAACCTCACTAGAGTGAAGAATTTCTTACCAGAACCCGGTGATTGTATATATTGTAGAGAATAATTAATATTAAGTAATTTAGTACTGTATAAGATTACTTTGGCCAAGTTAATTTAGTTATAAAACTTTGTATGATTAGATTTAGAGGTACTGTAGTCGGTATCAGTTTTGAAATTCCCACGCTTGCAGGTGCGATCCACAGCTTGCTGTAATATCCAGATCGCCTGGATAATATGTTTACTAAATCGTTGTGAAACGATATTTATATTAGTATTTATATAATTAAATGCCTAGTTCTCATTTATAGGATAAAGTGAAGAGGGAATGAAGCCTTGGTAACGAATTAATATATAGTTTATTTAAGAGTCGGAAATTGAAGTTCCGATCAGACGCTAGTAAACTTTTGAACGGTAGAGACGTGTCCGGTGATCTCCTCCACCACAATCCCCGCGCCAGGCCCAGAGTCCTGACCCTTTAACCCTGGTCTACCGAAGCCAGAATCCTCGAAACTACACCAGGACCCTAGTATAGCTAAGTCATTGATATACATGGCCATTGATACAATGTTTATTTAGGGCATCCTGAGATCTACCATAGTTCATGCCATAAGGTAGGCGATCTCAGACTTTATTTTTATTTATGTTTATTAATTTTATATTTCGATTGGTGTGGTAAGAGATAACCTTTGGCCATATTATCCCCCACATTATACTAACCACTTGACTCACAGAGATCTAGGATAGAAAGAACTTTTGTGTTAATAGGGCTTATGCGAGATACTCTTAACTGAGCACTTAGCACATATAAGTCCTGGGTACAAATTGTCTGTGGCATCCCACCAGGATTTGTAACTAAACGGTTTAAAACACCACCCGAGTTCTTGAACCTCTTTCAAAGATCAGTGACAGACAAGAGAAGTTACTTATTTCGATTTCTCTTGCGTTCGTCCGATATGCAGTATTGTTAATCCGGCATTACCTGAAACCGTATATTTAAGATCCCAGTCCAAGAGTACCTTAACGAACTTCATCACCGGTTAATTAAAGGTCAGAATAGTCAAGTATTTGTTTACAGCTACAGGCTCAGAATACTTGCATTAGTTCGATATGGTGACCAACTGTACTCCTGATGTAAAGTCAGTGAAAATAGGCTAGCCTAAACAGATCGGATGCGGATATACCCTGAGCCGAACAGGCCAAGTGGGATATCTCTATTGGTCTAACTGGTAAGGTGTCTGCCTCACACCCAAGGGTCGAGAGTTCGTGCCCCCACCAGGGTATGATATTTTCGTGAGGTTATTTCCGCATTTAACGAAGTTTAGGTGTGTTGGTAAAATTGTTCAGATGGTTGAGAGTAAGATCGGAGCTCCATAAATCCTCTTTCGGGTATGGTGTAAAAACCGATTCCTACAGGACAAGGAAGGGGAGAGGAGAGACGAGGGAGTGTATGTGAGATGCGCTTGGGTTGGGTTGTGGAAGTTGCCAGCCGCCCAAGCGAGTTGCCAACTGGGCAGTTAGTAGGTGCGTGTATGCACCGCTCAGTGAAGTTGACTCACCATTCCCGTTCATCTCTCTGACGGACTCTCGGTCGACTCGGCTCAAGCTTGTTCCTCTCTGTTCGGAGCTTTCGCTTCCCGGAAGGTGAAGTAGTGTAAAGTCAGTGAAAATAGGCTAGCCTAAACAGATCGGATGCGGAAATACCCTGAGCCAAACAGGCCAAGTGGGATATCTCTATTGGTCTAACTGGTAAGGTGTCTGCCTCACACCCAAGGGTCGAGAGTTCGTGCCCCCACCAGGGCATGATATTTTCGTGAGGCTATTTCCGCATTTAACGAAGTTTAGGTGTGTTGGTAAAATTGTTCAGATGGTTGAGAGTAAGATCGGAGCTCCATAAATCCTCTTTCGGGTATGGTGTAAAAACCGATTCCTACACTGATAGTTACGGAACCATATTTAAGACCCCATACCCAGTAACCCATCTGTAACCTTCACACGACCGGACACATTGGACGGCCCATGGAGCAGCCAAGAACCCCTAACACCATGCCCCAAGATAACTTACTCATACCATAATTATTGTTACAGTGTTTCATGTTGCCGAAGTGATAAAGTCTTAACTACTGAGACTACGGCCATAGTGTGATAATCTAATGAGTATTTGTGATTGTTCATAAAACATATATTGCCCCATAACTGATATCTGCCTTAAGTGTCATTGAGACAATTGAGTTTATAATATGAGTTGAAGCTAGCTACTTATATCTCCTTTACGTATTATTCTTGGAGATATTTATATCACTTAATTTTGTATCATCACCAGTGAGTCAGACAGTACATTACAGAGATTAAATAAGAATTAATAGCCTGAGTTACGAGTGAAATTTTTAGACTTATTTTGATTAGAAGAGAATACCTGATAGTTAGAAGTGGGAAGTGCGCTCTATCCAAACCCGCGATCGTGCTGAAGATTATAAAAAGTTCAACAACATTAATGCCCACTCTTATCCATACTATTTCGTGTGAATTGTTTCATTACTAAACTGCATAAGTGTTTATGTGTAAATAAAGCTGTATTACAAACCATCTTCCGAGATTATATTATGCCCTCTATTGATTCCCTGTATGTATTTGCATTAAATCCAATAACCCAGTCTTGTAGAACTCACCTGTACCGATAGTTAATCCTGCATAAAATCAGGGCATAACACTAACACTACCACTGTATCCAAAACTACCACTTTATCCACTACTACAACTTTATCCACCACTACCACATAGCCACTTTATCTGCCACTACCACTTTATCCACCACTACCATTTTAACTACCACTACCACTTTATCCACTACTACAACTTTATCCACCACTACCATTTTATCTAACATTACCACTTTATCTAACACTACCACTTAATCTACTAATACCACTACCACTACCACTTTATCTACTAGTACCACTCTATCCACCACTACCACTTTATCTAAAATATAAACATGTAGAATCACAAAAAATCGAGATAAACTGTGTATATCCTAAGTGTTGGGTATTGTTGATGTCGACAGTCGTAGCTCTGGCGGTAGTTCGGAAGCATCCACCAGAGGTCTCAGGTGAATTCTTAGTAGGGCCAATTGGACGATAGTTGGAGGGTTGAGAGCGGTCACCCTTCTTTGGGACAGGTTAAATGAGAGCTAACTTCCAGCATGAAGGGAAGACGTTAGAGGAGAGACAGAGATGAAAGAGTTTGCCTAGGCAGGAAGTCAGCACGGAAGCACATTTTTTAGTACAACAGGAGGAACACCGCCCGGATCGTACGCCTTCTTAGTATTAAGCCCAGAGGGGTGGAAAGTACATCTTTAGAAGAGATTAGGATATTAGGCATAAGTAGGGGAGATGGGGGTGGGGGGGGGGGGGGGTAACACAGTAGCTTGATGACCACTGTTTTTGGTTGAGGCAGTGCTGTGAACTACATGATAGCAAGCTGGGTATTATTTAATTTATTTTTATTTTATGTAGCCTATGTACAGTAGCCTATATATATTTATGTTACTGTAAGATATATATGGACCCCAGTATGGTCCCCTCTGTACTGTGTGAGTCTGAAATAAAACATTATTATTATTATTATTATTATTATTATTACTATGGCTGGTGTTAGTAGATCGAACATGATAGGGGAACAGGGGTTGACTGTCTAGGTGTCTGTAAGGGGTCTAAATTGACTATATAGGTTTGATTTTGGCAATATTTACACCAAGACTTTTACTGTTCACTCACTTTAAGCCCAATAATGACTCAGTCAGTGTTGAGATTAGTTGAAATGTTCAGTATTATATTATTATCGTGATTAAGATATCAGTAGACATATATTAAATTGTAATGATTAAAACAAAATAACTAAATAGGCCTATAATAGTGTCTTAATAGGTACGAGGGTCATTATTCTAGCTTTATATGTTAAATCTTATGGTTTGGTATTGTTATATTAAGTTTAGAAAAGGGGTGTCACAATCAGAGCAATGTTGTTTTGAAATTAGAATGACATTGATTTGTTTTGGCATGTAATCACTTCCAGGTGTATAAAGTTAATGGCCGAGCATAACTTTAACTTTGTGGTTCTAGTATAATGCTAAGATTTGGCCTAATAATTGCTTGTACCTAATCTTTAGTGTGATACCCTGATTATGAGGCCTTAGCGACAAATGCCCACCTCGAGAGGGCTTGGCAGGTCGAAATTTATGAGTCCTACATCCAACTTAAAAACTATAGTCTTACCTTGGACCTCGTAAGTAGTAGTTTACATGTTTATGCCTGAAATTCGTTTACATCATATACAAGTAATTCAATTATCCTTTGTGTTATGCCCTGATTTTATGCAGGATTAACTATCGGTACAGGTGAGTTTTACGAGACTGGGTTATTGGATTTCATGCAAATACATAAAGGGAATCAATAGAGGACATAATATAATCTCGGAAGATGGTTTGTAATACAGCTTTATTTTCACTCAACACTTATGCAGATTAGTAGTAAAACAATTCACACGAAATAGTATGGATAAAAGAGGGCATTAACGTTGTTGGACTTTTTATAATCTTCAGCACTGTCGCGGGTTTGGATAGAGCGCACTTCCCACTTCTAACTATCAGGTATTCTCTTCTGATATATGGCCTAGAATAGGTCTAAAGATTTCACTCGTAACTCAGGCTAGTAATTCTTATGTAATCTTGATAATGTCCTGTGTGACTCACTGGTGATGATGCAAAATTTAGTGATATACAGTATATATCTCTAAGAATAAATATGTAAAGGAGATATAAGTAGCTAGCTTCAACTCGTATTATAATAACTTGTCTCAATAACACTTAAGACAGATATCAGTTATGGGCGATCTGGGTTTTATGAACAATCACAAATACTCATTAAATTGGTTACACTCGGGCCGTAGTCCCAATAGGTAAGACTTTATCACTTCTGCAACATGAAACACTGTAGCGAGAATTATATTATGAGTATGGTCGCCTGGTATTAGTTTCACTGATATATTTTAATAACACATTTGCATAGCAATCACTTTGGTCATCGAATCATATGGATTAAGAGGCACAGGGAAAACACTTGATCATATAATATAGTATCAAGGCACTGATACAATTAAGAATTAAGCACTGTCGAGGTATCTTCTGGTTATCTTGAGGCGCGGTGTTAGGGGTTATCAGCTGCTCCGTGGACCGTCCAATGTGTCCGGTAGTGTGAAGAAGGTTACAGTTGGGTTAATGGGTATGGGGTCTTAAATATGGTTCCGTAACTATTTGGAGTATAGTTGGTCACCATATCGAACTAACGCAAGTATTCTGAGCCTGTAGCTGTAAGCATATACTTGACTATTCTGACCTTTAATTAACCGGTGATGAAGTTCCGTTAAGGTACTCTTGGCTGGGATTTTAAATGTAATGTTTCAGGCAGAGGCCGGATTAACAAGACATCGGACTAACGCAAGATAAGTCTAGTGAAGTAACTTCTCTTGACAGCCGCTAATCTTTAAAAGAGGTTCAAGGAACTCGGGCAGTGTTTAAACCTTTTAGTTACCAATCCTGGATGGGAGGCCACAGACAATTGGTACCAAGGACTTACGTGTGCAAAGTGCTCAATTAAGAGTATCTCGCATAATCACTTCTAACACAAAAGATCTTTCTGTCCTAGATCTATGTGAGTCAAGTGGTTAGTATAATCAAACTAGTAACGATACCGGTAGGAAGGGATTACTGCTACTACCAATATTTTGACTATAATATAAAACGTACTAATATGGATAACTATTAGATCCTGGGATGCCAGAAGTAATGGGTAATAATAATAATAATAATAATATTTATTCAGTTAGCAATTTACAGAGTTGGTACCACATAGTTTGTTACAAATATGACATGTACCAGCCTTGCATAATTCCAACTAAGGATAGCCCAATAAGGCCGTTAGACAGTATGTAGTTACTGTCGCACTCTATAACTGGTTATAAACTAAAGTAGCAGAGGGCATACCACTATTAGCTAGTAATACAGTTAATGTTTATATATAACTAGGTTATCTATGTTTCCAATATTACCTAACAGGATACCGTAAGTAATAGAGAATTCACAAAAGGTTTAGCTATAGCTCAAAGATAGATTAAAGACTACGGGATGCCGTTTATCAGTAACTGTTCTTGAGGTTGGGAGTATAACTAGACTTTCTACAGAGCGGGAGGCCGGTGATTGAAAGCTAATTTATAACTGCCGAGTTTGGTCCTTGCGGAAGCATTTATATGGTTGGTCAGGGAGGTGGTGGTGAACTGTGGTACTAGTGGATGTCAGAGTTATGAAGAGGTTTATTTATTCTAGTAAACTTACTGGGGACATTGGGAGGGTCTGAGTACTTTCAACATATGAGTCGTTATCAGAGGTGTGGTTCTTAGTTGTTTAGTTTTTAATAAGAGCTAGTAGTATGTTCTGGGAGAGATGTATATACTCAAGGATGGTACTACTTTTTGTGGCGCTGGGCAGGTCAGTGTTGACGGTATTGTCGGCGTTACACAATGGTTTTATTTCACTACTTAGCTGGTAAGCTATTATGAGTGCAGGTGATGGGTTTTTGTATGGTCTTGGATATTGCTAATGTCAAGGAAGTATAGCAGAGTTAGATTAACAAGGGGGTTATGCATACAAAGATAAAAGTTCACCTGTTGGTTGGCAAAAATGGTGGCGCGGTCGACGTCTGGGTCAAGGGTTATTGCTACGCGTGGCTGGCGTGTGTACTTGGGGGGGTTGGGGGGTCCCTTGTGGTATGGGGGTGGCCGCACCCTAGTAATATGGGGCATCGAGTTTTCTAGGCTAACTCGGTCTAGTAAATTATTCTATTTTTGATCTATGGATGCTCCTAGTTGAGGTTAATAGGATTTTCTACCTAGTACTGTTGAGAGGGACTAGGGTTGGTGGTGGGGGTTGATTTCCTTCAGTGTCAAGGTCAAGAAGGAAGCAGTCTTTTTAGGGGGTCAAGAGGTTGTTGTGCTAGCCTCGCACGGCCCGTCATTCTCGGGTCGGGGTTAGATGGTAGGGGGGGATTGTCATTGCTAGTGGATAGCATGCTATTGACAAGCATAGTATGGCAAGGTGATACAAGGGTGTTGGGACCTTGAGCAATCATTTATAATAGGAAAAATAATGCAGGGAAGGGGGCTCTTAGGTTGGACTGAGGAAACCTCGAGCGAGGCTATCTGGGGCATGTCGCTGGTGCTTTTGAGGGAAGGTCGAAAGTTACCTTTATGAACTGTAATGGTATATTGAGCATAGGTTATATTTGTAAACATGTTTATGGGGGAATTTGTCTCTCTTTACTTATTCTATCAGAGTGAGTGCTGTAGATTGTTCTGGGAGGTTGATTATTTCTGAGGGGGTATAAGTATGCCTGGTGGCAAGGTTACTGTTGTAGTTTGGTTTGATTTCTTAAGTACAGACATAGGGGTGAGATTCCCCTATTCATGGAACAGGGACAGGTGTGTGGGTTGTCTTGAGTTTTATGGGAGAAGGGGATATAGGGTGATCAAAAAGGAAGGCGTGTACATAGGTGTATGGGTAATAGGCTGATCAATCAGGTGATCAATAATAAACGTGCATGGTGGAGGTAGGCCTATTCCTTTTCCTCATCTCTCGGAGATGTGGTTATTGTAGAGTCTCGTAATTTACAAGCTCTTTACTTTGTTACTTTGATACTCTATATTTATTCTCTTGTTCTTTTGGGGTTTATATTATATCTTCAAGACGGGTATGGTTGCATAGTGTTTATTTATGTTATGTATCTTATATTCGAGACAGGTTATGATTGCATAGTATTTATTTACATTATGTATATACATTTAGAGTAGGTTATTTGTGCAGGTTTTAAAAGGGTTGGGAGAATACTACTTTTGGGCTGTGGGTTTTCTGCCCTTTGTTTTCTGTCTGGTTGGTGGGACTTCCTGGAGTGATAGGCGCGACCCTTCGGTGTCCCTTTGAGGGGTGAGGTCCTAACCTTGACCCAGTGACAGGTGCAGTTGGTTTGTTGACTCTCGGGTGTCGTATTTCTTTCTTCTTCCTCTTCTTCTTGTCCTTTGGTCCTTCCTCCGCGGGTACTTTTTTCTCGTTTGTGGGTGTTCTTTTCTCTCTGGGTGTTGGTGTCTCTGTTGTAGGGATGTGTTCTTTTCGGGGTATTTTACTTCCCTCCCCTTCATGATAGGCGTGTCCCCGAGCCTCAAGGGTGAAGGAGAGAGAGGCTCCTTGGTGGTGTGACATGGCAGGGTGTGTAAGAAGGTCCACCAATCAATGGAGCGTTGGTCAGGCGTTCTGCAGGGGTCAATGTTGACTTGGAGGGATGATGTTGTGGAGTTAATGATGGCTGCTGTTAGTACTCCATGGGGATACTGTATTCGCACTTGTTGTCCGGAATCCGTGGAAATTTTAATTTTTCGGATAAATGGGGTGGATGACATGATGATAGGCTTGGGAATTGGTTCGTGGCAGGAGGTGGTTGTGGACGTGGTGGGAGCTGGGCAGCAAGTAATTTCTTTTGCTGTGTTGGCCGGCAGGTCATACCTTCCTGCGGACGTAGGTGTACCAGGATTAGGTCTACTTAGGTGGGGCGTCGCTTTCAGTACTTGGTGGTATTATGGGTTGTGTATGTCTGCTATTCTGAGGGTGTGTGTGTTGGTAGTGTGTGTTGGGTGGATTGTTTGTTGGTTTATATTGTTTTCTTCTATTATGATTAAGATTGGGGAGAATCGCACAGGTCTTGTCACTAGCCGTCCTGACTTTGTCCGAATATTTTGCCTGATTGGCGGTACAGGGGCTGGATTTGCTAGATGAGATTTTGTACTGTGGGGGTTTTGGGTTAGGGATGGGTGTAGGTGAGGATTTTGGACTGGTGGGGGACATGCTTAGGTTAGGAGAACTGGATGGTTGAGAGTTATCTTTTTGTTGGGGGGATAGGGTGGATGGAAACGGGGATAGAGAAGGAGGTGCAAGTCGGGTAGGTAATGTGAACGGCGTTAGGTTGGTGGTCATTGTTGAGGGGCTAGGGGTTGGTTTACTGAAAGCTGAACTGGGTTTATTTACGATTGGGGCTCGTTGTTGCGGAACTGTAGCATAATCGTGATCGATTTTTTTGGGGCTTCTTTCTGGTGCAAAGGAGAGGGGGGATGTGGAATTTTTCGAGGTATGTCTGGGACTGGGGGTAGAGTTGGGAGGTGAGGTGGAACATGAGGAGGGTTTAGGTTCACGTTGCTGGGGTGTAGAGTGGTTGGAGGAGGGAGGTGAGGAGGGGGACAAAGGTCTGGGCAGGGAGCGTTTACGGATTAAGGGGGAAGTAGTGGGAGAGGAAGATTTTGGGTGTGCTGGTATGTTTCTTTGTAGGCGTTTTGTTTTCCGTGTGGTGGTTAAATTGACTTTAGAAGAGAGTTTTGGTCGCAAAGTATACCGACTTGAAGGTTGTGGGCGGTGGAGGGGTTTGTTTGGGTTTTTTACTGAGGTGGTGTCTGACGGAGAAGAAGCTGGTAGGGTTGGTGGGGGTGTTACTCCAGGTGATAATGCGGAACGTTGGGGCGTTCTCGGTGTGTGTTGGCGAAAAGTGTTTGTGGGGGGGGGGGGGGGAGGTATGGAGTTTCATCTTGGGAATGCTGGGGTTTTGTGGTTTGTCGCTGTGATGACTTTGACTTGGGTCGATAGTGGGGGTTGGTAGGGGACATGGTGTGGTTAAAAGTGGATCGGTGGGTGATTGAGGGAGAGACTCGTCATTATTTAGGGGATTGTAAAACGGTTTCGGTAGGTTCGTGTTTCTCCATGGATGTTTGGTAGGGGTTTGGGATCTGGATGACTGTATAGGGACCTATGTATCTTGGGCCTAATTTGTTTACTACTGGCAGTTTGGCCACCATTGCGGTATCATGGATGGCAAATGGGTTTTTATCAGGGGTGGAGTCATGTTTGGTATCTTGGCAAGTTTGGGCGGTGTGAAGGGTGTTTTTTAGTTGTTGCAAGGGGTCGATTTTGAACTGAGTAGTGGAGGGCTTTGATTTATGATGAAACGGAAGTAAGAGTGGGGCTACTCCGTACACTCTTTCGTGAGGAGAAATACCATCTTCTTTTGGACAGGTATTCATCCCCCATTGTATCATTTTTAATTGGGATGTTTAGTCAGAGGTGTTCAAAGCTATCATTCTTGTGCGTAGTTGGTTATTGATTGTTCGATGGCTGCGTTCGCACACCGCATTTCCTTGAGGCCAGTAGGGGGAGGAGTGTTTGATTTTTACTCCGCATTGTTTGGAAAATTCTTCCCAAACTTGTCCATGGAATTCTGGGGCGTTGTCGGATAACAGTGAAATCGGTAATCCGAAAATGGGGAAAATTTCTGTGGCGAGTAAAGTGGCAACTGTAGTGGCGCTATGATCTTTGGAGGGGCAGGCTATAAGAAATTTTGAATATACGTCGACAAACGTGACTATGTATCGTTTGCCTGCGCTGGTTGGGAAAGGTCCCATTACGTCAAGTGAGAGGATTTGAAAAGGTTTCTGGGCGGAAATGGTGCCAGCTGGTCCTGCTGTGCGACACCGGTCTTTCCCTAACGCACAAGGCTTGCAAGCCTCGGTTACTTGTTTGGCGATGTCGGAAGGATTCGGTGTCCAGTATTGGTCTTGGAAGATTTTCAACATCTTTCTTTGACCCAAATGTATGCCGTTTCCTTCATGAATTGCAATCATATATGCTTGAGCTACTGCCGGTTCGATGACGATGTGTCCGGATTCTGTGATGAGTTGGTCTCCCCAACGCGTCAGTTGCTAGAATATATGTTTGGGAATCCATTTCGGTTTGAGTCTTCTTTCCCATGACTGTAGGAGGGTAAGTGAGGGGTTGGGCAAATTCTTGATAATGGAAGTATTGATGAAATCAGTTTGCTGTAGTGCTGCTAGATCGGTGGGGAGGTTTTCTGGTACAGGTAGACGTGAGAGTGCTTCGGCGTTAGTGTGTAGTTTTCCTGGCCGGTAATGGATGATGAAGTCATACTCCTCTAGCGTTTCTCTCCATCGTACTAGTAAGGCGGAATTGGTTTCACATTTCCGGAGCCATTGCAAAGACTGGTGGTCGGTAATGATGTCCAACTAAGCTCCTAGTACAAATGAACAAAAATGGTTGAGGGCCCAAATGACTCCGAGACATTCTCGTTTGGTGGCAGCATAATTCTGTTGAGCAACATTTAAAGTAGAGCTAGCGTATGCAATCACGTGTTCCTTTCCTTCTTGGACTTGGGCGAGAACTGCTCCAATGGCGTACAGGGAGACGTCAGTGTAGAGACGAAATGGCTGCTTGTAGTCTGGGAAGGATACGGTGGGGGCTTGCACTAGTTTTTCTTTAAGTGTTTCGAATGCTGCATGACGTTCTGGGGTCCAGGAAAACTCGGTGTCCTTGTGAGTGAGTTGGTGTAAAAGTCTGGCTATTTCGGCAAAATGTGGGACGAAACGTCTGTAGTATGTGGCTAGTCCTAAAAATGATCGTACTCCTTTTACTGTGGTGGTGGGCTGTTGGTTTTGTATAGCAGATAACTTCTTGGGGTCGGGAGAGATGCCTTTATCGGATATTACGTGTCCTAGAAATCCGACTGTGTTTCTAGCCATCTCACATTTGAAGGGTTTGAGTTTCAACCCTGCCTCTAGTATTCTTTGCAAAACTTGTCGTAGCCGATGAAGGTGCTCCGGCCATGTTCCTGAGTAGATGATGATGTCGTCCAGGTAGGCGAGACAGGTTTCCCAAGTTAAACCTTTCAACACAGATTCCATCAGGCAGGAAGACGTGGCAGGACCGTTGCATAAGCCAAATGGTAATGCATTGAACTCATATAAATGTCCTCCGCTGGTGGAAAATGCTGTCTTTTGTTGGTCTTCAGGTTTAATAGGAACTTGCCAGTGCCCTGCTTGGAGGTCCAATGTGGTGAACCATTTGGATCCGTGGAGGGAATCTAGGGAGTCATCGATCCTGGGTAATGGGGTGGCGTCCTTAATCGTTGCATCATTTAACCTGCGGTAGTCCACACATAAATGAGTGGAACCATCCTTCTTCTTCACCAGTACCACTGGAGATGACCAGGGACTGACGGAGGGGGTAGCAATTCCGGCATCTAACATCTCTTGCACCTGTTGGTCCTCCTCTTGACGTTGGAGGGGATTCTTCCTGCGTGAGGGTTGTCGCAGGGGAGGTCCAGTGGTGTTGATGGCGTGTTGCTCCATGGTGGTTTTACCTATTTCGGTGGGAGTCTGGGCAAATACGTCGCCAAATTCATGCAGTAACATATACATTTGCTGTTTTTGCATGCAGGATAGGGAGTCAGGGATGTGTGGTAATATTTAACTATCTGGTGAGTTTATGGAGGGAATAGCAATGTCATCAAAAGTTTCGAGGTCGCCAATGATTAAGCCTTCAGTTAAAGTAAGGACTTCCTCCGAAATATTTGCGATCAAAATGTTATTTTGCTGGGAGGATACAATTGCAGGTTGGATGATGCATCGGTCTTGGTTTACGGGAGTGTTAGTGGGGGTCAGAATCGTGGAGTTTTGGGGAATTGGCCTAATTGGTACCCACTTTTGGTGGTGGGGAGGAATGATACATTTGGACTGTATTATGGCTGGACTTACAATAGTGGGTGTGGAAAAAATTGGTTTTCTGTGAATCATTGTCATGCATAGAAAACGGCGGGGGTATGGGCAGCTGAGGCATTTCTTCTGGACGAGATACCGTTTTCTGTGGGGGCATGTCGGGCAAAGAAAATGGATTTTTGTGGGCTAACAAAAACATTTGAGATGGGTCAGGTACATGTAAGTTATCATCTGCTGGTAGTTGTAAAGGGGAATGATCAGAGGCGGTCAGAGGGGATAGAGGCAAGGAAGAGTGCACTGGGGTTTGAATTTCATTGGGATTTAATTTTGAAAGGTTTATTTGAGAAGGGTGCATGGATTTTTGTTTAATAGTAGAATGGAGTTTTTTTTTCATGATAGTTTTAGGTGGGACGGTACATTTAATTTCTTCGGAAATAGCGGGAGGAGTGGCTAAGGTTTTATGTTTTATGGAAGGTTGGTTTGGATTATTTCTAGAGTTGGTAGTTTTTACTTTGGAGTTTGAGGAAATGTGGGCGACATGACTGTTACTTGTGGGGTTTTCATGATCTCTTGATGTGGGGTATGTTGGAGGGGATCTCGGGGGTGTCGAGCTTGTGTGTTTCTGAGGACTAGCTAACTTAGTCACTTGTTTGTGACTCAGGGAATTGCTTTGTGACTGGGATTTGGTCTTCTTCGTAGGCGAGTTTATTGACTCTGGGGAGGATTTGAGTTTGATTTTTTTTTTTTTTTTTTTTTTTTTTTTTTTGAAGGATATCAATCGTTGGCCACAGTCGACTTGGGCCTGAAGTTTGTGGAGGATATCAAGTCCGAGGTAACCATCATAGTGTTGGCAATCGGAGTGGAAAACAATGAAGGAATGGTAGCAATTGGCGTGGGGAGCAGGGGTAGTAACGTGTAATGGGTTAGTTTCTCCCCGGATTTGCAAGGGGGCGTCTCCGGCACTGATGAGTTTAGATTTGGTGGGTTGCAATGCACCAAATTTTCGGTGATGTCTATCATAGAAGGAGTTGAATATGCACGATCTCGACGCGCCTGTGTCAATCAAAAATCTGACGGGGATGTCTTTGATTTTTGCAAGGTGATAAATAGGGGGAGATTGGGAGGTTTGACACTCTCCCAATACCAAAGAAGGAAAACCTTCTATTTGGTAGGTAGCCTCGGAGTATCCAACGTAGAACTATATACTTATCGTATAATTCCATTCTGCTCTGGAGCGGGCAATTATCGTAATCACTAGCGCGATTAAATCGATAACATCTAGAGTAGCACCTTACTCTCTCTACTAGGTACGTTGTACACACTTTTGAGGCTACTATTTTAAAGGAAAATGAAAATATTGATGAGAAAGAAAAGAGAAAATTGCAGAACATTGTCCATCCTATCTGGCTCCTTAAGCCGTTGTCACGGGTCCACTGCACAACCCGACCGGATTCATTAGATCATCCAGGTATCAAGTTAATTAGACAAGATTGGATGGGCAGGGGTACGGTGTGAGGGCGGGATACTATGACGTTGGGTACGGTGTGAGGGCGGGATACTATGACGTTGGATACTCCGAGACTACCTACCAAATAGAAGGTTTTCCTTCTTTGGTATTGGGAGAGTGTCAAACCTCCCAATTTAGTAGTAGCCTCTACGTCTCCAACGTAGAGCTAGAGTAACAAATTGGAGGCGGACATCCAAGCGAAAAAACACAAACTTAGCCCTTAGGAAATATCAGGACCATGGAAAGACCGACGTAAACAAGAGAGTTTATATAAAGAGTGTACTGACAGGTGCATATCAAGAGAGGTCAAGTACAGTCCAGTCTTATTCCGTGAGATAACTTAGCCTAAGACAAAGAATGATGCATTTCATAATGATGAATATAAATTCCAGGATGCCCCCCCCTCCTTCCAGAAGAAAGCAGGACGACCCATACTGTAACGAGTAAATACCGACATACGCCGAATAGGAGTACTGTATAGGATGTGACGAGAAACTACATGAGCAGTGTCAGTGACGAGCACTAAAAGCCATAAGAGAACATTTTAGTGGTATGAGGACAAGACATACCGACAGAAAGTAGTATATACTTAAGACTAGAAAGTATATCAAAATCTTAACCCAGTTATTAATCTTTAACTTAGGTGCAAGTATGGGTATAGTGCAATACCCTTCCCCCCCCCCCCCAACTCCCAATAAGGGAAGGACAGGACAGGAGAAGGACAAGAGACAGAAGGAACCCTGCAGGTAGACCCCGAGTGAACCTGCTGGCCCAACGCACTACAAGGACGCCCCGGTCTGTCCGTGGACAACGACAGAGAGGAGGAGACCAACGTGGTGGGGGAAGACCAAAGCCCTGAGTCGGCAAAGTCCGGGCGAGAAAGATCAAGTAAAACCTGAATGTAGCAGTGTACGAACGGACGCCATGAGCTGTGCCCTGAACGTCTGGGTTACTGGCCCAAATAACCCGACAAAGGCAAAGCCCCACAGCACAGCGATCAAGCCTCCTACCAGTCGTAGGCGCCACCCGTAATGGCAACCCCGACACTGGCCTGGCCGAGTACACATACGGATGCAGGTTTTGAACCAGGCATAACGGACGATGAAACCTACCACGTGTGGAAGCCGGTAGCGGAAAGGCTAAAAAAACGGGAGTGTCGCGTACGGTTGTAGCCACCAAACGAACAGACGGAGCCAAAGTAACTGACCCAAGGACGGGAGAAAATCGTAAGCAATGCCGGGTCCTAGACATGGCAGCCATCTCCGAGACTCCTTCACCCTTCGCCAAAGCCAGAAGGAACAGTGTCAGCGGCTCGCTTGGTGTAGTGACTAGCGTCTCGGACTTCCACCCAGAAGGCCCGGGTTCGCGCCCACGCTCGGCGCATTAAAGATTTTTCACAAGCACTGAGTCGTTACCATCCCTCATGAGCAAAGGGATGGGGTAGTAGTACAGGACCCCAATGGAAATACGCCTAATCGGCCTTATTGAGCTATCCTTAGCTAGCTTAGCATGCGCTAGCTTTAAGAACTATTATTATTATTATTATTATTATTATTATTATGGAAGTGTCCAGGCACGGGGTAAATAGTGTAAGAGGCAGACGAGAGCAGTGTGAGAGCCTCCGCCAGAGATCACTGAGGAGGAATCTGATGCGGGGTTGGCCTAAGCCCAAAGCAGGCCCACATGAGGAAATCCAAGTCCTTGTGAGGAACGACCAACCCCGTGAACGACCCAAACGGTACCCGAATGGCCGACAGGCGGGTCCTAAGCGAGGTGCATATGTTGGGACGCGTCTCAAAAATAACCAAATGAGGTAGGGAAACACGAACGCCACCGATGGTCGTGTCCGTGATGTGTTGTACATCCCAGAAGGAAAACTGTGCCAGTGAGAGACGGAAGTCTGCCACTGAGAATGTGCCCAGTGGAGAGGATTTGACAGTTAAAGACCGACTAAACTTCGGCAGCCACCCTGCCTCACAAACATCCACGATGTGAAGGCCAACGAGGTCCCTAGGCCACCAATCGATCCCAAGTGGAAATCGGGGAACGATAGGGGAACAGGACTCGGGCGCCACCGCTACAGCTGAGCGGACCAGGCTTGTGCCGGCCAGATGGAAGTGAACAACCAAACGAAGTCCACGTACCCACTCAGCCTGTGGAGGACTTTTGCACAACAAAAAGGGCGTCGGGAGGTGGAAACACAGCGAATACGGTGTGTTGGAAAGACCATACTACCCGGGTGCTCTGTCCCATCGACCAAGCAACCGCCCATAGGTTGGCAGTCCCAGGCAGGTAGGGTGCACGCAGTGTGACGGCGTAAAGGTGTGCGTGGTAAAACAGGTACCCCGCCAGGTCCTGAAGAACGAAAGGACTACGCAGACACCTGACTCTGGGTGACAGGCACGCTCATCCTGTCCCAGTCAAGGCCCGCCCACGGCACATCGTGCGACGGTGGAAGGCAAGACTCAGGAACGGTGACTAGTAAACCTAACCGAGGGACGAGGAGGAACAAGGAGAGTGTCGTGTACACAGTGTGTGGGAGAGTTCGCGGAGAAGATCCCACCCACCCAGGAAAAATAGGAGCGGAAGACCCTGATTGAGCAGGGGAGGCAAGGCCTGTCCAACGAAGGTCGTAAAGACACGAGGTGCGACATGGAGACCGAAGGGCAAACCGCCGAACGTGACATAATGAGAGTCCTCAATACGAGGCACAACAGGTTGACCACCGGTCACAACACCTCGCTGTCCGACATGGAGACCAGAAAGACATGCGACAGGAAGCCCCGCTGTCGAGGCGAGACTTCCCGAATAATACCATCCACGTGTATGGACAGAATAACCTAGGCGACGTCTGGGGAGACAGGCCGATATCATGCAGGTCGTCGGAGTGGAAAACGTGGACCAACACCTCGAGGACAGACCCCGCCGTATTACCCGGCGTGCCCACGAACGGCGAAGCTAAACCGAGAGTGGGGACGCAAGAGCTGGTAGGAGCTCCGAGCCTAGCGGCCTCGTTACGACCCGGTCTGCCGACCTCAACTAAGAGGAAGCGGTTGAGGAGGGTCGCGACACCCCAGGCGTATGGGGAGCGAAGAGCCCCGCAGCAGCAAAGAGGGAAGACCCATGCCATGCAGGGGCAGAGAAGAGCCCCTCCAGAGGGAGCACAGAAAGCAACAGCGACGTGCGGATCTCAGCCGGTGCCAGTGTACAGAAGGAAAACCACAGAGACTGGCGACAACGCGCAGCCCCATGGAAGGGACACTGAAGGTCGCCGACGGAGGCTACGGCGAGCTGCAGTCGCACTCGCCCGAATTGGTCCCCACCCCTCCCGAGTACCCTAGTCGGTCGGGCCACAAGAAGCCTGAGGGGAAGCCGAGCCAGGTGCAGTCGCTTGAAGAGGGTGGAGAGCATGCGAGCAGTGCGCCGGCAGAGCTTGTGAACCCGTTCCAGGGCACTCTTCTCGGGCGGTGTGAAGGAGCGCGGCCTACGTTCAGAAAGATAACGTAGGGGCAAAGAACCAGGCCCAAAATGGAGGTGATACCCTGGATGAAGTCATGATGAGGCTCGACACGGAGAAGCAGCCGACCGGAGGGAGTGGTGAAGAACCCATCTCCGACTGAACCCCAAAGGCGACGCCTTCCGTCAGCCACAAGGAACAGTAAAAGATAAACTATGGAATGACACTACTGAAACTCATATGAGGCCGACAGAGTGGGCGCGTCGAGCAAAGGCTGACCAGAACTTGGGAGACCCAGAGGGGAACCCGGAGGACGGGAAGTAAAATTATAGACCCGCCCTCCCAGGAGGAACCCTGACGTCCACCTCTGGTACCAGGCCGTCCAGGGCCAAAAACCCGAAAATGCCCAAAGGCGTTGAGCTGCACCTGCCAACTCGCAGGCACTGGGTGCACCCCTTGTGCATGTGTAAGAGCTCGCTCCGGGCGGGATGCCGCCACGTACCCCCACGATGACGGCTTCCCATAAAGGGAAGGGAAGCGACGTTCGTTAGAGATCGGAAACGTCCTGAGGGACGGAACGTGGACAGGCCGACCAACCAGCCCCAGGCCACACTCAGGGAGCATGACAAAAGAAGTCGATGCTGCCTGGGAGAGAGCGGGAGGATGGACAACCGGAGCAGCAACCACAGGTAGAGCAGGTGACTTAGGCAGGTGGGCCACCAAAAAAGGTGGAAGAGGAGGGACCACGGGTAAAACAGGAGGGATGGCAGTGGAGTGCCCCAAGAACACCGCCCAGTACGTAAGCATGCCTGGAGATCGTACAGGGGAAGAGACAGGGCGGCGTGGAGCCGGAGACCGTCGGCGATGTGGTGAAGGAGAGCGGCGTCTCCCATACGTCTCGGCGTCCTCGGAAACAGTAGAGATGTCCGAACGAGGCACCGGGGGAAAGGCGGTCTGGCGCCCGGTAGACAGCAGAGGAAAGGGGAAGCATGGTACGCACCCCTTCGTCTAGGAAGTGCGAAAACCGCTGGAGGTGGTCCTTGACAGAGAGAGCAAAACCCCGATCATGTAGTGCAGAGGCGAGACCTGGCCTCAACAGCGTCCGGAAATGGAGGACGAGACCCAAAGGTCAATATCGACGAGACACGGTCTACATCTCCGAGGGTTAAACCCATCGCGGTTGGAGCATAAGACATGGGTAGGACTCTCCATGTCCAAACGGGCATGGCAGGACGGGAACCCCCATGGTGTGCGCAGGGAGGAAATGACATCCTCACTGCAATCGGAAAGGAAAAATATACCGATGGCCCATGTATGAAGCGCCCCAGGCAGAGCAGGGGAAGAAGGCAGGTGGGCCACAAAGAGTTACCACAGGTAATATAGGAGGGACGGTAGTAGAGCGTTCCAAGAATACCGCCATGTTCAGAAGCATAGTGCGGATGGAGGCACACTGGTCAGCGGGGGCCCCCTGAGCCTTGGTTGGAGCCACATGGATGGCCTGAACTGTACAGATGAGGCGGAGATCGTCGGCGGGATGGTGAAGGAGAGCGACGACCCACCTCCGTTACGGAGTCCTCGGAAACAGCAAGGATGCCCGAACGAGGCACTTGGAGGAAAGGCGATCTGGCGCCTTGTAGACATCTGACGTGCACACCTATGGCGTACGCCAGGAGGAAGTGACATCCACATTGCAATTGGAAAGGAAAAGATACTGATGTCCCATGTATGAAGCACAGGAATTGTGTGCAAGCACAATATTGGTAAAAACCCTTGAATCCTTGATAGGAGAGTACCCCTACCCCTGTTGAGGAAAGGAAGGACGAAAAAGGGGGGGCCCTTCGAAAGGAGGGCTATACAGGAGTATAATGCATGGTAGGATGCACCAAAAACTTCCTGAAAAAGAACAGGCACAAGGGCAGAAAGGTGCACAAAAGTGGTCACTACACCCTGCAAATGAAGCACCTTTCATGAAAGTGAGTAACCCCCCCCCCCTTGTGCGTGGTGAGGGTTGAAGAGGGACCCCCCATGCGGAGGGTCAGGGAAAGACCAGGAGAACCAGCAAGTGCAAAGAACCCTGTGCAAGTCCCCAGAAGGAAGGCATGAAAAGCCGTATAAACGAAGAGGATAAGAAGAATACCCAAAGGGTGAAGGTACTGAAGAGAAGACGCCCAAGGGTACCATCAGAGTAGAGTGGGAGCACAGTCTGATGAAAAGGAGAAGTCTGTGAACTACTGCAACTGAGTCCCTATACAGAGGCAAAGCACCCTAGCACCGACCCAGAGAGGAGTGGACCAGAATGGTCCGCTCCGCTTGGGGGCGGAAATCCGCTCTGGAGCGGAATGTAGGAAGTAGGATGAATGGAGGCTGGTTGGAAATCACCACCCGGTGAGGACACCCGTGGCGAGAGCAGAGCGAAGTATACATACTACACTGGAACCAGAAGAAAAAAACCCTGTAAAGACCCCATGTAGGCCATGGTAAGGCATGCATGTACGTCATTGACAGTAACAAGAAGAAAGCCTGTTTGTAAGCACCATGAAAATAAAGGCCATGGTAAGGCACACATGTAAGTCATTGTCAGTGACAAGACGAAAGCCTGTTCGGAAGCACCATGAAAAAACCACTGAAAGTCGATGAATCCTGAAGAAGGTGAAGGCCAAAGAGTGCCCCCGAAATGGGAGGCCAGGAAGGAGTATTAGTCATGAGGTCATGCACAAAATGAAGATCAGAGATCCCAGAATAGGCTACAGGCACCAGGTCAGGGAGTAGCCTAAAAGCTCTCACTAGGCCTGGAGACAGGAGTCCCTTCCAAAGAAGGAGAGTGCCCCCCCCCCCCCCCCCCTCCCCCTGGATATGAAAGCCGAAGAGAACACTCCAAAAGGAGGATCAGGCAGTCCATAGGTGAACCAGCAACATCCAAAGAGCCCCAAATCCCAGGGCAGAAAAAACCAAGGGGTAGGCTCAACCCCCTGAAGTACTGAAGGAAACCCCACCCCAAAATATAATGGAGACTAATACCTTAAGGCCGGTACCAGTGAAGAGGGCCTGTAGGACAGAAAGCACAGCCAGCGAAACAAGGAGAAGAGCGTAAAAATACGACTTAATGGAAGTGCAGGACTACCAGTCGAAGCCTAAACGGAGTCAAGAGTAGCGCGACCGTAAACGGCAACGTCCGTTCGAGAGCGGAAAAGTACCGACTTCGAGCAGGAACGTCCGCGTTCCAAGGCGGGCGGGATCGTCCCAGGGCAGAGTCGTATACGGACTCGTCCGTTCTGGCGCGGGAAGTGGTATGAGACGTCATGAGGGCATGAGCGAAGTCCCGTCCGAGAGAGGAGAGGCCCAGAGGGGTCCCACCTTAAGCCGAGGACCCTGGAAAGGTAGCCTGGCAAGTCACAGCAGACGTGGGAGCGTCTGTGGGTATCAGCCAGTGTGAAAACAGACCTCCGACATAGAACGGAGGGGCCCAGTGAGACCATGGGACCGGAAATGAAAGGTCCGACCTAGAGCGGGGAGTTCCCGACCCAGGGCGGAAACCCATCGGTACGTGTCGGAGAGGTCTGCGGCACCCATGAAGGTGGAAGGCCAGTAAAATAAAAGTCCCTTCCAAAAGCGGAGGGGCCCAAAGGTAACCCTCCTCAAGTCACAACAGGCATGGGAGAGCCTGTGGGTAATCAAAGCACGACCGTAAGAGGGGCAGTAGACAGAACAAAAACTGTCAGACAAAAACTCATCAGAACGGGCTACGTTCGCGGTTTTGTGGGACTGTAACCAGGGAGACAGCACTGGGGCCGTCAATTAAAAGTTGAGCATAAGCCAGATTGAGGTAACCACAGTGTTGAAAGCCAAACGCTCCCCCTAGGCTAGGCAAAAACGAAAGTGAGCCTAATCGGTTCTTAAGCCAGGAATATATGAAATTACAGGGTGCCACCAGGTACTGTACCCTTGATGAGGGACACAATCAATACCGTAGGAGGGGCAGTAGACAGAACAAAAACTGTCAGACAAAAACTCATCAGAATGGGCTACGTTCGCAGTTTTGTTGGATTGTATCCAGGGAGACAGAGCACTGGGGCCGTCAATCAAAAATGAGCAGTGTAAGCCAGATTGAGGGTGCCACAGTGTTGAAATACAAATGCCCCCCCCCCTCCCAGGCTAGGCCAAAACGGAAGTTAGCCTAGTCGGTACCAGAGCCAGTAATATATGAAATTACAGGAAGTCACCAGTTACTGTAGTACCCTTGATGAGGGGAAGTAACAAGTGACCGAAGCGTCAGGTAGACAGCACTGGGGCCGCCCAACAATACAGGGGCAGAGTATGCCAGATTAAGGAGGCCGCAGAGTCGGAAACCAAAACGCCCCCCTTTTAAGCTAGGCTAAAAACGGAAGTTAGCCTATCGGTACAGGAGCCATTGGAAAAGTCTAGGCTAAAAAACTGAAGTTAGCCTATTCGGTACCTGAGTCAGTAATATATGAAATTACAGGGAGCCACCAGGTACTGTACCCTTGATGAGGGGAAGCAACAAGTGACCGAAACGGCAGGGCGGTCAGGAAGACAGAGCACTGGGGCCGCCCAACAATACAGGGGCAGATTATGCCAGATTGAGGAGGCCGCAGTCGTAAACCAAAACGCCCCCCTTCGAGGCTAGGCTAAAAACGAAAGTTAGCTTACACGGTACTTGAGCAAAATTAAGTCAGTGACAAAAAACTTTAATGACAAAAATATTACTAAAGACAAAACTAAAGCCACCGCAAGTGAAAGAAATACAAAAGGCAAAGCCCAATTGAACGAGTGTCGCCCAAGTGGTGGACGCATGCGCAGATGGCAAAAAATGAAGTAACCTCCAGTTACATTAAGCTACACTCCAAGAAAAACACATTTGAGCCCATTTTTAGCGTGCCTACAGCACGGATCATCTGTCTAGAACCACAGGTGCCTTAAATAAGGCCCACAACTCCCCCAAAGGGGAGGTGACAGGCGTGGTAGGCACAAAAATAGAGCACCAGAAAAAAGCGTGTTGTCAGTGAGTGTAGAACGAAAAGGATGATCTAATGAACCCGGTCTGGTTGTGCGGTGCACCCGTGACAAAGGCTTAAGGAGCCAGATAGGATGGACAATGTTCTGCAAATTTCTCTTTTCTTTCTCATCAATATTTTCATTTTCCTTTAAAATAGTAGCCTCAAAAGTGTGTACAACGTACCTAGTAGAGTGAGTAAGGTGCTACTCCAGATGTTATCGATTTAATCGCGCTAGTGATTACGATAATTGCCCGCTCCAGAGCGGAATGGAATTATACGATAAGTATATAGCTCTAAGTTGGAGACGTAGAGGCTAAATCGATCATTTGTGGAGTCCCCCGCCAAAGCCATCGTAGGCGGGGGAGGTTCTAAAAATCCTGGAGGTCTACTTCAGATTCTTCCAGGACTTCTTCTGCATTGTCAGTGCTCATGAGGTGAGCAATATCTTTATGCTCGAATTCTTCGACTTCCTCTTCCTCAACAAACTCCTCCTCATTTACAGAAATGCGAGGTTGGTTTGATCGGTATTTGGCGGAATCGCGAATGTCATGAAGGGCACATTTCTGATTACATTCAGGAAAATCATAAGGATTAATAATCACTAAGGTGGGGTTCTTACTTTTATTGACGTTGTAGGCCTTGTTTTTGTTGTAGATCCTGCGAAGGGGATTCGGGTTGAATCGAGATCTGCTAGGCTGGTGTTTCCCGGAGTGATAGGCTGGCTTGGAGGTGGTAGGTTGTTGATGTTGGTAGAGGTTGGCCTCTCTAGGGGTTGCAGCGTTTTGAGGATGAGTGGTATATACCTCTTGATGGCGGCAATAGTGTTCGGTTTCGTGGGGTGAACCGCTAGGATTCTCCTGATGGTTATTAAGTCACGTTGGAAACCAACAGGGTCATGTACTACGTAATACCCACGAACTGCTGAGGGCAACACCGAAACTAGATTCACAAGAATGTGCTGATCTTGTTGAACTCTGGGCAAAGTGGGGAAAGCTGATTTTATTTGTTGTGAAATAGCGGCTAACGTTGCGTCTAAGTCACCTTCATACTTAGTGTCCTGAATACGGGCGTGCGTGACGAAGATGCCCAAAGAGGGTTTTATAGCCTCAATAACTATGAGCCTAAACTGTTCCCAAGTAAGTGCAGGGGTTATTTGCGATGCAACAAGGGAAACGGCTTTTCCCAGGTGCGTAAGTAGTACGGCGATTTTCTCTCGATCCGTATTGTATGCCAAATCTAACACTGGCTTCACAATGTCCATATACGTTTCGATTTCATAGGTCTCCCAATCATATTTAGGAATGGGAATGTGAGAGCGAGCTGCCATTTTCGCGATATTATAATGCTTCTATTGTTTGACAATATGAAATGCAATGAAATCTATCCGAATCAAGAACCACCGCTAACCACCAATGTTATGCCCTGATTTTATGCAGGATTCACTATCGGTACAGGTGAGTTCTACAAGACTGGGTTATTGGATTTTATGCAAATACATAAAGGGAATCAATAGAGGGCATAATATAATCTCGGAAGATGGTTTGTAATACAGCTTTATTTTCACTTAACACTTATGCAGATTAGTAGTAAAATAATTCACACGAAATAGTATGGATAAGAGTGGGCATTAATGTTGTTGACTTTTTATAATCTTCAGCACTGTCGCGGGTTTGGATAGAGCGCACTTCCCACTTCTAACTATCAGGTATTCTCTTCTGATATATGGCCTAGAATAGGTCTAAAGATTTCACTCGTAACTCAGGCTAGTAATTCTTATGTAATCTTGATAATGTCCTGTGTTACTCACTGGTGATGATGCAAAATTTAGTGATATACAGTATATATCTCTAAGAATAAATATGTAAAGGAGATATAAGTAGCTAGCTTCAACCCGTATTATAATAACTTGTCTCAATAACACTTAAGACAGATATCAGTTATGGGCGATCTGGGTTTTATGAACAATCACAAATACTCATTAAATTGGATACACTCGGGCCGTAGTCCCAATAGGTAAGACTTTATCACTTCGGCAATAATATATTATGAAACACTGTAGCGAGAATTATATTATGAGTATGGTCGCCTGGTATTAGTTTCACTGATATATTTTAATAACACATTTGCATAGAAATCACTTTGGTCATCGAATCATATGGATTAAGAGGCACAGGGAAAACACTTGATCATATAATATAGTATCAAGGCACTGATACAATTAAGAATTAAGCACTGTCGAGGTATCTTCTGGTTATCTTGAGGCGCGGTGTTAGGGGTTATCAGCTGCTCCGTGGACCGTCCAATGTGTCCGGTAGTGTGAAGAAGGTTACAGATGGGTTAATGGGTATGGGGTCTTAAATATAGTTCCGTAACTATTTGGAGTATAGTTGGTCACCATATCGAACTAACGCAAGTATTCTGAGCCTGTAGCTGTAAGCAAATACTGTACTTGACTATTCTGACCTTTAATTAACCGGTGATGAAGTTCCGTTAAGGTACTCTTGGCTGGTATTTTAAATGTAATGTTTCAGGCAGAGGCCGGATTAACAAGACATATCGGACTAATGCAAGTTTAGTCTAGTGAAGTAACTTTTCTTGACTGTCGCTAATCTTTAAAAGAGGTTCAAGGAACTCGGGCGGTGTTTAAACCTTTTAGTTACCAATCCTGGATGGGAGGCCACAGTCAATTAGTACCAAGGACTTATGTGTGCAAAGTGCTCAATTAAGAGTATCTCGCATAATCACTTCTAACACAAAAGATCTTTCTGTCCTAGATCTATGTGAGTCAAATGGTTAGTATAATCTAACTAGTAAAGATACCGGTAGGAAGGGATTACTGCTACTACCAATATTTTGACTATAATAGAAAACATACTAATATGGATAACTGTTAGATTCTGGGATGCCAGAAGTAATGGGTTATACGTATGTAGTAACTGTCGCACTCTATAACTGGTTATAAACTAAAGTAGCAGAGGGCATACCACTATTAGCTTGTAATACAGTTAATGTTTATATATAACTAGGTTATCTATGTTTCCAATATTACCTAACAGGATACCGTAAGTAATAGAGAATTCACAAAAGGTTTAGCTATAGCTCAAAGATAGATTAAAGACTACGGGATGCCGTTTATCAGTAACTGTTCTTGAGGTTGGGAGTATAACTAGTCTTTCTACAGAGCGGGAGGCCGGTGATTGAAAGCTAATTTATAACTGCCTAGTTTGGTCCTTGCGGAAGCATTTATATGGTTGGTCAGGGAGGTGGTGGTGAACTGTGGTACTAGTGGATGTCAGAGTTATGAAGGGGTTTATTTATTCTAGTAAACTTACTGGGGACATTGGGGGGGTCTGAGTACTTTCAACATATGAGTCGTTATCAGAGGTGTGGTTCTTAGTTGTTTAGTTTTTAACCCGGGAATTGAGGGAAGACTCTTAAGAGTTCCCCCGGCGGACTGCGGGGAGACTCTTAAGAGTCAGAGAAAAAAAAAATCAACTTTAAACATCGAAAAAAAAAAAAAAAAAAAAAAAAAAATGCCCCTGGGCCATGTAAAATATCACTCCTCTACCTCCCCTCCTTCAGTTATCACCTATTTTCCCTGTTATTCCCTTATTCTGAGGTATATTTTCGTGCTAACATTAGCGAGTTGCAAGCAGGGCATTGTCATCACTGTTAGCAAGCAAGTGCAAGAGAGAGAGAGAGAGTATCGATCGACAGTGTCTCTCCAGCCTTGGGGGAAATTGGCGGGAAAGGAGGTTGCCTCACCCATACATTATGTAACTCCCGCCCTGTATCGCCGATTTTGACCATCCAAACGCTGTTTTCACTTGTTTTATTGTTGTAACAGGTTAATACCTTTATAATCAACCTATAATAGGCGCATATGGATAAGTATTAATGCTATTTATGGTAAAATGAATATTTTAGTGATGGAAACAGCTCAAATACATGCGCACAGGCAGAGGTGTCTAATTACCCCCATGCGCACTTCTGAGGTTTAAGAGCTATTAGTATCTTCTGGGAGAGATGTATATACTCAAGGATGGTACTACTTTTTGTGGCACTGGGCAGGTCAGTCTTGACGATATTGCCAGCGTTACACAATGGTTTTATTTCACTTCTTAGCTGGTAAGCTATTATGAGTGCAGGTCGTGGTTTTATGTATGGTCTTGGATATTGCTAATGTCAAGGAAGTATAGCAGAGTTAGATCAACAAGGGGGGTATGCATACAAAGATAAAAGTTCACCTGTTGGTTGGCAAGAATGGTGGCGGGGTCGACGTCTGGGTCAAGGGTTATTGCTACGCGTGGCTGGCGTGTGTACTTGGGGGGGGGGTTGGGTGGTCCCTTGTGGTATGGGGGTGGCCGCACCCTAGTAATATGGGGCATCGAGTTCTCTAGGCTATCTCGGTCTAGTAAATTATTCTATTTTTGATCTATGGATGTTCCTAGTTGAGGTTAATAGGATTTTCTACCTAGTACTGTTGAGAGGGACTAGGGTTGGTGGTGGGGGTTGATTTCCTACAGTCTCAAGGTCAAGGGGGAAGCAGTCTTTTTAGGGGGGTCAAGAGGTTGTTGTGCTAGCCTCGCACGGCCCGTCATTCTCGGGTCGGGGTTAGATGGTAGGGGGGGGGGGTTGTCATTGCTAGTGGATAGCATGCTATTGACAAGCATAGTATGGCAAGGTGATACAAGGGTGTTGGGACCTTGAGCAATCATTTATAATAGGAAAAATAATGCAGGGAAGGGGGCTCTTAGGTTGGACTGAGGGAACCTCGAGCGAGGCTATCTGGGGCATGTCGCTGGTGCTTTTGAGGGAAGGTCGAAAGTTACCTTTATGAACTGTAATGGTATATTGAGCATAGGTTATATTTGTAAACATGTTTATGGGGGAATTTGTCTCTCTTTACTTATTCTATCAGAGTGAGTGCTGTAGATTGTTCTGGGAGGTTGATTATTTCTGAGGGGGTATAAGTATGCCTGGTGGTAAGGTTACTGTTGTAGTTTGGTTTGATTTCTTAAGTACAGACATAGGGGTGAGATTCCCCTATTCATGGAACAGGGACAGGTGTGTGGGTTGTCTTGAGTTTTATGGGAGAAGGGGATATAGGGTGATCAAAAAGGAAGGCGTGTACATGGGTGTATGGGTAATAGGCTGATCAATCAGGTGATCAATAATAAAAATGCATGGTGGAGGTAGGCCTATTCCTTTTCCTCATCTCTCGGAGATGTGGTTATTGTAGAGTCTCGTAATTTACAAGCTCTTTACTTTGTTACTTTGATACTCTATATTTATTCTCTTGTTCTTTTGGGGTTTATATTATATCTTCAAGACGGGTATGGTTGCATAGTGTTTATTTATGTTATGTATCTTATATTCGAGACAGGTTATGATTGCATAGTATTTATTTACATTATGTATATACATTTAGGGTAGGTTATTTGTGCAGGTTTTAAAAGGGTTGGGAGAATAGTACTTTTGGGCTGTGAGTTTTCTGCCTTTTGTTTTCTGTCTGGTTTGTGGGACTTCCTGGAGTGATAGGCGCGACCCTTCGGTGTCCCTTTGAGGGGCGAGGTCCTAACCTTGACCCGGTGACAGGCGCGGTTGGTTTGTTGACTCTCGGGTGTCGTATTTCTTTCTTCTTCCTCTGCTTCTTGCCCTTCGGTCCTTCCTCCGCGGGTACTTTTTTCTCGTTTGTGGGAGTTCTTTTCTCTCTGGGTGTTGGTGTCTCTGTTGTAGGGATGTGTTCTTTTCGCGGTATTATACTTTGAAAGTCTTATTATAAGTTGAGGAGCTCATATAATCAAGGTAAGGTTATTGTTGTGACAAAAGTACGTTGACCCCAGAGTCCTACAGCAGGACCCTACCTACTCAAGGTGCGTTCATTCCCCTATATAGACGCTCGCCTCGGGCGGCAGTGAGGGTAGATATTCAGTTTAAGCTTTCCTTTGGTGTTGTGTTTAGATAAAACCTTCTGTTGAAGGTGAGTTGAAATTAATTGTGAAGTATTTAATTAAGATAATTTTTGAGACCATATTTAAGCCCAGTTTCATATATTTAATTACGAAATTATACGATGCCCTTTGTCCTGGTCGAAGGTGAAATTATTCACTCCGTCTGATAATTGATAATTTAGATTTCGAATTCCATACTATTTTTCCGGCAACCTTATTATGTATAAGATAATAATATGTTAATTGCATTATGTTAGTGTAGTATTATCACAGCAATGATATACCGTATGTAACTTAATGTAAGCCCACATTCCTTTGCAAGTAGGGTATTATATAGGCCTACACTCCGTTTTCTATTTTGAACCATTTTCTTTATATATTTTTGAGGGTCAACTAAGTAAATTATATCTGTAACCCAATACTTTTGTACTTTTGTAGATGTTTAGGTGACAATCACCACGGTCGATCTGGGGATCCGCCGCTAATGAGCTCGTCCTGGAATCTTTACGACTCTGAATCTTACGATTCTTTACAGGACTGACCATGACATTTTTATCGGCACTAGCTCAGAGAAGAGTGTTGAGAGGGGAGAAGGGGTGTTGGAGAGAATAATTTACATACTCATTTAATGTCTCCTAATTGATACATTTGACCACGTTTGTAATGTTAATATGACTTAGATATATAATATCAATGGTAGTGTTAATACCAGGTCCCAGGAGCGAAGTCCTGGGAGAAGTACCAGGTGCAGATCGAGAGTCCTGTGTCCACCCCAGTGGGCATGACCTAGTGGCTGTACTGAGACAGGATGCTGTTGGTGTTATTGAGTATTGAGCTACCCTTCACCCTATTGTGACCTGTTGTACTCCTTATGAACCTAGTGACTGAAGTGTGTGTTTACTAGGGTAGTGGCCTTGGGGTCACCTGTTGAAGGGTTTTAGTTAACTTTGATGTGGTGATAAGAAGTATTTCATTTTGCCAATAACACCGATATATTCCGTGGTTGACTAAACTAATAATCCTATTGATTTGTGTATCACAGTGAAAAGTGTATTTTAATTTACAGTGTTTTAATAGTTAAGTAATGCCAAACGGTATATTGTTTTTATTTCTCCTGTGTAATTTAGACAATTTGCATTCATGCACTTGTATTTCTTTGCATGCAACGGCCATTAAGCTACCAGAGTAATACATTGGACCAATCTTTATTAATTAAGGAAGAAACACAATAATGGAATGAACAGGAAATAAATAAGGAGGGGGTAACAGCAAAGTCCAAGGAACATTATAAAAGAAAAGCAAAGACAACAAAAACACCCCCTTACAGTGGTGTATAGCCTACAGTGGTGGGATAATTCTGGGAAGGTTGGGTTTAATTAGGGACAACGTTAATTTTTTTTTCCCGGGATTATCCGTATCCCTTACTCCAAGTGCTATACATATTTCTTCTCTCACGCTACCACATTTCAGAAAAGAAATATTGGAACATTTTTAGGTGTTTATGTTTTGTCGTTTCAGTTGATATTACTACTTTATTTTTGTGTAAGTTCGGAATGGGTTTGTGTTGTAAAATGTCTAGAAATGAAGGAAACCATTCCCTACACATCCACGTGGGTGAAGAAGGTGGAGCTTGGAGTGACAATCCTCTCACCACCCACATGGGTGAAGGAGAGGTGATCGATGGCAGGAATGGTTAGTGGAACAGTGCTGAGGAAATGGAGAAGTGGAGTAGAGGAGTAGAAACTAGAACCTCGTGATCACAGGCAGCCCCGTAGACTGGATGAGTAATGTTTAAAAGGGTTAGAGCCTTATTTTGTAGTACTGTATTGTGGTGTGTGACCCCTCTTTGGTTGGCCAGTATTGCGTGTTGTTGCCCTGGTTAGTCGCCCGTGTTTGGGTGGCCTTTAAATCTCTTCATAGTAACTTGAGCTGCTGTGGATCTTGTGTTAAGTCGTGTGTATAGCCTCCGTGGCTCTTTAGTACAACGCATACAGATATTTTCGGGGGTAGGGAATAGACCGATCACATCAGGACGTGGGGTAGCGCTGTAGAAGGGGGAGCCTACGGGTTCTCCCAGGGCTCGTCTACCACACAGAGTGTGTAGGGCAACCTTGTCTGGTGGACATCTGCGCTCTACCTACACCTGGGCTTCTGGGATTCACAAGTAGTATTAGGGGTGGAGGGAGGATGACTCTTTGGGTCAATCTGGTTACTGGGCTGTAATGATTGGGTTAGTTAAAGGTGGGCCACACACAGTTGTAGTTGTTTTGGTTTAATTGTCTATACGTACTACTGGCAATTTTTTTTTTATAATTGGGTATGTCCGACGATCACGAGGATGGTGCTCTTTTTTACTCCTATGGCTCAGATGATTTAGTGTAATCGTGTTATGTTTGTGCCCATTTTCTTGTAAGGCACCATATTGTAATAATTTAGGCTGAAAGCGAGTGAGTAAAAGTCATAAAGGGGTAAAAAAGCTGTGTAAGGGGTCTAAATTGACTAGGTTTGATTTTGGCAATATTTACACCAAGACTTTTACTGTTCACTCACTTTAAGCCCAATAATGACCCAGTCAGTGTTGAGATTAGTTGAAATGTTCGGTATTATTATTATTATCGTTATTAAGATATCAGTTGACATATATCAAATTTTAATGATTAAACCGAAATAACTAAATAGGCCTAATGGTGTCTTATAGGTACGAGGGTCATGTATTGATACTGGATACTCGCCTTGCAGGCGAGAAAGGAAACTTCCAAATAACCCGGCGTGGTGTGCTGTACCACTAGACTTCCAGCGGAAATGCAGATTCCTAAGGGAAGTAATCTCGGTCCGGCCGAGTGAACTCGCCCAAACCGATAGCCTCACGCGGCATGATTTGACTTATAGCGCCCGGTGGAAAAGTCCAGTGAGGTAATTAACTATCCCTCAGGTCCTAATAGACGATCCGTTAGTTAATTAAATGGTTAATTTGGGCCGGTGACACTTTGTCACAGGTAAGCAGTTCTAGACAACGAAAAAGTCATCAAGGCTTTTTCAAAACCAAGTACAGCGGAAGATTAGAGTAACGGTTGGTTTATAGCTAATTTTCCGGCGTATTTGGGGGTGTTTATGATGTGTGAACCTCTCGGTTTATCCTTATGAGCATTGATTCCTGGAATTTTTCAATTTCCAGATCACAGCACATCAATAAGCGGCACAGGTCTACAGGGGAAGGGGCGGATCCCCGGGGGGGGGGGGGGTCGTAATTAGCTCCATCATGCATTTAGTTACTCTTTGTGCTACACCCACTTGCTCTCTAATTCCGGTCTTTGCACATAAACTCTGCGTGAAGTGCATTAGGTGCCTAGATAGGTCAAAGGGCCTCTGGGTTACTAAGAGCTAGGTGTCCCATTTGCTCTGACCTTCGTTCAGAATTGCTTAATAAGAGAGACCAATCGTGCATAGTAGCACTTAAGGAAATTAAGAGCACTTTTAATGCCTATTCGAAAGACATTGACCATAAGGCAATGTGATGATGAGGTTCTCTGGGAGCATCTAGTTATAAAATCACCGGTTCTTAAATCACCTTCTAAGTCAACTCCAAAATCTAAAGCTAAACCCAAAATTCTTTCAAAAGAGTTAGTGAGTAGCAGTGATAGTGGCTCGAGCAAGGCAACCCCCCCCGGCCGCCACAAGAGGGCGCGTTTGCCTTCACCACGGGATCAGTCCAGGGTCAGGTCAAGGTCGCCCCTCAAGCGGTCCAAGCAGTCTTCAGCGGAGACTTCTAGGTCTCACAAGAGACATAAGGATGACGCGGTGGCGTCAAGCCACAAGAAATCTGATAAGGGTCATAAAAGTTCCCGCACAGAGGAGACGCAGTCGCGGAAACCGCCCTCCGCCTCTACATCCATGCCTAACTTCCAATCTGGCAGCTCCGAGGTAGGGACGGAGGGGGCTGAGTCGACTCCCAGGGATGGGTCTGAGAAGTCTTTGGGGGTACAAAGAGATGTTCATTTTGCCATTCTAAAATTAAACTGTAACTTACCAATAAGTAGGCCTCCAGTAGTTGCTCAGATAGTGTTAGCTGAACAATACCGTGGCTACACGGCTAGTGAACACCAGGACTATGAAGGTTCTCAAGTAAGTTAAGTGATACCAGATTCCCAGAATCCTATTGAACAAGCATGTGGAGGCACTCTGAACCCTTAAGTGTAGAGACCAATGTTCAGTTTCAGGGAGATTCTAGGGAAAGTGCTAATGTACTGTAGATACCATCCCATCATCAGTACCTGATTTAGTGTGGCCAGATAATGTCCAGTTGTCAGAACTGCGGCGACAACCGGAAGTAATGGAAGTGCCTGAAGAGCTGGAAGACGTAGAACTGTCCTCAGCTCAGCCAGGACACATTGAGGAAGGGTCAGAAGTGGAATCTGAATCATCCAAAGGGTCACACAGTAAATGTATGACATCAGATGATCTTGATTACATATTACATAGGCTAATGAGGCAATACAATGTTCCCAAGCAACCTCAGGAGACTCCCACAGCTACGCCAGAAGCTCCCCCGATTGGTTCAGTTGTGCGGCCACTAGAGCCCACCAGAGTTGTGCCACCTAATATGTCACTTCCCCCTATTAACGTAACTCAGGCGACTGCCTCGGCGAGTGGCACTGCAGTGCCCGCCTCCTTAACCCGGCAAGTGCAGATCTCCTTATAAGAGTTTTACCGCTGCGCTGCGGAACTCCTCATATAATCCAAGGCCTAAAAAAAGAACATTTAAATCAGCCCCGTATATTTACTTTTTTTTTTTTTTTTTTTTGCCCCTTGGCCATGCCAAATATCACTCCTCCACATCCCCTCCTTCCACCCTCCCCCCCTTCAATTATCACCTATTCTCCCTGTTATTCCCTTATTCTTAGGTATATTTTCGTGCTAACATTAGCGAGTTGCTAGCAGGGCGTGGTCATCTGTGTTACCAAGCATGGGAAAGAGCGAGAGAGAGACTACCACGCAACAGTGTCTCTCCAGCCGTCATGACGGCTGGCTGGCTGTTAGGCTGCCTCAGCCATAAGTTATGTAACTCCCGGCCTCTATCGCCGATTTTGACCATCCAAACGCTGTTTCCACTTGTTTTATTGTTGTAACAGATTAATACAATATAATCAACGTAAAATAGGCGCATATGGATAAGTATTAATGATATTTATGGTACGATGACGATTTGAGTTTAGGAAACAGTCTAAATACCTCCGCACAGGGAGGGGTAGCCAATACCCTACCTACGCAGCGGAGAGGTTAACGACTACCAATGTCCGTGTCATCACAGACATTACTCCCCCTCCTCTAGATAAACTTCCCCATAGGAGAGGCCCTATGCCTCTCTTGTATGGACCCGACTGCTCTTGGGTTAAAGTCATGGCAAAAAAACCTGGTATAGCACAACTATTAACCATATCGAGGGAGGTCCCAGTTCCTAGTGAGTGGGTAATTGAGATGAGTAAGAACAAGAAGTTAACTCTTAGATGTGACAATCAAGGCTATCCCTAATGTTTATTTTTATGAGTTTTTCGTATATTCACCTACCCCGGCATTACCTCCTTCCTCATATGCACGACTCTTTGCGGATTGGACTAAGACTGACAGCGTAAACGATATAATATCTTTCAATACGCTAACGCCGGAGTTGGATACAACTCCAGTGCTAGATCAGTCAAACAATCCAGTATTGCAGGTGGGGCAGGTAGGTCCAGGTCCGTAGGGGGACTGGGAGATTGAGGCGCAACAGTTTGCAGCAACAATAATGTCAAAATCCTCTCATCAAATTCCTCAAGACAACCATCTTTGGTTTTCATTGCCAATAAATCAAGCCGGAGGGGTTCCGCCTGCACTTTTTGAATTCCTTTCTGCCCCTAAGTTGTCACTTATGGGACTTGCAGGAGCCCTTTTCTACCCCCCATTCGGCACATCTGGATAGAGACTTTAAATTGAGGAATAAAGCTTACAGACTCTTTTCACAATTTTTGCTAAGTCGCCAAATAGCCCTGTCCCTCACGAGGACTATAGCCGCTATTTCTGATCAGGATGTTAGGAAGGCCACGGATTTATCCCGGTGGCTTCTGTTACAAAATTCCATTCAGTCTTTGGGGGACATACGGATAGCCTTGTTGGAGGCTGTTCATTCACGTCAAGACCTGAGAGTGTATATGGTGAAAAAGTTACCGGACGACATTAGTTGCCAGGTAACCCTGTCACCGGTGTTAACTTCATCTTTGCTTAGCCCTGAGACTTGGAAAGCAGTGTACAATATGGTTGACAGCTTACAGCCGAGTACTTCCTTGGCTAGGAAGGAGCACTTTAAGAAACCGTACTCCTAGCCTAAGAGCATTGGTAAGTCCCAACCTAGTGGGTCTAAGCCCTTTCAGGGTTCCATGTCTCCCCCGGCGCAAGGAAGTACTCAGCTCAAGCCTAAACAGGGAAAAAAAACAGGGAAGTGGTATAAGAATAAGTCACAACACAAATCAGGTCAGGGATCGACATCTGCCAAAGCCAGTCAGCCGTCTAACCCTACCCCTCCACCATAAAAAAACTAGTTATTCAAACTCTCTCTCTCCCGGAGCCTATCGAAGGCGAGTTGGATCCGAGGGTAGTTTCGCCGGACAGACCCAGTCAGGTAACTGGATCATTTTGGGCGTGTCATCTGGCCTGGCCCCGGCAAACTTAATTGGGCAAGGACAGTGGTACGCAAGGGCATCACCTGGCGGTGGCTCCGGTGACCTCGTTTATGTGAAACTCTAGAAGTCAATCATGTTTCTTTAGAGGTGGAGTCACTAGTCCAGGAAATGATCACCAAGCATATCATTGCCCCAGTCAATCCAACTTGCCCTGTTTTCACGTCCAGACTTTTTCTCGTACCAAAGAGGGACAGCATTCAGATGAGACCAGTCGTAGACCTATCCTGTCTGAATCGACACATTCACAATGCATCGTTCAGGATGCTCACTGTGAATCACATCATGCTAACACTTCCGCCCCAAGGGTGGATGTGCTCGTTAGACCTGACAGACGCCTATTGGCATGTCCCGGTAAACAAAAGGCTCCAAAAATTCCTCGCCTTGAGGATCAGGCAAGAGACTTATGTCTTTCAGAGAATGCCATTCGGGTTGAATCTTGCACCGAGAATATTCACGAAATTAGTCCGGCAGGACCTCATACCAATGTTAAATCAGGGGATCAAGGTGTTGTGGTACCTAGAAGACTGGCTGGTAGTGGCGGAGTCAGAGAGTCTATGCAATATCCATGTCAATCACATTATAAACCATGTACAGTCCCTAGGGTTCAAGGTCAACTTGGCAAAGTCGCATCTTGTTCCCACACGGGTAATTCAGCGGATAGGGCTGGTCTGGGACACAGCCAATCTTACTCTCAGTCAGAGTGTGGACAACCACAACAGATTTCGAAAGAAATTGTTTCTGTTTCTCCACAGTCTGAACACCACAAGAAGGACATGGGAATCCCTGGTCAGCTCTCTCAATTGGATTCAACTAACTGTCAAGTTGGGCCGATTGAAAGTATACAGAGATTAATCTTGGAAGGAAACAAATATTTCCCGCTATTGCCGGCGGGAAAGATGTGGAAAATTCCTCCATTGAATCACGACTTACTGTCGTTCTGGGCGAGGAGAGAAACGTTGCACTCAATAATGACGTGGGCTTCTCCCCCACCTACGGTATGGGTAGACACAGATACTTCCAGGACAATAGGCTGGGGTTATCAGTCGAGCCTAGGCCATCAGGGTCAGGGTCTTTGGTCCCAGACCGAGAATTTTCATATCAACGAGCAAGAGCTCTTTGTCCCTTTATTTATCCATCAAACTCATGGCTCCTCCTTGCGGGGGAAATCAGTAGCGTTTCGAATGGACAATTTGAATGCGGTGTCCTGCATTCAAAAGCAAGGGTCAACGAGGTCTCGGAAGTTGCTAGAGTTGTTAGAAGAGATTTTTGTTCTGACCGAAGAGCTGAACATTCATCTCCATGAATCATACCTCCCAGGCGTAGCGAACGTCTGGGCAGACGCTCTGTCCTGGCGACAGAGCACCAAAGTAGAATGGGCAATCAGGCAAAACATCTTCAACCAGATGATTGCAGAGCCATGCCGTCCACAAGTGGATCTATTCGCGTCCGAAGGAAAACCACAGGCTTCCTCTCTACCTAACCTGCCGGGAAATGACTTCGGCGGGGGGTCCAGACGAATTTTTGGAGGACTGGAACAAGTGGAATTCCATCTATCTTTTTCCGCCTCCAGACGCTTCACTCATGTGTCAGGTAGTTCACAAACTACGTGGTTACCGGGGCTTAGTCTCGATGATCGTGCCTCTGTGGCCGGCTCAGGTGTGGTACCACCAGTTGAAAATGTGGTGCGAGAACCTGGTATCACTCCCGATCTCGTACTTCCACTTGGAGACAATTGGCAACCTAAAGACCTCGCTGACTTTTGCCTTTTGGACATTCAGAATGCCAAATGGTTAACTCCGTATGGAGAGAGCGTTAGTAATAAATTCCTTAATCAGTATAATATGTCTACCAGGAGACAATATCAATCGCATTGGAAGTCTTTCACAACCTGGATAGTAGAAACAGCGCAAACTGACGCATCAGTAGCTTTGTTTTTTAAGTACTTGGACTATTTGTTTGAACAAAAACGCCTTTCTGTAGTTACACTGAAGAATCATTTGTCTGCTATTAGAACTCCCTGTTTTGACCTAACAGGGCTATCTATACCGCAGGAGGAGGAGAAACGTTTTATGAGGGCATGTTTCAAACTTCGCCCACTACCCCGTCAGGTCATGCCTACCTGGTCACTTGACAAAGCTTTGTCTTTGCTTCATTCGCGCAAGTATAATCATGCGCCGGATTTTGACTCACTGTTAAAGAAGGCTGTGTTCCTTATAGCTTTGGCCACAGGTAACAGGGTGTCTGAGCTGGCGGCGATGAGCAACAAACCTAATTGTCTCAGGTTTGGGAGGCTCAATGAGAATTTACAAATTGCTCCATCTCCCACATTTGTTGCTAAGAACGAACATAGTAATCATGTTTTTTCTGTGTTTACAGTCCCGGCGCTTCAACGCGGGAATACACACCATGTCATATGCCCTGTTCAGGCTTTAATAAAGTTTATGAGGGTTTCCCAGCCCCAACAACAGGGAGCCTTATAGGTCAGTAGTACAGATATTCGCGTCACGAGAAGAAAATTGGCTTCTTTACTCGTAGATGTAATTCGTGAAAGTAATCCTGGTGTAGTGGGAAGGGCCCACGACATCAGGAAATGGGCAGTCTCTTTGCGTTTTTTGCATAATTATTCAATTGATGACATAGCAAACACTAAGTTGTGGGCTTCCAATCATACTTTCATGATGCGATATCTATCGGTGGCTTTGGATAAACCAAAATTTACCTGTGTGGCCCTGCGCCAGCGGGTCTAGTTGGTCTGTGTGCTACTAAAGTTAAATTTAATCTTAATGGTGAAAAGGAAGGGGGGGGGGGGGTGCTGGAGAGCTCAAGACCCCTAGACCCTCCGCCGTATTATGTGATACATTTTTTTATTTTTGTAAGATATCTGTAATAGTTGCAACTATAGAATATTAAGGTTAAATTGTACAAAATATAATATTATAGCATGTAGCCTAAAAAATAATTTTAACCCGTACAGCCCCAGCGACGCGTCTGATGCGTCGGCGATGTATGTAACGCACAGTCCCAGCGACGCGTCTGACGAGTCACCCTAATTGCTCCGACCGTAACCTCAGGTGTAGCCACTCGAGAGGGCTCAGATTTGTATGGGAACTGTGTACGTATCCCACGCAACCGTGCCGATGGTTGAAAACTCTCAAAGTCCACGTGCGTGCGCGTGAGCGCGCAATAACCTGTTTTTTTGGGGTAATTGCCTTCAATTTTTTACTCTTGTAAAATACGTTTTCGGGGGCTCTGTAGGATCATTCTTTAAGCTTTTTGAGCGGTTTTTCGTGGTTTTTCCTTCATTCCTAACCCATTCGCTATTGTTTCTGGAATAAAACCATTTTTTGAAAACCGGCCGGGTTCTGGTGAACAAACATTACAAAACTAGCCGGGGCTCCACGGGTTAAGGACATAAGATATAATCAAATTATTTATTTGTGCCTTTACAATGTTGGACAAGAATAAATTAATTTTTCTTGGAAAACAAATTTTATTGAATCTCAATGTGATATTCTTTACATAATTATGTACCTGTATGGTTACTTATAAGAAGATCTTCTTCGAAGTAACGCACTTCTTTTCTTTCCAAATGTTTCTATTGTATTGGTTGCAAACAATAAAGTCTTAAGATTGTTATATGGTTCTTTTTCTCTACCTATGGTAGTTTGTTAGTGGTTTAGATATTGTCACGAATGTCCCCCTCCAGACTTGAGATATCAGGCATAACGTCTTTGTGTTGGAGCTAGGGCGTGTGTAATCAGTTGTAGTACAAGGCGTTCTATGACTTTGGAGGGGGTGCAGAGGAGTCTGATAGGGCAGTGTGAGGAGGGTAGCATTGGGTCTTTGATGGGTTTGGTGAAAGTGATGATGATACCATGCTTTCAGATGTCTGGTATAGTATTGTGTGAATAACTGTAGTTTGATATGTTAGTGAGTGCTGTATGCCTTGTGGTCTGAGGTGTATGTTGCTTATGTTGTCTAGGCCACAGGCAGGTGAGTGCTTGAGATTGTTGATAATGTGCTTTGTCTGGTAGTTGGAGAAGGGTGCATAGTCAGGGTCACATCCACAGACACAAGAAATATTAAAACAACACCCAGCACACGCTATCACACACAAATACTATCTTCTCTCCCTCCCTGCCCACCCCAAACCAGCTTCAAGAAGCACATACATACTCATGTCTCTCGCCGTTCCATCCACTCACTCATAGACAACACGCAGCTGTAGGCACGACCTCCCGAAATCCATCCTTCTGAATCCTCCCTTCCTCGCGAGGACAGAGTCCACCTGGCCAGGCTGAGATGCGGACACCATCCAGCGCTTCTGAGCTATCAGAAGAGACTGGATGACTCCGTCGTCGACTCCTGCCCAGGTTGTAACACAGCACCCCATACTATTAAAAACATCATAGAAGACTGCATTTCACACAATCACTTACTCCAACAACACAATCTACACTCCTTGAGAGCTCTGTGGGAGAGCCCGACCGTAGCCATGGCCTTCCTTATAGGGACTCGGGGCTGTTTGGCCAGGCAGCTTAGGGAACAACAACAACAACAACAACAACAAAGGAATATGTGATTAAATGAGATAATTCTCCTCCATACCTTCTATCACTCCTCCACATGTGTCCAAACCCCCCCTAACCCTCCTTCCACCCCCTTCAATTATCACCTATTTTTCCTCTTATTCCATTGTTTGTCGGTTTATTTTCCACGCCAATATCCCCCACCGGTTTCAAGGTTGTGTGGGACGCATATAGAGATCGTGGCAAGAGAGAGACTTCACAAACATTAAGCCATCAGTGTCGAACGATAAGTGAGAGAGGGAGTATGTGTGCCGCGCTTGCTCTCCTCTCATGAATTAACTGGTCGGCAATACATCGTTTTTTCACACCCCAAATACTATTCCCACTGGTTTTATTACTGTTACATGTTAATATCTTCATATTAAACGTAAAATAGGCGAATATGAATAAGTAATAACGATATTTATCATATAATGACGATTTTCGTCGGGACTGTATCTAAATATCTTCGCCTGGCGGGTACTTTCAAATACCATAGGTTCCCCGTTTAAAGGTTAATTATCACCCTTCCATACGATTATGATGCTTCTTTCGGACATTCTGAGGACATAGCTAGGTAGGCCTACATATATATTAACCACATCCAAATTGATTACTTTATTATGAATATAAACAAAAAGTCTCAAAACAATTATCAAACCCATAAAGTCTGAATCGGATTGAGTTTGGACCCTGTGGAGGAGCAGGATTGACTTGGCTTGATATTTGACACCCTTAACCCTTAATTAGCGGCGAGCAACATAAGTCGAGTTAAAAAAAGCTGGACTATGTGGCGGCGCTCGACATAACTCGAGTGGCAATTTCAGCACGTAATGTGGCTGAGAGAGAGAGACAAGTGGTGGCAGGAGACTAGCGAGCGTATGACTGCTCCAGACCACCGCGGCGAACCTACTGACACAAATCTCAGCTCCCTCCTCCCTCTCTCACTCGCTACATACTCAATTATGTACTGAAAGTACCGAATTACCTGCTTTTTGCACTCGCGTTGCACGGTTATTGCAAGAAAACTATCCATCATACAAGGATCGTTATGGTGTCATTCGAAAGCTCTGTTTATGCCCTTTCAGGGATAGGTACTTGTTTTACGTTCTGGGTCTTATTTAGGCATGAAAATGATCACGTAAACAGCCCTATTTTGGCTAAAAACACCCCGCTGTGCGGTACACATAAATAAACCGCATAGGCCGCTCGTAAGGTGTTAAGGGGAGGTTTTTAGTATGTTTCCTACTCCTCCAGCAATCTAAAAATGTTACCCCCTTGACCCCCTTTCAAGATAAATTTGTACATTTTTCGGTAGAAAAATGTTCCGGCCGAAGGCCGGTTGCTCTTAAATTACAGGCTCGCTGTCGCTCGCCAGGATAAAATCGACACCTAAATGGCACGAAAGATCTTAAAATTGACAGAATGGGGCGTAAATTCTTAAAATCGCCAAACTAATGGGGTGAACATCTTAAAATCTCATAAGCAAGGGGGCTAGACATGAGGGAGAAAGGAGTCAAGAAAAAAGTCCCTCAAGTGGAAATCTCCCCTTAATGATATAATATGACACCTTTCACATTCTATTGGAGATAGTGGGGGTGATGGAAAATGCTGCTTAATTAAAAGAAAAGGGAGGCCATATACGCAGCGCCGGTGCTGGTGCTGTGCGGCGGTGCCGGGTGGATCTGCGCATGCGTGACGACTTTGATTTTTTTTTTCTGCAGCTATTTGCTTATTTTTATTAGACTAACCTAACCTAACCTAACCTAAATTAATTTTCTATATAAAAAATACAAGCACAGAAATATTGTAATGTGCTGGGATGGAATGCTCGACCTCTTGGGTGGGAGGCCTAGCCGTTAGCTCTGAGCTACGGGACGACCTCTATGAAGAAAGGTTGAAGAAATTAGGCTTACATTCGTTAGAGAGACGCAGAGTTAGAGGAGATATGATAGAGGTGTTCAATTGGGTTAGTGGAATTAATAAAGGGGACATAAAAGATGTACTGAAGCTTAGTGATAGCGAAAGAACTCGAACAAATGGTTTCAAATTAGATAAATTTCGTTTCAGAAAAGATATAGGCAAATATTGGTTTGGTAACAGAGTTGTAGATAGGTGGAATAGGATACCGTGTGTTATAGTGGGAATATGAGGGGGATCTGCCGGGTGTGGGCCAAGCGGCTCTCTGCAGACTCCCATTTTCTTATGTTAACCTCTGACCGTTTTGGTAAGGTCAATCCTCATAGTATTAGTGAGTTAAGCCTATAATTAGGCCTTATATAATTAGGGTTGAGTGTGAGAGGGATCTGCCTTGTGTGAGTCAATCAGCTTTCTGCAGATTCCCATTTTCTTATGTTCATATGTTCTTAACTCATAATCTGTGCAGCTATGGTATTTGAAAGTGCCCACCATGCGAAGGTATTTTGATTCATTCCTGACTAAAATCGTCAATATATCATATATACAGTATTAATAATACTTATCTATATATGCCTATTTTACTTTTAACCCCTTGAGACAGATTAAGTTACAGTAAGTTACGGTGGACAGCCTGCATGGTCTCTGGGTGGCGAATTTGGCCCAGGAGCGTTTTCGAAGCCTACCGTATTGCTCTATTCCCAGCCACCAGAATGCTGTTTATTGTAATGTAGCATATGTGAAGGGAAGGAGGAATGACTCTATATACTACATACACACATAACATTTTAAGACTGAGTGCTCCACACATACGCGCAGTTTCAGAGTCTTGTCCTAATGGCGGCGTTCCAGGCAATCCTGTTTTAGGGCTGCTTCACTTGTCAACTTTTTGGATTTGAGATTGGCACACATAGTCCGATCCCAGGTCTTCCTTGGTCCACCCCTTGGTGCAGCTCCCTCCACAATCACAGACCTGCATTTTTTTCACCCAATTTTGTTCATCCATTCTCTTCAAATGTCCATACCATCCCAGTCTACTTGTACGCATCACCTCGCTAATACTCTTTATACCTAAACGTCTCCTCAACTCATCATTTGTTATTCTATCCTGCAGCCTGGCCCCACACATCCATCTCACCATTCTCATCTCATTTCGTTCCATTCTGTTGACATCTTCTACTTTAACGGCCCATGTTTCTGAGACAAACGTCATTGCACTTCTAACACATGAGGCATACACCTTTCCCATCAGGGGGAGGCATTCTTTTTAATGGTCAGAATTGGCAGCAGTTCTCTGAACTTCCCCCAGCCACATCTAATTCTAGCGACAGTGGCAGCCTCGGCCCCACCACCGGCAGAGATGGTATCTCCAAGGTAACAAAACTTGTCCACCAGCTCCAATAACTCATTTCCAAAGTTCACAGCCACAGGATCATCAATTAACACAAGCTCGCCTTTGCACACTACGCACTTAAATTTCTCTATTTCTGACTTATCCTTCGGCAGGGGTCCTTTTATTCAACTACAGCGCTTACTCCCATGGTGTACCCAACATCGACAGATGCTACATCGAATCGAGTTAGCGCCCACACCCTATTCACACACTGCACATGGGTATTCACCGCTCTTTTCCACATTGCATCGTCCAATCTATAATGCATAACCTTGGTTTTGTTAATATTGACTCTTAAGCTCTTGCTCGCCATGCCCTCTCTCCATCTTCTGAATTTGGTCTCAGCATCTTCCATATTGTCAGCTATTAGGACTATATCGTCTGCATAAAACAGTTCCCACTGGAGTCCGCCTCTAAAAGCTCTAGACAGTGCCTCCAGGACCATAATAAAGAGGAGGGGGCTTAACACTGAACCCTGATGAACTCCAACACAGACTGTGAACTCATCACTCAGTACACCTTTCACCCTCACCGCAGCTCTCGAATCCTCATACATCTTCATTATCACACGCACCAGCCACTCTTCCACACCAAATTTCCTCATAGCCCACTGCACAACATCTCTAGGCACCCTGTCAAAGGCCTTCTCCAGGTCTACAAACACAAAGTAAAGATCCCTGCCTTTTAGTAAGTATCTTTCCTGTATCTGCCTGACTATGAAGATAGCATCGGTTGTACCACGCCCTGGCATAAAACCAAACTGCATAATTATCATCAATGGAGATGCTTTGCCTGATCAAACCCTCAAAGACTCTCACAGACCTTCATGATTTGGTCAAGCATTTTCAGGCCCCTATAATTACCTCTATCTAGTGCATCCCCTTTTCCTTTGTATATAATATATTTACTATTACACTTTTTTGCCAATCCTCGGGGATTTTCTCATCTTTAATAATGGTGTTTATCAACACAGTGACTAAATTGACACCAGTCTCCCCTGAGGCTTTTATCATCTCAGCGAAATGTCAGAGCACCCTGAAGCTTTACCGTCTTTCATTTTATTGATTGCGTCGCTCACTACAGCTGGTGCTATCAAAGGATATTGTTTTTTCGATACTAAGCTGTTCCTTATCCCATTCAAACTCTACATTTAACAATCATTCATAGTGTGCCTTTCATGCTTCTCTGATTTCATTTTCTGCATACACAATCTTCGCATTATCGTTTCTAACACACTGTTCACCTATAATATCCCTACTGTCATTTTTAACTCGCCTAGCTAGGTTGAAGATCTCATTGGGATTGTCAGTGTTACACACTTGTTCCTTAATGCCTTTTTTAGCATTGTAAATAACTCTTTTGGCAGTTCGTTTAGCTGCCTGGTATTCATCCTTGCTGCCTCACTTCTTCCATGCTTTGAAGCATCTCCTTTTCTCTTCCACAGCATGTTCTACCTCATCATTCCACCACCAGGAGGTCTTATTCCTGGGGTGACCCTTTGTTTTCCCACAGACTTTGTCAGTGGCAACGAGAAGGCTATGCTTAAGAAAATTCCATTGACTGTTTACATCGCTAGGCCTGGCTTCCTTATTTCTATTAATTTCCTCCAGTTCACTATGCAACCTATATCTAACTTCCTTGTTCTTCAGCAGCCACACTTTCCTTTTGGGCATGTATACCTTCTTGCACTTAGGATCTCTGTATAAGCTCATGTCACATACCAGTAGCTTATGCTGTGGGATATACATTCTTCGCTCGGGATGACCTTTACATCCCGAACCAATTTCCAGTCTTTCCTGTTAACCAAGAAGTAATCTATCTGGCTACTGGAGACATAATACAAACAAAACAAATCTAAATAAATTGAAATGTGATAGTTTAAACGAATCTGGAATAAACATATTTTTAGAGTAATTGTGTTCACACTGTCCTATCTCGGAAATTTGAGTGATGACCATTTCCTTTGATATGCTCGAATAAAACTATTGTTCTGCTTGTTCCAAATCTGAAATTAGAACTTGCCTATCTTCAATAGTTCTCAAGCAGTGACCCCCCCCCTCCCCCCCCCAATAAAAACAAGTATTTTGCATGATATGGTTTATAAAATGTTCATTATATTTCTTGGTTATGATGTCTATAGTTTTCAATTTAGTCTGTATGAATATCCAAGATAATGAGGAAGAGAATAAAACAAACCAGAACTTCCTACGACAAATACTTTTTGCTCTAGGAATATCTGAAATAAATGGGCAAAAATGCGAATATTTACTTTTCATCCGTCGCAGCTCCACAGCCAAAAGCTGGACTCCGAGCAGTTCCCCACCTCGCAGTTGTGGTATTTGCTCGGATTAATTTATAACGGTATATATCAACAGAATTGGAAAAGTATGCTCTTTCTAATGGTGAAAGCTAAAACACTGCAGCATAATTGGTTTGCGAGCTATGCACAATTGTTTTTATGTATTGTTGTTGATGTGTAAATAAATGAGAATGTTTATACAGTTGTATATTTTGTCACAATATACAACACCTTTATACAAATTTAATTATCAATATTTGTATAATATTCATAGAACACCTGTTAGTCTTGAATGTGGTCAATTTCATGTTCTATATTGCACATGACTTTGCTAAACTGAATTAGCCTTGTTATTAGCCTTGTATCGCAATTTTATTTATTAGTGGCCCCTCCATCATTGACGATATGCCTATTAATATAATAGCGCTCTTTCAAGCGGCCACGGTCAGCCTGTTTGAAACACCCGCCGCAGGGGAAAGAATACTAAAATCATAAGTGTAACGCTAATTCTCTTATGGAATCGTCTTTATGATTGGGTACTCACTACGAAAAAACTTCGTAAAAAATAGAAAATAAAAATTAACTTAATAATTGTTATATTAAGGCTTTCCAACTTGTGGCTATCTTTTGTGGATTCTACCCGAGACGCTGAACCCAGCGACGCCATTCCTCCTTCAATGATATATCAAGATTAAACTCAAGACATCAACGAATGGGAAGGAGATGGAAGGGAGGGCCCTACATCGTCAATGATTTCGGGGCCACTACTGAATAATAGGTTTTCATTCTTCCCTCCGGGACTCAAACCTATAATTTATTAGTGGCCCCTCCATACAGTGACCATGCGGCAGACGTGCAAGCATTGCAGCAAGAAGGGGGACATTCATCGGTCACGGTGGATGTGCGACACTTGTCAGGTCGCCCTGTGCCTGTCTGACACCCGGAATTGCTTCGCTCCATTCCACAAGGAAGCATAAATAAATAAATATGTATGTAAATAGTGTAAAAAAAATAATATGTAAGTTATTTTTTTTAATTAAAGTGTATTTTTATATAAATCTAGGCAGTATTTCATTACACATTTATTCTAGTATGTAAGTAAAGTTCACATTATTGCTAATTATATTTATTTATGTTGCTGACAATTATTTACAATCATATTAAGTTGAAATAAGACACATATATTTAGTGAAAAACATTACACCAAAACGGGCCAAACATCCCTGGCGGGATGTTCATGGTTACCCGTAAGGCGGGCGAGTAGCCCGTACGGGTTATTATGTTCGACACAACATTGCAACATTCAAGTGCACCAAACTGAATATTTCACAACAGTAACAATGTCTTAGAAACACCTCAATGTTCATGTCCTAAGAGGGTTTTTTGATATCTCAACTATTTCACCAAGTGCCCTCTTAACCCGTCAATTGCTGGTAGACTCTTAAGAGTTTTACTGGTGTGCTGCGGGAAGACTTATAATCCCGGTTTTTGAACGCGTACCAAAACCGCGGGTTTACAGCCAGGCGGCTACAAATTGGTGCGGGTGTAGTACAACTTGGCAACTCTCGATACCACCACCCCACACGCTTGGCCCGCACCCACTTAAGCAGTACACAAGCACTTGTCATGGAGCCTACACGACCCTCATGCTCTCGCCCTGATGAAACAACCAGCCCTTCTTCTGGTGGTGTCAGCGGCTGTGGAAGGCAAAGAGTGGCTGCCAAAGACCCTAGCTACCATTACTACGGCACGAGTAGCTCCGAGGACGAGGAACCTGCACGTAAAGCAATACAACACGTGCAAGCAAGGGCAGTGCACAGAGGTCGTTCTCCTTCAGGGACACTGCCACCACCACCCAGGCAACTGCTACCACCACTACCACCACCACTGCCACCACTACCACCGACGCAGGAGGCCGCCCTGGGGCTGCAGGACCTGCGGGGGCCACTGGGAAGACAGGGAAGGGCATGGGTGAAAAAACTTGTACCTCTGCCACTTCCACCGAGCCACCACCACCACCACCAGCCGCCCCTGCCCCGGTCGCCTCTGCCCCTGCCGCCGCCGCCTCTGCCCCTGCCCCTGTCCCTGGCCCTGCCCCTGCCCAAGTGAAGACAGGGAAGGGCAAGGCAACAAAGGCGACAGGGACCACCATAATATTGCCATCTAGGACCTCTGCTGGCCCTGCCGGCCCTTCTGCCCCTGCCACTGCCCCTGCCAAAGGGAAGAAAGGGACGAAGGGCAAGACGACAAAGGCGACAGGGACCACCATAATATTGCCATCCAGGACCTCTGCTGGCCCTGCCAATGCCGCCCCTGCCGGCCCTTCTGCGCCTGCCCCTGCCCCTGCCAAAGGGAAGAAAGGGACGAAGGGCAAGACGACAAAGGCGACAGGGACCACCATAATATTGCCATCCAGGACCTCTGCTGGCCCTGCCAACACTGCCCCTGCCGGCCCTTCTGCCCCTGCCACTGCCCCTGGCCCTGCCCCTGCCATAGGGAGGAAAGGGGCGAAGGGCAAGGCGGCAAAGGCGACAGGGACAACAATAATATTGCCTGCGTCTAGGGCCTCTACCTCTGCCCCACCCACCACTGCTGGCCCTGCCGACGCCGCCCCTGCCGACCCTTCTGCCCCTGCCCACAGAACACCTGCCCGATCGAGACGGACGAAGCACCCCTTACTCCGTCAAAGTACGACGCCCTGCTGTTTCCTGATTCCCAGGATGACACGCAGGATTTATACGATGACGACGCCACCGCACAGGAGTGTGGGTGGGGGGCGGGGGTGGATAGTGACAGTGAATCCGAGCGAAGTGACGACAATGAGGAGGGGCGTTCAAGTGACGAGGGTGACGAGGATGTGCTATACCGTGACCATGACAGTGATTTGTCTGATGGTGGCGAAGACGCAGACGACATTCCAATCCCCGACGCCAATATCCATACGTTTGTGTGGTCTGACGGGGCCGATTTTGTGCCTGATTTGCACCAGTTTGATGCTGGTAGGTCAGGTACAACTGCTGACTGGCCCTGTGACGACAACTTGAACGAGATGGATTTCTTCCTCGCCTTCTTCGACGTGCAGATAATGTCGTACATACTTGCCCAAACCAACGCCTACTACAGGTGGGTGCGGAGCAAAATGGACGTCATTTCACCAAGAGCGAGAATATAAAGCTGGGTAGATACGACCATAAATGAACTCATGACGTTCTTTGCCTTAGTGATGCTCATGCCTCTTTGCAAGAAGCATGTGCTTCAACATTATTGGAAACACGACCCTCTGATCGCCATCCCAACTTTCAATAAGTTCATGACTCGTGACAGATTTTTGTTGCTGCTGAGATTTATGCACTTTGCAGACAATAAATATCCTAACAGGATTGACAGAGTATGGAAAGTTCGGGAGGTGTTCACCATGTTGCTGGCGAGATACAAGAAATATTTTTACCCCTTCAACAACTTGGTGATTGATGAGAGTCTCGTGCTCTTCAAAGGTCGTCTCGTGTTCAAACAGTATATCCCCTTAAAAAGGCACAGGTTTGGAATCAAGCTCTTCGTGATGTGTGACTGTGAGACCGGTATAGGGCTTGACATGATCGTTTATACAGGAACTGATATAGACGTGCCAAGAGTCGCTGCCAATGACCCAATGGGCATGTCAGGGGCCATCGTAAAGAAAATTATGGCACCTTACACGGGCCATGGACACATATTGTACACCGATAATTGGTATACTTCTCCTGCTCTCTGCCAGTTTCTTCATGACAACCAAACGGGGTCATGTGGGACTGTCAGAAAAACAAGAAAGTCCATGCCAAAGTTCGTCGGTCAGGTCATTTCACTTACGGATCCCTCCTCCAGTGACACACCTTTTGAAGATGAATTAGCACAAGAACACCGCGAGAGGAGGTTACGACGAAGGCGACGAAGGGGGGGGGGGGGGGCGGCAAGTACATGGTGCTGGAGAAGTCCGGGAAAGTGGTGGCTCTGAAGTGGAAGGACAAACGTGACGTTCATCTGCTTTCGACAGTCCACACAGGTGCCCAGGTCGACTCTGGTAAAGTCCACTACCGCACCAAGAAGACGATTGAAAAACTCAACATGGTAGTGGACTACACAAAATACATGCGCCTGGTGGACAAGTCAGATTGTCAACTTGCAGGCGTTGAGTGTCTGAGGAAGACTGTGAAATGGTATCACAAGCTCTTCCTCCACCTAGTCGACATCACGATGCTCAACACATTCAACCTGTGGCTTGTCAAATAAGACATGGCTCCTAACCAAAAGTTGAAGTTCCGGGAGTTCGTGTACAACGTCTCGTACCAACTCCTGGAAAAATATGGCACCCCCACTCTGAGGAATGTGGTATGGCGTGGTGATCACGTCCCTGACCGCATCCAGGTGGCGGTCCACAGGCACTATGCAGTCCACACGCAGCTACTTGGCACTCGTCACAAGCAGGTGATTTTTTTTTTTTTTTTTTTTTAAGAGACAATGAACGGAGGAAGGAAAAACACAGATAAAACAAAAAGGTCCATGTGCCTAAAGGCATCCTCCATTCATAAAATGTTTGTAACAACTGGATTTAAACATTTGTTGATTGTAAGTTTGTGGAAAGCAATTCGAGGGAAGTGAATTCCAAAGAGTAGTAGCTCTGGGGATAAATGAATTCTGATAAGCAGAAGTTCTGCATTGTGGAGGAGAAAGTGTAAATTCATGGGCGCTCTCAGCTGCCCTAGTTCTACGGGGAAAGATGTGGAGAGGCGGCACAATTGAAGCAAGTTCCTCGGAACAATTGCTGTGAAAATATCTGTAGAATAATGCAAGGGATGCAACGTTTCTTCGTATGGCTAATGTAGGAAGGTCCTGTGTGATTGCAGGGTTATTGATTAATCTAATAGCTTTATTTTGAATTTTTTCCAATTGCCTCAATGCAACCACTCCACTTCCACCCCACAGAGGTGAACAGTAATCCATCTGAGAGCGCACATGACTTTTATATATTACGGCCAACTGCTCGTCAGTGAAGAATTCTCGAACTCTGTACAGGAGTCCCAGTTTTTTAGAGGCATTCTTAGCAATGCTTCTAACATAATGTGTCCAGCTCAAGTTAGTAGTTAATGTTACACCGAGAATGTCAATACTAGGGGAAGTGGGAATATTTACATCATTATGTAAATGTCACGTTTGCAGCAACACCACCAGGAGACCCAAGGAGACTCGAAAAGTCACCTCCATGTGCAACGAGTGCAACGAGTGCACTCTGCTTGGGTGACTGCTTCAGGGACTACCATATGTACAAGAACTATTGAGTGCCGCCCCTGCCCATGCCCTGGACTCGCGCCCTACCTGACCTGACCTGACCTGACCTACCTGATCACGCTTTTATGTCACTAAATATTTGTTACCTCATAAATATATATATATATATATATATATATATATAAAACACCTAAGTACAATATTATCCCTGTGATATAATGTTATATGTATTTTTTTGTTCCTAACTACCTGATCACGCTTTTATGTCACAAAATATTTGCTACCTCATAAATATATATGTATATACCGGTATATATATATATATATATATATATATATATATATATATATATATATATATATATATATATATATATATATATATATATATATATATATATATATATATATATATATATATATATATATATATAAAACACCTAAGTACAATATTATCCCTGTGATATAATGTTATATGTCTTTTTTTGTTCCTAATAATAGAAATATGTTTGTATGTTATTCTCTTGTTTATTTCAACCTGAAATATATTGTATTGTACACAAATAATCATATGTAGATTCAATCCTATGTTCATCTTACTTATAAAATACTAATATTTAAAAAAAAAAAATACAAGCTCATTGCATTGTATTCTTGCAATATGATATATTCTATGAATATTTCATATTGCTTGAATACAATGACATGGGCTTGTAAAAAAAAAAAAAAATCAAAATTTGTCTAAACATTATAAAAACTTACCCCTCCTGGATTCGAACCCACTACCCTGACCTACCCTCAGAATCCCAGTCTGTGACCTAGCATAAGCTGCATTTTCTGTTACCCCAAAGTCTGATAACCCACTCTCATTATAGTGGGGTGGCACAAAATGAACAAGGGGCGATCCAGACTTTTAACACCTTATTGGCAGGCTAGGCGGTCTATTTGACCGTACCGCACAGCGTTTTTTTTTTTACCCTAAATAGGGTTGTTTACGTGATCATTTTCGTGCCTAAATAAGACCCAGAGCATAAAACAAGTATATATCCCTGAAAGGGCGTAAACAGAGCTTTCCAATGACACCCGAACCATTCTTGTACGACCACTGGTTCTCTTGCAACGATCGTGCAAAAACCCTATAATAAGGTAATTTCCGTACATAATTCCCTGTTTAGCGAATGAGAAAGGGGGGAGGAAAGTAGAATACAGTTCAGTACATCCACGGTGGTCGTGGGGAGCGGTCATAAGGTTACTACGCTCGTCCTACCGCTCAGCTCTCTCTCTCAGCAACATTACGTGCTGAAAATGGCGCTCGACAGCTGTCGTGCACCGCCACTTAATCCAAATTTATTTCACTCGACATATGTTGTGCACCGCCAGTTAAGGGTTAAATATATGCATTATATGGACAACCTTTCCTGACTATTTTTAACAATGAAAGTAAATATGCATTGCAGTATTACTAATTACTACACAACAAATAAAGACAAAATAAAAGCGAAATAGCGTAATATACCAAATATCATGAGGTATGTCAGGCACTGGAATAATCGACAACAGAACATATCGGCAATAAATTTGAATATATACAATTTAAGATGTGTTGTGACATTACATATTAGGTAAAATTATACAACATATTTATTTGTTTAATAGTAGAGCAAGAAATAATCGCATACATAGAAATTTCAATAATTCTGAGGAGTGACGGATTAATTACCGTGACGAACACTGATTTTCTGAACTTGACTCTTGGGAAGACGACGTCAAGGTCACGAGGCTACAAGCACATGCTCAGCTCGGCCACTTCTCCCTCACTTGCATCAGTTTTTACAACCGAAGACCTCAGTGATATCCCTACACCATCGCCGATTCAGATTGATAATTCAGATGTTCTAAGCAATATCACCGTTACAGAGAGAGAAGTATTGAATTGTTTAGATAAACTCAAGGTAAATAAAACGCCTGGACCTGATACAATCTCACCTAGAGTTCTAAAGGAAGCTAAGGATGAGCTCTCCAAACCACTGACATTGCTATTCAATGAATCCTTGCAGTCTGGGACTATGCCTGATCAGTGGAAGCTAGCCAACGTAACACCGATATTAAAAAAAGGCAGCAAATCCCTACCCAGTAACTATCGTCCAATTAGCTTAACCTCAATTGTATGTAAAATGCTAGAAACGGTCATAAGAGACAGACTCGTAAATCAATTAGAGGCAAATAACTTACTTAAGATACTCAACACGGCTTTCGTAAAAAACGTTCCTGTTTAACAAACCTCTTAGACTTCTTCCACGATATCCTCAACCTCTACGATGAGAGTAAAGCTGTAGATATTATATACCTTGATTTTCAAAAGGCCTTTGATAAAGTTCCCCACAAACGTTTACTTCTAAAACTAAAAGCGCATGGAATACAAGACGGTGTGTTGAAATGGATAGAAAATTGGCTCAGCGACAGAAAGCAAAGAGTAGTCATAAACGGTAAGGCATCTAAATGGACCAATGTAAGTAGCGGGGTACCCCAGGGATCGGTACTAGGACCAATTCTCTTTCTAATTTACATCAACGACATAGATGAGGGTCTCACCTGTACAATCTCAAAATTTGCTGACGATACAAAAATTGCAAATAGCGTACTCTCAAAAGAACAAGTTGACGATATGCAACACAATCTAGATAAATTGTCATGTTGGGCCCAAATTTGGCAAATGAGTTTCAATGCGGATAAATGTAAAGTACTACATATCGGATACCTAAATGAGAAAGCAAACTATTCGATGAATGGCACTCAGCTTAAGAATGTAAACAAAGAAACCGATCTGGGAGTAACAATATCGAGTAACCTAAAACCGAGTCAACAATGTTCAGAAGTTGTTAAGAAGGCAAACAAAATAATTGGCTTTATAGGCAGGTCATTTGAGCATAAATCCAAAGAAGTTATCCTAACCCTTTACAATTCCTTAGTCCGCCCTCTTCTGGAATACTGCGTTCAATCCTGGTGCCCTTATTACCAAAAAGATATAAACAAGCTAGAACGAGTTCAACGTAGAGTTACCAAAATGATACCTAGCCTAAAGAACAAACCATACGAAGAGCGTCTTAGAGAATTAAATCTATTTCCTTTAACCCAGCGCAGATTAAGAGGTGACTTAATTCAAGTGTTCAAAATCATCAAAGGCATCGACAATATGAACTGTAGTAAGTACTTCACTATCGACCAATCTAATTACACGCGGGGAAACGGTTGCAAAATTATTGGTAAATCTTTTAACTCACACGAATCTAAGAATTTCTTCTTCAATCGAGTTGTCAACTTGTGGAATGGGCTTCCCCGAGACGTTATAGACTGCAGCACCGTTGATTCATTTAAACTCCGCTAGACAAATATCTCGCATCAAACCCGCGACTGACTGCGTTTGTAAATGAATAACTTTATTTTATCCCCCCTCAGTTACTAACCCATCTGTCCCCTACTAACTTCCTAATCCTGCCACGGACATTAGTTCTAGGGCAGTAGTTCCCTTTCCAATGTTCCCTTGCCCACTCTAAACCACTGTTTGGACACTTGATCCTCAGTGTTTTGGAGGACAAGCAGCCTAGAAGGGTCACTAGACCTGTTGTTGCTTGATTTCCTTTGTACTCCTTTGTACTACCCTCAGCACTCCCCACGCAGCCGTGGTGCTTTGCTAAACTCTGACAAATGTTATGATATTTATATATATGCGTGTACTGTTACTTAGTAATATAGTATTGTGTAACCTAATCAACCCAAATGATATAAATTTAAGTAAGAATACACCGAAATATAATCGTGATTAGGCGCGAATGGAGTGGCACCGCGGCTGTGGCCATGTGCTCCAATGTTTATAAACAACATGCTTTACATAATTATCAAGATCAATATTTGATCCATCATTTCGATATTATTTTGATCTAGTTGAATTTGTAAAAAATTGTGATGACTATTCCTATAATATAATCGCTTACTTTGAGGTATTATATATAATAACTCCGGTAGGTTATCGACCTTCTATAGGATTATGACGCTTCTTTTGGATATTCTGAGGATATAGCTAGGTACATTTATAATTATCACATCCAAATTGATTATTTATATATGGATATATACAAAAAGTCTTAAAACTGTTATCAAGCTCCGAAAGTCTGAATCGGGTTGAGTTTCGACCCGGTGTAGGAGCAGGGTTGAGTTGGCTTGATATTGGACACCCTTTTATGGCATTTGGTTGTGAAATACCACACCATTTCCAGTCTATCGGAGATAATGATGGTAAAGGAAAATGCGGCTATTGGACACCCCTCAGGGCATTTGGGTGTGAAATTTCCAGTCTATCGGAGATAATGATGGTAAAGGAAAATGCGGCTTTACTGACCAGGCCATGGCAGCTCATACAATGTATCGTATGCCGCATTTTCCTTTACCATAATTATCTCCGATAGACTGGAAATTTCACACCCAAATGCCCTGAGGGGTGTCCAATGTCAAGCCAACTCAACCCTGCTCATCCACAGGGTCGAAACTCAACCCGATTCAGACTTTCGGAACTTGATAACAGTTTTAAGACTTTTTGTATATATCCATATATAAATAATCGATTTGGATGTGATAATTATAAATGTACCTAGCTATATCCTCAGAATGTCCAAAAGAAGCGTCATAATCCTATAGAAGGCCGATAACCTACCGGAGTTATTATATATAATACCTCAAAGTAAGCGATTATATTATAGGAATAGTCATCACAATTTTTTACAAATTCAACTAGATCAAAATAATATCGAAATGATGGATCATTAATTATTGATCTTGATATGTAGGCCTAAAGCGTGTTGTTTATAAACATTGGAGCACATGGCCGCAGCCGCGGTGCCACTCCATTCGTGCCTAATCACGATTATATTTCGGTGTATTCTTACTTAAATGTATATCATTCGGGTTGATTAGGTTACACAATACAATATTACTAAGTAACAGTACACGCATATATATAAATATCATAACATTTGTGAAATATAGGTTCGACCGCGCTAAGCACCACGGCTGCGTGAGGGCCAGTAGGAACGTAGATATATCGAGGGGTGGGTGGGTGGGTGGGGCATCTAGAGCCTCGTGACCTTGACCAAGAGTCAAATTCAGAAAATCAGTGTTCGTCACGGTAATTAATCTGTCAGTACTCCTCCTCAGAATTATTGAAATGTCTATGTATGCGAATATTTCTTGCTCTACTATTAAACAAATAAATATGTTTTATAATTTCACCTAATATGTAATGTCACAACACATCTTAAATTGTAGGGGAGAGCGGTGATGGTTTGGACGTTTTTTTTTTAAATATTTGTAGAAATTCAAGTTTAAGCAGTAGTATAATCTAGTTGATGTTAAAATGTTGCTTCGTTATTTGGTTCTTTAGCCTAATTATTTCAAATCCTTAGCTCTTTTCAGTTTTGAGCTATAGTTCCCGAAACACAAGTTTCTAAATTGTCCGAACCTTCCCTACCAGTGGTGATGGTTCGGTCAGAAGGGTGGGATGGTTCGGTCACCTATATTAATTGGTATAATCTAAAAATTATGTGAGTTGGATTTACTAAAACAAGAATTTATCAATTCAAAGACATTTTATTTTGCTAAAATACAAAATTAAACTTCATAATCGAAATTAACCTCTTCATATTTGTAAACAAATAATATTGAAAAAAAAATGGATTATACTTAAAACCAGAATTATGGATAATGTACTTATCCATAAATCATATAAACATACAGTACCTTTATTTGTATAAACAATATTATAGGTATGGATTAGGACTATGTTACTTCAAATAAATAACATAATTGACTTAGTTTATATTATATTGTATTAGCACAGATAAATACATAATAAAATATAAATATATTATTCCCTGATGGATATTAAGAGTTGTGTTTCACTATGTGTTCATAATATAGATGTTATGCCCTGTTTTTCTACAGGTTTAACTTGGGTAATGTGAGTTCTAAATTGACTGGGTATATAAGGCTGCATGCACAATACAAGATATGAGGAATAGAGAACACAAAGAAACACATGGTAGCAAGTTACATGATCACGTTTATTGATATACCACTGCAGAATACTTGTGTAAGACAATATAATAGAATTGAACAACACTAGCATAAGTGGATCTGGATGGAGCCTAGTCTCCCACTTCCAACGTTCAGGTATTAATCTGATCACTGGCTTTGATTTCACAGGTTTATATACCGAAGACCATCAATGTTACTTATAGATTCATATTCACTGTTAGATTTATTACTGGTAGCTGTGGTGCACAAGTAGTAGTTCACAGACTAGATTAGGCACGCATTTTTAGAGCACGGGAATTCTAGTAACCTCAGGGGGTACTGATCTAAGTTTTATATCCTTGTCTCAGAAATACATAGAACGCAAATCAGTGGGCGAACGTTAGATATCACTAGAGTTTTAATATCTGAATAAGGTAATTACGAGAGTCAAGGTCGCCTGTTAATTAAAGAGCACTGATCGCTTAGTACGTCCCAAATGGAATGGTTAAGTATGAATTACACTGGGCAAGGTCTTAGCCACTTCGTAGAAATATTAATTAGTGAATCTAAAACAGCACAGTAATATGTAGTACTGCTAAAGGGAATCTTGGGTAGTATCTGATGGGTCTGGTCCTGGTTATCTTGCGTCCATGATGTTGGGGGCTAACGACTGGTTCCGCGGCCGTCCAGGGGGGCCATATGTGTGAAGTTCTTCAATACGTGGGCAGGTCCTTCTATCCAAATCTGCCACGGAGTCTGCCGGTTCTGGGATCTCACTCCGGAACAACACAAGGGCAGAGCTAGAAATTAACTTCAGGGTAGTGACCCCTGGTTGGTGTCTAGCTTTCAACTGATTTGACTGGGGGCGGGAGTTAGATTTATAGGCTCGGTTCTGGACCCTGTAGACAGTAGGGATCTCGAGTCTTATGGACTTAATTGAGCTCTCAATAGATATGGGGACTAGGTAAGATGGTATTTACTGTTGTGGCACAGGGCGATAGGAAGCCTTTATATTTTCATATAACTGAGCCTTAGTAAGAGGTACTATTTTGGCTATACTGGACGTATTTAGGGGAGAGAGACTGGATCTACTTTGCGAGGAGGATGGGGACAGCTGTGATAGGAGCGTCTCTCTAGATTGTTCAATCTTCATTCTATGGTATAGCTGAGGTGCTAATTTAGTGATCAGAGCATGCAAGAAAGGTAAATGGTTTATTGTGAGTTAATAGAGGTTAGTAAAGGTGTTAGTCATTCATGGTTAGTTCATTGATAGGAAGAATTCCTGTGCTACCTGGCAATGACTCGAAAGTCAAAACACGGGCCAGGTATACCTCCGCGGGGGTGGGGGTCTCCCTCCTCGGGTGGGCAAAAAGGGGGAGCTGGGCGCCCTCTCTCTGATATAGTCGTCCGGCGGCTGTGGCTAGGGGCTTGCCATATCACCAGTGTTTGTAATAACCCTCTGTGTATGAGACAGATGTGAGTGTCTTTAATACCAAAACCGAAGGTGCCTTAGCTAGCTGGTTTTACTCGGCTGGTTGTTAATTGTAGGGTTTGCTGGATATGGTGGAGACTGGGTTGCTAACTCTGCCACATTTATCTGGAAGTATGGCAATAGAAGTTAGTTACTGGCGGGGCGGCTAGCCTCGCACCGACGACCATTGGGTGCAGGGTTGTGAATGTGTTGTAAGAGAATAGATGGCATGCAAGGGGCTAGTAAAGTTCTAATGTTGTTCTGGCCTACTAAGTGAAGGTAGGCTGGATAGGAGTATATATATAAAAGGTTGGAGAGCGTTAGTAACGGACAATTCAAGGATCTTCAAGAGGTATGAGAGAGAGGCTAGGTCGGACAAGAGTCGAGAAGCGCGGGTGTCTTAATGAGAGGGGGGGGGAGTTCAAGGGCTACAGGGAAATTTTGCCCCTAAGGTCCCTGGGCGTGGGGGTGGCATTAGGCTACAATTGATATGGAAGTTTGAAAAGGCAGTAGAATACGTTAGCCAAATGCTACCGGGGAATGCAACTATGGGGTGGTATATGAGTCTGGAAAAGATAGAGTTATGTGATCAGTCAGAGGGTTATGGATACTATTAGTTGGCCCTGGGAACTGCGTTTTCTATTAAATATAAAATACCACCCACAGCGGCAGTTCGTAGGGGTACTTAGTTATTGTTTCGGGGTACTTATGACAGATACTGGTAACCAGGTTATCTTATACAATCTCTGGTTGGGGTAAGAGGTGTAAGACACGAAATAAATTGGCGTAGTGTGGGCTGTGGATACGAAGGAGGCAAGGGGAAGACGTATGACAATTGTGGAAAGTAAATGGAAAAAGGTGAACACAATGGCGGATAAAAATACTTAACCTAAGGATTGCATACATAGATTTATGGGGCGATGGGTCTTCAGAAGCTTAGTCTGGCAAGACAAGATGTTAGGGAATGTTAATATTAATACTTAGTTACTAGAGGAGCAATGCAAGGGGCGACTGAGCACGGGTTACATATATCTATACTCGTCATGGAATATGATATACGAGGTCTAGGGACAAGCGTGGGTGTTTGAACTTCTAAGATATATAACATCTACTTCTCGGATGTAAGAACATACATAGATATATATGGCTGTCTGATGTGTTGGCATTGGCTCAACGTCGGGACAGGGCATGTTTTTAATATGAATGTATATTCCTATTCATCATCTTTGTAGCAAGGACAGTGCCGCTATGTCGTATCAATGCTGGTGGCAGTTAATATTATAGACTTAGTTACTAGAGGAACAGTGCAAGGGGCGACTGGGCACGGGTTACATATATCTATACTCGTCATGGAAAATGATATACGAGGTCTAGGGACAGCGTGGGTGTTTTTAACTTCTAAGATATATAACATCTACTTCTCGGATGCAAGAACATACATAGATATAATTATGGCTGTCTGATGTGTTGGCATTGGCTCAACGTCGGCACAGGCATGGGTGTTTTTAATATGAATGTATATTCCTGTTCATCATCTTTGTAGTTAGGAGTGTAGGACACGAGGGGGTTAGTGTACGTGAGGTGTGGAAAATGGTCAGTTTTAGAAAAGGTAAATGGGTGTGTCCTGGAGCTGTTTAGCCCTGCGGGCTTGGGCCTGTCTGGAATGGCGGGCTCGGTCAGCTGGTCCTTTCGTTCTGTGGACCTTTCCTTTGGTGTTTCTGTGTGGTGTTCGTTCGTGGCTTCTGTGGTGGGCTTCTCGTTCTGGGGCATTTTACTTCCCTCTCCTTCATTATAGGCTCGTCCTCGAGCCTCAAGGGTGAAGTAAAACGAAGCATCGTCAGAAAAGTGTAGGTTAACAAGAAAAGTAGTATGACTAAGGGAAAAAAATACTATATACAGTATATGGAAAACATGTAAATTTAAGAAAGGGCAGATAATTAAGAACACAGGAAATTAAGAAGAGGTAAAGTGTTTAACAATGTATAAAGCAATTTTAAAAGATAGTCAGAAAAGTGTAGGTAACAAGAAAAGTAGTATGACTAAGGAAAAAAAATAATATATACAGTATATGGAAAACATTTAAATTTATAGAATCATGCCCAATCGCCTAGGAATTGAAAAAAATCAAAAAAATCAAGTACAATAATATCTTCATCATGAATGAATGAATGAATGAAAAAATTATACATTTTAATGGGAAGTGAAGCTAGGAATCTAGGTCAAGAGTGGTAGGGAGGCTGGACTGTGGACGAGCCGGCATGACCCACCTCCTCTACCAATCCTGATTTTAAGTGAATATTGGGGTGGATCTACCGTTAGTTCTTGTCGTTAGGAATGTGGGTCTGGGGGCGAGCTGGCCCGGGGCCAGTTTTGGAGGGGGGGTCTAAGTGGTTTCGGTCGGGGGTAGTGATAGGGGGGTTTTAAAGATGAAATGGGCCGGTCGAGTCGGGGTTGTTGTTGCGGAAGAGGTTGGTGCTGGGGAGGGGTTGAATTGTGTAGAGAGTTGTGGTCGTGAGTGGGGTTTGGGGAAGGGTGAGTAAGGCTGAAGGTTGAGAGTTTACTATGATCGGGTGGTTTGGAGGTTTGGGGTGTGGGGATTTGATAGGGAGATGGTGGGGGGGGTCTGGGCAGGCAGGGTTGTGGTTTGAGAGGGGTTGAATTTAGACTGATTTTATTTCCGGGAGAGACATGGATGGGATTTCGAGGAGTGGTTGAAGTTGAGAGGTTGATTATGTTGTTTGGGGCGAGAGAGAGAGTGTTTTGGGGTTTAGCCAAGGTGGAAAAAGTTTTGTGGTTGGATTGGGATGGGAGTGGTATTTCGTCGAGCGGGATCTTTGGGGGGGGAATTTGGGGCGGGTGGGGTAACGGTGAAGAGGGAGAGGTTGAAAGTTTAGCTGGGCTCATGATGGTGGGGGACCGACTGGTGAGCAGGTGTTCGGTACGCATGAGGGGGGGGAAATCACTTTGGTGGGGGTCACGCGTGAGGGGGGGATTAACGGCGCGTGTGGGAGGATCCGAGTGGTGGGGTGTGTCGGTGGCAGTGACGGTTTGCTTAGAGGTTATCTGGGGTTGGTGGGTTTGTCTGTCATGAGGGGGTGAGTCAATTTGGGGCGGGTGGGGTAACGGTGAAGAGGGGGAGGTTGATAGTTTAGCTGGGCTCATGATGGTGGGGGACCGACTGGTGAGCAGGTGTTCGGTACGCATGAGGGGGGGGGAATCACTTTGGTGGGGGTCACGCGTGAGGGGGGGATTAACGGCGCGTGTGGGAGGATCAGAGTGGTGGGGTGTGTCGGTGGCAGTGACGGTTTGCTTAGAGGTTATCTGGGGTTGGTGGGTTTGTCTGTCATGAGGGGGTGAGTCAAGTGTGGGGTTTTGAAGTTTATTAGGGGTGTGAATTGTGGGGGGGTGGAAGGGAGCTACTGACGGAAAACTGTCACAAGGGACATTTTGTTGGTGGGGGGATAGCTGAACATTTCTGGGGTCATGGGGAAAATATGTTGTGGTAGGCCTACATAGGTAGGCATAGCTAGAATACGGGGCTTGTTGGGGGGGCTGCGGAGGGTTGGTGGGGGGAGAGTTAGGTGTAGAACAGGGGTTATTGGTAGAGGACTGATGTATTGATTTGGGGTTGTTAATAGGACGAATTTTGGGAATTTTCTTGGTGGCAGTCACGGTCTGGTTAGAGGTTCTCTGGGACTGGTGAGTTTGTTTGACATGAGAGGGCGAGTCAAGTGTGGGGTTTCGAAGTTTTCTAGGGGTGTGAATTGTGTGGGGGTGGAAGGGAGCTACTGACTGAAAACTGTCACAAGCTACCGACGGAAAACTGTCACAAGGGAAATTTTGTTGGTGGGGGGATAGCTGAACATTTCTGGGGTCATGGGGAAAATATGTTGTGGTAGGCCTACATAGGTAGGCATAGCTAGAATACGGGGCTTGTTGGGGGGGCTGCGGAGGGTTGGTGGGGGAAGAGTTCACTGGGGTTGGACTTTCACCGGAAGTCATTTTGGAAGGGTGCACGGAGTCTTGGATAGGAGCTAAAAGGTTGGATAGGGGATTCATCGAACTGCGTAGGCATTCTTCTCTGATGGCGAGCATATGTTCTTCGAATAAGCCATACGGGTCGAGATGGGCGGTGATGTGGGGTGGGAGGATGTTTAACAATGCGGTGAATAAGAGTTAATTTTGTTGGTCGTAATCTTCATAACTATACGTGGTCCTCACGTATCTGTAGAGTTGTATGAGGGTCACATTTATATCCCCTTCATACTTGATCTCGTCGACTTTTATTATTTTGGGGGCGACGGGGGAACCCAAAAGTGGATCTAAAGTCCGGATCACGAAGGATCGAAACTGGTTCCAGGTACTCTCTGGCGTATTCTGTGTCACCATTTGGTGAATAAATTCTTTAAAGGTAGGCTTATCAACAAGTTGGGAAACGGCTTCTCCCAACTGTACAATATGCAAAATTGCCATGGCGATTTTTTCGCGGTCATTATGAAGTACCACATCGTACACTGGCTTTATTATGTCTAAGTAACTAGTGATATCATATGTGTTTACATCATACTTGGGAATGTGTGCGAGTGGCTGAAGATTTCGCGATGTTGCCATGCTTCTACTGTTCCAAACTTGCAGTGTAATGCAACCTTTTATCCGAATCAAGAACCACCGCTGCCGCCAATGTTATGCCCTGTTTTTCTACAGGTTTAACTTGGGTAATGTGAGTTCTAAATTGACTGGGTATATAAGGCTGCATGCACAATACAAGATATGAGGAATAGAGAACACAAAGAAACACATGGTAGCAAGTTACATGATCACGTTTATTGATATACCACTGCAGAATACTTGTGTAAGACAATATAATAGAATTGAACAACACTAGCATAAGTGGATCTGGATGGAGCCTAGTCTCCCACTTCCAACGTTCAGGTATTAATCTTCTGATCACTGGCTTTGATTTCACAGGTTTATATACCGAAGACCATCAATGTTACTTATAGATTCATATTCACTGTTAGATTTATTACTGGTAGCTCTGGAGCACAAGTAGTAGTTCACAGACTAGATTAGACACGCATTTTTAGAGCACGGGAATTCTAGTAACCTCAGGGGGTACTGATCTAAGTTTTATATCCTTGTCTCAGAAATACATAGAACGCAAATCAGTGGGCGAACGTTAGATATCACTAGAGTTTTAATATCTGAATAAGGTAATTACGAGAGTCAAGGTCGCCTGTTAATTAAAGAGCACTGATCGCTTAGTACGTCCCAAATGGAATGGTTAAGTATGAATTACACTGGGCAAGGTCTTAGCCACTTCGTAGAAATATTAATTAGTGAATCTAAAACAGCACAGTAATATGTAGTACTGCTAAAGGGAATCTTGGGTAGTATCTGATGGGTCTGGTCCTGGTTATCTTGCGTCCATGATGTTGGGGGCTAACGACTGGTTCCGCGGCCGTCCAGGGGGGCCATATGTGTGAAGTTCTTCAATACGTGGGCAGGTCCTTCTATCCAAATCTGCCACGGAGTCTGCCGGTTCTGGGATCTCACTCCGGAACAACACAAGGGCAGAGCTAGAAATTAACTGCAGGGTAGTGACCCCTGGTTGGTGTCTAGCTTTCAACTGATTTGACTGGGGGCGGGAGTTAGATTTATAGGCTCGGTTCTGGACCCTGTAGACAGTAGGGATCTCGAGTCTTATGGACTTAATTGAGCTCTCAATAGATATGGGGACTAGGTAAGATGGTATTTACTGTTGTGGCACAGGGCGATAGGAAGCCTTTATATTTTCATATAACTGAGCCTTAGTAAGAGGTACTATTTTGGCTATACTGGACGTATTTAGGGGAGAGAGACTGGATCTACTTTGCGAGGAGGATGGGGACAGCTGTGATAGGAGCGTCTCTCTAGATTGTTCAATCTTCATTCTATGGTATAGCTGAGGTGCTAATTTAGTGATCAGAGCATGCAAGAAAGGTAAATGGTTTATTGTGAGTTAATAGAGGTTAGTAAAGGTGTTAGTCATTCATGGTTAGTTCATTGATAGGAAGAATTCCTGTGCTACCTGGCAATGACTCGAAAGTCAAAACACGGGCCAGGTATACCTCCGCGGGGGTGGGGGTCTCCCTCCTCGGGTGGGCAAAAAGGGGGAGCTGGGCGCCCTCTCTCTGATATAGTCGTCCGGCGGCTGTGGCTAGGGGCTTGCCATATCACCAGTGTTTGTAATAACCCTCTGTGTATGAGACAGATGTGAGTGTCTTTAATACCAAAACCGAAGGTGCCTTAGCTAGCTGGTTTTACTCGGCTGGTTGTTAATTGTAGGGTTTGCTGGATATGGTGGAGACTGGGTTGCTAACTCTGCCACATTTATCTGGAAGTATGGCAATAGAAGTTAGTTACTGGCGGGGCGGCTAGCCTCGCACCGACGACCATTGGGTGCAGGGTTGTGAATGTGTTGTAAGAGAATAGATGGCATGCAAGGGGCTAGTAAAGTTCTAATGTTGTTCTGGCCTACTAAGTGAAGGTAGGCTGGATAGGAGTATATATATAAAAGGTTGGAGAGCGTTAGTAACGGACAATTCAAGGATCTTCAAGAGGTATGAGAGAGAGGCTAGGTCGGACAAGAGTCGAGAAGCGCGGGTGTCTTAATGAGACGGGGGGAAGTTCAAGGGCTACAGGGAAATTTTGCCCCTAAGGTCCCTGGGCGTGGGGGTGGCATTAGGCTACAATTGATATGGAAGTTTGAAAAGGCAGTAGAATACGTTAGCCAAATGCTACCGGGGAATGCAACTATGGGGTGGTATATGAGTCTGGAAAAGATAGAGTTATGTGATCAGTCAGAGGGTTATGGATACTATTAGTTGGCCCTGGGAACTGCGTTTTCTATTAAATATAAAATACCACCCACAGCGGCAGTTCGTAGGGGTACTTAGTTATTGTTTCGGGGTACTTATGACAGATACTGGTAACCAGGTTATCTTATACAATCTCTGGTTGGGGTAAGAGGTGTAAGACACGAAATAAATTGGCGTAGTGTGGGCTGTGGATACGAAGGAGGCAAGGGGAAGACGTATGACAATTGTGGAAAGTAAATGGAAAAAGGTGAACACAATGGCGGATAAAAATACTTAACCTAAGGATTGCATACATAGATTTATGGGGCGATGGGTCTTCAGAAGCTTAGTCTGGCAAGACAAGATGTTAGGGAATGTTAATATTAATACTTAGTTACTAGAGGAGCAATGCAAGGGGCGACTGAGCACGGGTTACATATATCTATACTCGTCATGGAATATGATATACGAGGTCTAGGGACAAGCGTGGGTGTTTGAACTTCTAAGATATATAACATCTACTTCTCGGATGCAAGAACATACATAGATATAATTATGGCTGTCTGATGTGTTGGCATTGGCTCAACGTCGGGACAGGCATGGGTGTTTTTAATATGAATGTATATTCCTGTTCATCATCTTTGTAGTTAGGAGTGTAGGACACGAGGGGTTAGTGTACGTGAGGTGTGGAAAATGGTCAGTTTTAGAAAAGGTAAATGGGTGTGTCCTGGAGCTGTTTAGCCCTGCGGGCTTGGGCCTGTCTGGAATGGCGGGCTCGGTCAGCTGGTCCTTTCGTTCTGTGGACCTTTCCTTTGGTGTTTCTGTGTGGTGTTCGTTCATGGCTTCTGTGGTGGGCTTCTCGTTCTGGGGCATTTTACTTCCCTCTCCTTCATTATAGGCTCGTCCTCGAGCCTCAAGGGTGAAGTAAAAAGAAGCATCGTCAGAAAAGTGTAGGTTAACAAGAAAAGTAGTATGACTAAGGGAAAAAAATAATATATACAGTATATGGAAAACATGTAAATTTAAGAAAGGGCAGATAATTAAGAACACAGGAAATTAAGAAGAGGTAAAGTGTTTAACAATGTATAAAGCAAATTTAAAAGATAGTCAGAAAAGTGTAGATTAACAAGAAAAGTATTATGACCAAGGAAAAAAAAAAAATACTATATACAGTATATGGAAAACATGTAAATTTAAGAAAGGACAGATAATTAAGAACACAGGAAATTAAGAAGAGGTAAAGTGTTTAACAATGTATAAAGCAATTTTAAAAGATAGTCAGAAAAGTGTAGGTAACAAGAAAAGTAGTATGACTAAGGAAAACAAATATATACAGTATATGGAAAACATGTAAATTTATAGAATCATGCCCAATCGCCTAGGAATTGAAAAAAATAAAAAAATCAAGTACAATAATATCTTCATCATGAATGAATGAATGAATGAAAAAATTATACATTTTAATGGGAAGTGAAGCTAGGAATCTAGGTCAAGAGTGGTAGGGAGGCTGGACTGTGGACGAGCCGGCATGACCCACCTCCTCTACCAATCCTGATTTTAAGTGAATATTGGGGTGGATCTACCGTTAGTTCTTGTCGTTAGGAATGTGGGTCTGGGGGCGAGCTGGCCCGGGGCCAGTTTTGGAGGGGGGGTCTAAGTGGTTTCGGTCGGGGGTAGTGATAGGGGGGTTTTAAAGATGAAACGGGCAGGTCGAGTCGGGGTTGTTGTTGCGGAAGAGGTTGGTGCTGGGGAGGGGTTGAATTGTGTAGAGAGTTGTGGTCGTGAGTGGGGTTTTGGGAAGAGTGAGTAAGGCTGAAGGTTGAGAGTTTACTATGATCGGGTGGTTTGGAGGTTTGGGGTGTGGGGATTTGATAGGGAGATGGTGGGGGGGGGTCTGGGCAGGCAGGGTTGTGGTTTGAGAGGGGTTGAATTTAGACTGATTTTATTTCCGGGAGAGACATGGATGGGATTTCGAGGAGTGGTTGAAGTTGAGAGGTTGATTATGTTGTTTGGGGCGAGAGAGAGAGTATTTTGGGGTTTAGCCAAGGTGGAAAAAGTTTTGTGGTTGGATTGGGATGGGAGTGGTATTTCGTCGAGCGGGATCTTTGGGGGGGGAATTTGGGGCGGGTGGGGTAACGGTGAAGAGGGAGAGGTTGAAAGTTTAGCTGGGCTCATGATGGTGGGGGACCGACTGGTGAGCAGGTGTTCGGTACGCATGAGGGGGGGGAAATCACTTTGGTGGGGGTCACGCGTGAGGGGGGGATTAACGGCGCGTGTGGGAGGATCCGAGTGGTGGGGTGTGTCGGTGGCAGTGACGGTTTGCTTAGAGGTTATCTGGGGTTGGTGGGTTTGTCTGTCATGAGGGGGTGAGTCAATTTGGGGCGGGTGGGGTAACGGTGAAGAGGGGGAGGTTGATAGTTTAGCTGGGCTCATGATGGTGGGGGACCGACTGGTGAGCAGGTGTTCGGTACGCATGAGGGGGGGGGAATCACTTTGGTGGGGGTCACGCGTGAGGGGGGGATTAACGGCGCGTGTGGGAGGATCAGAGTGGTGGGGTGTGTCGGTGGCAGTGACGGTTTGCTTAGAGGTTATCTGGGGTTGGTGGGTTTGTCTGTCATGAGGGGGTGAGTCAAGTGTGGGGTTTTGAAGTTTATTAGGGGTGTGAATTGTGGGGGGGTGGAAGGGAGCTACTGACGGAAAACTGTCACAAGGGAAATTTTGTTGGTGGGGGATAGCTGAACATTTCTGGGGTCATGGGGAAAATATGTTGTGGTAGGCCTACATAGGTAGGCATAGCTAGAATACGGGGCTTGTTGGGGGGGCTGCGGAGGGTTGGTGGGGGGAGAGTTAGGTGTAGAACAGGGGTTATTGGTAGAGGACTGATGTATTGATTTGGGGTTGTTAATAGGACGAATTTTGGGAATTTTCTTGGTGGCAGTCACGGTCTGGTTAGAGGTTCTCTGGGACTGGTGAGTTTGTTTGACATGAGAGGGCGAGTCAAGTGTGGGGTTTCGAAGTTTTCTAGGGGTGTGAATTGTGTGGGGGTGGAAGGGAGCTACTGACTGAAAACTGTCACAAGCTACCGACGGAAAACTGTCACAAGGGAAATTTTGTTGGTGGGGGGATAGCTGAACATTTCTGGTCTGGGGTCATGGGGAAAATATGTTGTGGTAGGCCTACATAGGTAGGCATAGCTAGAATACGGGGCTTGTTGGGGGGGCTGCGGAGGGTTGGTGGGGGAAGAGTTCACTGGGGTTGGACTTTCACCGGAAGTCATTTTGGAAGGGTGCACGGAGTCTTGGATAGGAGCTAAAAGGTTGGATAGGGGATTCATCGAACTGCGTAGGCATTCTTCTCTGATGGCGAGCATATGTTCTTCGAATAAGCCATACGGGTCGAGATGGGCGGTGATGTGGGGTGGGAGGATGTTTAACAATGCGGTGAATAAGAGTTAATTTTGTTGGTCGTAATCTTCATAACTATACGTGGTCCTCACGTATCTGTAGAGTTGTATGAGGGTCACATTTATATCCCCTTCATACTTGATCTCGTCGACTTTTATTATTTTGGGGGCGACGGGGGAACCCAAAAGTGGATCTAAAGTCCGGATCACGAAGGATCGAAACTGGTTCCAGGTACTCTCTGGCGTATTCTGTGTCACCATTTGGTGAATAAATTCTTTAAAGGTAGGCTTATCAACAAGTTGGGAAACGGCTTCTCCCAACTGTACAATATGCAAAATTGCCATGGCGATTTTTTCGCGGTCATTATGAAGTACCACATCGTACACTGGCTTTATTATGTCTAAGTAACTAGTGATATCATATGTGTTTACATCATACTTGGGAATGTGTGCGAGTGGCTGAAGATTTCGTGATGTTGCCATGCTTCTACTGTTCCAAACTTGCAGTGTAATGCAACCTTTTATCCGAATCAAGAACCACCGCTGCCGCCAATGTTATGCCCTGTTTTTCTACAGGTTTAACTTGGGTAATGTGAGTTCTAAATTGACTGGGTATATAAGGCTGCATGCACAATACAAGATATGAGGAATAGAGAACACAAAGAAACACATGGTAGCAAGTTACATGATCACGTTTATTGATATACCACTGCAGAATACTTGTGTAAGACAATATAATAGAATTGAACAACACTAGCATAAGTGGATCTGGATGGAGCCTAGTCTCCCACTTCCAACGTTCAGGTATTAATCTTCTGATCACTGGCTTTGATTTCACAGGTATATATACCGAAGACCATCAATGTTACTTATAGATTCATATTCACTGTTAGATTTAATACTGGTAGCTGTGGTGCACAAGTAGTAGTTCACAGACTAGATTAGACACGCATTTTTAGAGCACGGGAATTCTAGTAACCTCAGGGGGTACTGATCTAAGTTTTATATCCTTGTCTCAGAAATACATAGAACGCAAATCAGTGGGCGAACGTTAGATATCACTAGAGTTTTAATATCTGAATAAGGTAATTACGAGAGTCAAGGTCGCCTGTTAATTAAAGAGCACTGATCGCTTAGTACGTCCCAAATGGAATGGTTAAGTATGAATTACACTGGGCAAGGTCTTAGCCACTTCGTAGAAATATTAATTAGTGAATCTAAAACAGCACAGTAATATGTAGTACTGCTAAAGGGAATCTTGGGTAGTATCTGATGGGTCTGGTCCTGGTTATCTTGCGTCCATGATGTTGGGGGCTAACGACTGGTTCCGCGGCCGTCCAGGGGGGCCATATGTGTGAAGTTCTTCAATACGTGGGCAGGTCCTTCTATCCAAATCTGCCACGGAGTCTGCCGGTTCTGGGATCTCACTCCGGAACAACACAAGGGCAGAGCTAGAAATTAACTGCAGGGTAGTGACCCCTGGTTGGTGTCTAGCTTTCAACTGATTTGACTGGGGGCGGGAGTTAGATTTATAGGCTCGGTTCTGGACCCTGTAGACAGTAGGGATCTCGAGTCTTATGGACTTAATTGAGCTCTCAATAGATATGGGGACTAGGTAAGATGGTATTTACTGTTGTGGCACAGGGCGATAGGAAGCCTTTATATTTTCATATAACTGAGCCTTAGTAAGAGGTACTATTTTGGCTATACTGGACGTATTTAGGGGAGAGAGACTGGATCTACTTTGCGAGGAGGATGGGGACAGCTGTGATAGGAGCGTCTCTCTAGATTGTTCAATCTTCATTCTATGGTATAGCTGAGGTGCTAATTTAGTGATCAGAGCATGCAAGAAAGGTAAATGGTTTATTGTGAGTTAATAGAGGTTAGTAAAGGTGTTAGTCATTCATGGTTAGTTCATTGATAGGAAGAATTCCTGTGCTACCTGGCAATGACTCAAAAGTCAAAACAGGGGCCAGGTATACCTCCGCGGGGGTGGGGGTCTCCCTCCTCGGGTGGGCAAAAAGGGGGAGCTGGGCGCCCTCTCTCTGATAGTCGTCCGGCGGCTGTGGCTAGGGGCTTGCCATATCACCAGTGTTTGTAATAACCCTCTGTGTATGAGACAGATGTGAGTGTCTTTAATACCAAAACCGAAGGTGCCTTAGCTAGCTGGTTTTACTCGGCTGGTTGTTAATTGTAGGGTTTGCTGGATATGGTGGAGACTGGGTTGCTAACTCTGCCACATTTATCTGGAAGTATGGCAATAGAAGTTAGTTACTGGCGGGGCGGCTAGCCTCGCACCGACGACCATTGGGTGCAGGGTTGTGAATGTGTTGTAAGAGAATAGATGGCATGCAAGGGGCTAGTAAAGTTCTAATGTTGTTCTGGCCTACTAAGTGAAGGTAGGCTGGATAGGAGTATATATATAAAAGGTTGGAGAGCGTTAGTAACGGACAATTCAAGGATCTTCAAGAGGTATGAGAGAGAGGCTAGGTCGGACAAGAGTCGAGAAGCGCGGGTGTCTTAATGAGAGGGGGGGGAAGTTCAAGGGCTACAGGGAAATTTTGCCCCTAAGGTCCCTGGGCGTGGGGGTGGCATTAGGCTACAATTGATATGGAAGTTTGAAAAGGCAGTAGAATACGTTAGCCAAATGCTACCGGGGAATGCAACTATGGGGTGGTATATGAGTCTGGAAAAGATAGAGTTATGTGATCAGTCAGAGGGTTATGGATACTATTAGTTGGCCCTGGGAACTGCGTTTTCTATTAAATATAAAATACCACCCACAGCGGCAGTTCGTAGGGGTACTTAGTTATTGTTTCGGGGTACTTATGACAGATACTGGTAACCAGGTTATCTTATACAATCTCTGGTTGGGGTAAGAGGTGTAAGACACGAAATAAATTGGCGTAGTGTGGGCTGTGGATACGAAGGAGGCAAGGGGAAGACGTATGACAATTGTGGAAAGTAAATGGAAAAAGGTGAACACAATGGCGGATAAAAATACTTAACCTAAGGATTGCATACATAGATTTATGGGGCGATGGGTCTTCAGAAGTTTAGTCTGGCAAGACAAGATGTTAGGGAATGTTAATATTAATACTTAGTTACTAGAGGAGCAATGCAAGGGGCGACTGAGCACGGGTTACATATATCTATACTCGTCATGGAATATGATATACGAGGTCTAGGGACAAGCGTGGGTGTTTGAACTTCTAAGATATATAACATCTACTTCTCGGATGTAAGAACATACATAGATATATTTATGGCTGTCTGATGTGTTGGCATTGGCTCAACGTCGGGACAGGGCATGTTTTTAATATGAATGTATATTCCTATTCATCATCTTTGTAGCAAGGACAGTGCCGCTATGTCGTATCAATGCTGGTGGCAGTTAATATTATAGACTTAGTTACTAGAGGAACAGTGCAAGGGGCGACTGGGCACGGGTTACATATATCTATACTCGTCATGGAAAATGATATACGAGGTCTAGGGACAAGCGTGGGTGTTTTAACTTCTAAGATATATAACATCTACTTCTCGGATGCAAGAACATACATAGATATAATTATGGCTGTCTGATGTGTTGGCATTGGCTCAACGTCGGGACAGGCATGGGTGTTTTTAATATGAATGTATATTCCTGTTCATCATCTTTGTAGTTAGGAGTGTAGGACACGAGGGGGTTAGTGTACGTGAGGTGTGGAAAATGGTCAGTTTTAGAAAAGGTAAATGGGTGTGTCCTGGAGCTGTTTAGCCCTGCGGGCTTGGGCCTGTCTGGAATGGCGGGCTCGGTCAGCTGGGCCTTTCGTTCTGTGGACCTTTCCTTTGGTGTTTCTGTGTGGTGTTCGTTCATGGCTTCTGTGGTGGGCTTCTCGTTCTGGGGCATTTTAATAGATGTTTACAAGAAGTAGTGTTATCAATTGATAAGGTAATTTTTTGGTAATTAGTGGGAAGGATGGTTCGGACTGGTCCGAACCATCACCACCCTCAACTGTCCGAATGATCCCGAATCTATATAGTTAATTGATGGTAAAGGAAAATGCGGCTTTACTGACCAGGCCATGGCAGCTCATACAATGTATCGTATGCCGCATTTTCCTTTACCATAATTATCTCCAACTTCACACAAGCGACTTCAGTATTTGTTATTTACGGCAATATCTTCGGCATACAACATAGTTTCACCATAATAATGCATATTTCGCTGGTTGACATATTCATGGAGGTAGAGCTTACGATATAAAGTTAAAATATTACATAGGGAGTCCAAAAAACCATAAAATCGGACCTGCATTAAAAAGTGTAGCTGATGTAGGAACCAAATCACGCGTGGTGAAAGTAGACAAACTCTCGCAGTTTCACGCAAAATCTCGGGGCCTTAGGTCCCATACTTTTCTCAGGAAATGCACTGTCCGAACCATCCTTCCGTCCGAACCATCACCGCTCTCCCCTATATATTCAAATTTATTGCCGATATGTTCTGTTGTTGATTATTCCAGTCCCTGACATACCTCATGATATTTGGTATATTACGCTATTTCGCTTTTATTTTGTCTTTATTTGCTTTGTAATAATTATTCTGCAATGCATATTTACTTTCATTCTTAAAAATAGTCAGGAAAGGTTGTCCATATAATGTATATATTTAAAAGTCTGGATCGCCCCTTGTCATTTTGTGCCACCACACTTTAATGAGAGTGGGTTATCAGACTTTGGGGTGACACAAAATGCAGCTACTCAAAACTTGAACTGTAGCCTACATTCTAGCTGTCAGTTGGTAAAAAAAAAAAAAAAAAATATCCCACCAATTTAATTTATTATCATTGATGAACATGCCTATTACATAAGGCATCCTCTTCAAACACTAATCCGCCGTAGTTTGAATCTACCGCGCACAGCATTTAAAATCTGAGGAGCCTTCATCATGAGCGCACGCGACCTCACTCATGGCTTCAGTCATTATGAATTGGGTTCTCACTACGAAAAAATTTCGTAAAAAATAAAAACAAAAAGAAAATAAGAATAACTATCCAATAAGCTTTCCATCATATCGTGGATGTACTTGTGTGGATCTTTGACCAGACGTTGATTCAGGCGTCATTCTTCCTTCTCTGCTCTGCGCTCAACCTGCCCGGACGTGTCTCCCCATGCTCCGCTGGTTCCGCATTTGCTGCATCCCTAGTGAGTTTTTTCTCATTTGTTTACTCCGGGATGTATCGAGTAAGGTTAGGATATGTGTAGCAGGAGTGTCCTGGGCTGGTTGCCCGCAGTGCAGTGTATTTTGGGTCGTGTGTTTGGGGCAGCTATTTCGGATGTACCCTCGTGGTCCTGTTGTGGACATGTGATCTTTTCACAGTTGAGTTAGCTTGTGATGCAGGCGGCTTTCATTACGCGTTATTTTATGCTGCCTTTTATCTTTCTGATGAGGTAAGCATTGCTTCTGACATTCCCAGCGTATTTTTCTTCACTTAGTGAAGTTTTTTCTGGGTCCCGAGTCAGTCTTCCCTTTGTCGGAAGTATTTACTACAGTGGTGTGTTGGCGGTGGTTCCTGTTGTTATATTTCCAGTGTTTTTGTTTATATTTCAACATTTCTTATGCCATCTGCTTAGGCCTAGCCAGCCGCTCGTAGCTTTGCCACATGTACAAGTGTTATTGTTTATTTTATAAATATGTCCTACTGTGTCATGTGTATCCTGGTTTAGTTGTGTATTGGCTAATTCCACGGACTATGTATGTTTCCTGGTTTAGTTGTGTATTGGCTAATTCCACGGATTATTGTGTGGGCCCTGGGCTAGTCGTGCTTTGCTTGCTCCCAGGTCCGTTGTGCGTTCAGTTGGTTTCTGAATGGGGTGGGTTACTTTCCGGCGGGTTTTTCTCGGTTTCACCATGAAAAACCCGGCCGAGAGCCGTGTTGGGCCACGCGTGGTTTCAACACAGGCTTGTGTCCCCGGCGAGGAGGTATCTGTGGCTCTCCAGGACTGCGTCTCTGTGTTGGTGCCTGTTTCAGGCTCCCTATGATCCCCGGCGGTCTGGCTGTACCCATCTAACATTGTTCATGCGGACATATGTTATGAAGTTTTTCTACCCGGTTTTACAAACCAAATAGAACAAACCTAGCTGTTGTTGAGGGCTTTCCTCCCCGGCGATCTTTTACAAAGAAGTGGGGACAGGAACTTATGGGGTTAACGTTGTTTACATCTCACCCGGCGGGTGCACCTTGGTAGGGTGGGATGAACGTCTTGGTCATTCAATTTAGTTAACCGATCCATTTTAGTGGTACTTTATGTATCACCGCCTTCAGACTTACGGCGATCGAAGGCTCAATTAGGGTTAACATCTTTTCACAAATTTTTCACACCCGGCGGGTGCTCCTGGGAGGAGGAAATAAGGAATTTACAATTCCATATAGTTAACCAGTTAATTGAGAGATACGTTAATGTATCGCCGCCTTCAAACTTACGGCGATCCTTTGTGACAATTCGTTAGAAATCAGATCTCGTATCAGCCTGCCCTGTGTTATTCTGCTAAATAATTCTGGTGCCGGCATCTTTGTGGGGGGTTGTTTTTCCAAAATTGAATCTTGAGACAGTCACCACCAGAAAGACTATGTTATAAACGCCATACTGGTCCTTTATATTATGTCAAAGGGTATTCTTAACTTTCTTAGGACATGTTTAGATATTCGGAAATCTTTATAGGATCCCGCCGCGTAGCGAGCTGTGATCGTTGTGACATTACGTCTCGTTACCCGGCGGGTTATTGACACATGTGTGTGTGTGTGTAGGCGATCATGTTGGGTTAACCTTATGAGCATTAATTCCTGGAAATTTTATTTTTTCCAGAGCTGGGCCCCGGCGGACCAATACAGACCCTGCAGTAGTTTCCCACCAGTCTCTGTCATGGCTACCTTTGCCCCAGTTTTTGCTTTATGCATTACCCCTACCTGTGCCGGTATCCCTATTTTTGCGCACACTCTTTGCATCAAGTGTGTTAAATGTCTAGACCGTTCAAGGGGTCTGTGGGTGATGCGCAAATGTTCCTTTTGCTCCCAATTAAGTGTCAAAGTCCTCCGCGATAAAGATAAGACCGCAGCGGTCGCCTTACGAGAGGTTAGGCAACAGATGGCAGCATATACTACGATTGTGGCTCATAAATCACTTCAATGTGACAACATCCCTCTTTGGGATAGGCTTCTTGTTGAGCACCCTCCCCCTAAACGTCCCCCTCGAGTAACTAGTCGTAAGCCGGCAGAGACTGGTCAGGTTTCTGTGTCTTCTCCTACTGCTACTGCGAAACATCAACGAGAGCCTACACCCCCGGCGGCAGCCTCCTCGTCCCGGGAGAGATCTCGGTCTAGGTCACCTCTCAGACACCAGCCATCTAGTCTTGCCTCTTCACCATCGAGTAAGAAGAGTAAGACAGAAAGTTCCACCAGTGGTCACGGCGATAAATCCTATAAATCGAAGAGTAGTTCACGGTCACACCGCAGCCATAAATCTTCAAAGAAGGATTCCCATGATAAAAAGGCCTCACGACATTCACCAGTTTCTAGTGCTTCTCATCGTACCTCTACCCCAGACAGAGTTTGTGTTCGGGCTCAGGGGTCCAGTATAGTGCCTGTACCTAAAGATGATTTACTCATTAACATTTTAACCCTGGAATTGGAGAATTCAGGGGGCTCAGGGGTTGAGAGTGTTGCGGACTCCCAAGGGAGTGTAGGCCAAGGCCTAGGTGTTTGGCGATATTCTCAGCCAGGACCTGACCACCCACTTCCGGCTCAAACTATTCACACAGTGGCTGACGTCCACCGGGACGCGGCGATCCCATCCTCTATCCCTGACTTATCTTGGCAACAAGGTGATACCCCAGCTTCGGCGGGATCTTCTCAGGAGGAACAGGATAAAAAAGACGAGGTTTCAATTATCTCAGATATGGAAGGGCAAGAGTCAGGTTCAGGCTTAGACGCCGCACAAGATCTTAATGATTCACTAGTTAGTACATCATCAAGTCAATTTGTCACTGCACAGGAAATTGATGGGCTACTCAGTAATGCTTTATCTAAATAAAGCAGGAAACTCCCACAGTGGACTTGGGAGCTCCCACGACAAGCTCTACGGTACGGCCTCCGATGACTTCTATTGCTTTAACTCAGATCCCTCACCCTCCCCCTCTGTCACCATCAGTGGTTACTAGGCCTGCTACGGCGGCATTGACCACTTCGAATGTAAGGGTTATAACGGATGTCAATCCGCCCCCTCTAGACAGAGCGCCTCTCAGAAAGGTAGCTATGCCCTTGCTTTACGGACCAGACGAGTCATGGGTCCTTTTGACCCCCACTAAACCAGAGATCGCCCAACCTATCTTGTCAGGGGAACTCTCAGTACCGCGTGAGTGGGTCATCCAGGGCAATAAATCTAGGAAATTAAGGGCCTTGGATACTTTGGGCAATGTACTAGATGTCAACATAAAGGCTATACCTAGTTATTATCACCAAGATTATTTTGTTTATGCTGCTAAGCCGGCTTTACCCTCTGCCTCAGCTTCAAAACTTTTTTCAGACTGGTCTAAGCATGATGGATTTAATGACATTAAGACTCTGTCAGCTCTCACTCCAGAACTCGATTTGCAAACCGTCACAGACACAGCAGCTAATCCAGTCTTGAAGGTGGGGCAGTTGGGTCCAGGACCTTGGGTGGAATGGGAGGCAGAGGCTCAAAACTTTGCGACCACATTTACTTCCAAAACTTCCCACCAGATCCCTCAAGATACTCATTCTTGGTTCTCCATGCCAGTGTGTTCTGCCGGCGGAGTCCCTTCAACTTTGTTTGCTTTCTTAGCTGCCCCTAAAATTAATCTCTGTGAGCTAAAAGAGCCTTTCACTACTCCTACCCCAACTCACCTAGAACGAGAATTTAGGCTAAGGGGGAAAGCTTTTCGCCTGTTCTCTCAATACATAGTGTCTCAACAGATAGCAAAGTCTTTGCTCCGGTCCACTCAGGCAATTGCAGACGCGGACGTCAGACGATCGGTTGAATTGTCCCGGCGACTGCTTCTTCAGTCGTCAATCCAATCTTTGGGTGACATCCGCACCGCCTTGCTTGAGGCGGTACGAGCGAGACAAGACCTCAGAATGTCCTTAGTCCGAAAACTGCCTGATCGCATTGCGAATCAGGTGGTCATGTCACCAGTGCTCACTCCCTCTTTAATGTCCCCTGACGTGTAGCGAACGGTGTTTAATATGGCTCAGGCCTTTAAACACAGTCCCACCCCTTCTAAGAAACCTGCCTTTAACTTCCTCAAACCCAGGCCAGTCGCTAAGGCTCAGCCGGGGGGATCTAAGCCCTTTCTTCCACCTAAGTCCTCCTCCTCCCCTCAAGGTCAGTACAGGCATAGACAGAGTAGGTTTTCAGGTCAGAGAGGACGCGGCCATAATAAGCCAGGTCAGGGCCCGTCTTCGGCCAATGCCAGCCAGCCGGCGAAGCGTCCACCACCACCAACTCCACCACCATCAAAAAACTAAAGTCTCTCTCACTCCCGGTGCCAGTCTTAAGGCCGGCGGATCCGAGGGTAGTACAGCCGGCGAACCCTTGTCTGCTAACTGGGTCGTTCCGAACATGTCACCAAGCATGGCCGTTAAACACTTGGGCACGGATGGTGGCACGCAAAGGCATCACTTGGCAGTGGCTCCGGCGACCTCGCTTACGTCAGCCGACAACGGCGAATTTTGTTTCATTAGAGGTGGAGTCACTGGTCCAGGAAATGATTGCCAAGAATGTCATCATCCCGGTCCCCCCAAATTACCCTGTATTCACGTCCAAGCTATTTTTGGTTCCCAAAATGGACAGTGTTCAGATGAGACCAGTCGTAGACCTGTCTTATCTGAACCTTCACATTCACAACGAGTCATTCCGTATGTTAACAGTACACCAAATCAGGCTAACACTTCCGCCGGGAGGTTGGATGTGTTCCCTAGACCTGACAGACGCTTATTGGCACGTATCGGTAAACAAAAGGTTTCAAAGGTTTCTGGCCTTACGGATCAGGCACCAAATTTTTTTTTTTCAAAGGTTTCCATTCGGTTTGAACCTGGCACCTCGATTATTCACGAAATTAGTCCGGCAAGCCCTGATGCCGTTATTAAAGCAAGGAATCAGAGTGTTGTGGTACCTAGACGACTGGCTGGTGGTGGCAGAGACAGAGCAATTATGCATCAAACATGTCAACATAATTTTAAATCATGTCAAAACTCTAGGGTTCAAGGTAAATCTGGTAAAGTCAAACCTTGTTCCCTCACGAGTAATTCAGTGGATAGGGCTGGTCTGGGACACAGCTGCTCTCACTCTGAGTCAGAGTGTGGACAATCGCAACAGGTTTCGCAGGAAACTGTTCATGTTTCTTCACAGTCTGACTACGACACGAAGGGTCTGGGAGTCTCTGGTCGGCTCTATCAACTGGATTCAACTAACTGTAATGTTGGGCCGGTTGAAAGTAAAACGTTTAATATTGGAAGGCAACAAATATTTCCCACTCTTACCGGAGGGAAAGTTATGGCCCATCCCAAAATTAATCTTCACCTTACTAGCGGTCTGGGCGAAGAGGGAAACGTTGCACTCAATAATGTCATGGACCTCTCCTCCGCCAACAGTATGGGTAGACACGGATGCGTCAGGCACAATAGGTTGGGGATTTCAGTCAAATCAGGGGCACCAGGGTCAGGGGCTTTGGTCCCACTTAGAAATCTCCCACATCAATGTCAAAGAATTACTAGTCCCCTTGTATTTCCTTCAGGCTCACGGCCCTGCTTTAAGGGGCAAGTCGGTGGCCTTCAGAATGTACAATCTGAACGCAGTTCACTGTATTCAGAAACAAGGGTCAACGAGGTCAAGGAAGTTGCTAAACGTGTCCGAAGAGATTTTTACTCTAGCCAACAGACTAGACATTTATCTTCACGCATCTTATCTCCCAGGCGTAGCAAACGTCTGGGCAGACGCTCTGTCCCGGAGACAGAGCACGACAGTAGAATGGGAGCTCAAGCAACCCATTTTCAACCAAATGATTGCAGAGCTCTACCATCCACAAGTGGATCTGTTTGCGTCCGAGGAGACTCACAAGCTCCCTCTATACCTCACCCGCCGGACGAAAACGCCGGCAGGGGGGCCGGACGCTCTGGTGACAGACTGGAACAGATGGAGCTCCATCTATCTGTTTCCGCCGCCAGACACGTCACTAATGTGCCACGTAGTGAACAAGCTACGAGATTATCGAGGCTTAGTCTCGCTAGTCGCACCCCTGTGGCCGGCGCAGTTGTGGTACCAGCAATTAAAGACGTGGTGCCCGCACCCGGTGTCGCTCCCGGTCGGGTATTTCCACTTAGACACGATTGGCAACCTAGCGACCTCGCTGACTTTTGCATTATGGACATTCAGGAGGCCAAGTGGCTAGCACCATACGGTAGAGAGGTGACCAATAAATTATTAAATCAATATACTCAGTCTACGAAACGACAGTATCAATCACATTGGCAAACCTTTATTTCTTGGATCATTAGAACAGAACAGACTGTGCCATCGGTAGCTTTAGTTTTCAATTATTTAAATTATCTGTTTGAGCAGAAACGTTTATCTGTGGTAACGTTAAAAAATCACTTAACTGCGATTAGAGTGCCCTTTTTAGACCTTACAGGTCTCTCCATACCGGTAGCGGAGGAAACAGGTTTTATGAGGGCATGTATTAAACTCCGCCCACCTCCCCGTCAGCTCATGCATACTTGGTCTCTGGACAAGGCATTGTCTTTACTTCACTCTCGTCTATACCAAAATACTGCAGATTTTGCATTACTCTTAAAAAAGGCTGTATTCCTTTTGGCTTTGGCCACCGGGAACAGAGTGTCTGAGCTGGCGGCGATGAGCAACACACCTAATTGCCTTAGGTTTGGTAGACTTAATGAATGTATTCACATTGCACCTTCCCCGGGATTTGTAGCCCAGAATGAGCACAGTGCACACGTGTTTTCTGAGTTCACGGTGCCGGCGTTAAAAAGGGGAAAGGTGCACCATAATCTATGTCCAGTGCAGGCTCTAACCAAATATTTGAGAGTGGCTCCTCTCAACCCCCAAGGTGCTTTATGGGTAGCGAGTATGGGTAAACGCTTACTGAAACGGAGATTAGCTTCTCTTCTGGTCGAAGTCATTAAAGAGAGTAATCCTGGCGTTGTGGGTAGGGCCCACGATTTACGCAAATGGGCGGCCTCTTTACGTTTCCTGAAGAATTTTTCAGTAGAAGATATTGCGTCCACACAGTTGTGGGCGTCTAATCATACGTTTTTGACTAGATACTTGTCAGTTGCTCTGGACAAACCTTCCTTACCATGTATAGCTTTAAGGCAGAGGGTCTAGGTGGCCCTACTGTCACTTTTGTTTACTTTCAAGGAAAAGGGGGGGGGGGGGGGTGCAGTCAGTGTAACATAGGACACCCTAGACCCCGCCAGAGTATAAGAGCTGTGATACAATTAGGGTTAATGTGATATGAAAATTTCTCTGCGAGAAATTGTGCTAGTACAATGTTAGTACAAAACAATGGAGTTGTTATAGTAGTTTTAGCTGTGAAAGCAATTTAGTATTAAACAGTGGAGATTTTTTGCAAATTACTTTTCACGAATATTATGGGGTTTATTATGTGCACATGTAAACTTATAACTTGTTATTTTTGTCACCACTCGTTGAGTGGGGTGCCTTGGTAACTACAGATCTGTTCACAGAATCTCCAGAGTTACCCCCTTTTTTGTCAAGCAGGCTTCTTTGAAGCACGCACCTGCTTGAACCCCCCTTTTTTGTATTTATATGGTCTGCGCCGTAATTAAATATATTTTTTCAAAGTAAGAATACTATGTGGTTGTTTGATTATCTGCTTTGCTAGAGTTATGATATGATTACAAATGTCCCCCTCCAGTCTTAGAAATCAGGCATGTTCGTCAATGATGGAGGGGCCACTAATAAATTATAGGTTTGACTCCTGTAAGGAGATAAAGAAAACCTAATATTTAGTAGTGGCCCCGTAATCATTGACGACTGGGGCCCTCCCGACCGTCCCCTTCCCATTCGTTGATGTATTAAGGATTTTTGGTTTACTTGATATGTCAGTGAAGGAAGAATGACGCCTGAATCAGCGTCTGGTCAAAGATCCACACAAGTACATCCACGATATGATGGAAAGCTTATTGGATAGTTATTCTTATTTTCTTTTTGTTTTTATTTTTTACGAAGTTTTTTCGTAGTGAGAACCCAATTCATAATGACTGAAGCCATGAGTGAGGTCGCGTGCGCTCATGATGAAGGCTCCTCAGATTTTAAATGCTCTGCGCGGTAGATTCAAACTACGGCGGATTAGTGTTTGAAGAGGATGCCTTATGTAATAGGCATGTTCGTCAATGATTACGGGGCCACTACTAAATATTAGGTTTTCTTTATCTCCTTACAGGAGTCAAACCTATACTTTAGTAAATTGATGGAATTATCAGTCAAAATATGCAAAGGTATATAAAACTATCTCTCTCAAAAATAAATTTATTATAGAACTTTATTCATTCAAAAATTGCCCAAACACTCCCCAACATTGCCCCTCTCAGTGTGACACCAGTCTTATCGCACAGTCACCAAGCTGAACCCTTTCCTACACTCACCCACCGTGACTCTGCCCCTACACAATAGTATATCGGTTTGATTTATAATACAGCATGCAAAAAATAACCTTCACAAATACATTTGTATTGTATAATCTTCCAAATAATGAAGGACAACTATGTTTGTGTCGAAAATTCCTCCAACATCCCTCTATATTACGCGCGTATATTCGATTATATATAGTGATGCATATCATACAAAATACACCAAGTAAGTCTCGGCATATACATTTGTATTGCATATCATTTGCAAATGAATAAATCCAAGTGTTTCATATGGCAATCTGCCTACCCTTTATCACGCGTAATTGGACACCAGTCTAAATATAGCTCAGTTTGTTTACACACCCAAATTCACTTCCCTTCCTAATTGTCAAAGCTACTCAAAGCTACTCTAAACGATCGTACTTTATTACTGTCAATGGCCTACCTATTCGTGTGCATACTTCACATGTGTCAAATGCAATGTCTGCTTGCATAAAAATGCAAGTCTGAAAGACATCTATCAATACGAGCGACATATGTAAATGCTCTCACTTTCTGCTCCCCCCCCCCCCCCTACCCCTACCTACCCCTACCGGCTCTAAAGCAATAACATACAGCTGGCCTTGGCTATGCCTCGGGCACCGAGACCTTTCAACACACAGACTTCCCTTCCTCCCTCCCACCCACCCACCCCACCTCTCCCCTAAACACATTCATAATTGGCTTATATATCGCATAATTGGTCTATATGCGGTATATTCCTTGTTATATGGGTGGCCTACATACGTACAGTGGTGCACCAACTTTCGCTACATCTCGATTCCCGGATCGCACTTTCGCGGCAGTGTCTAAATATCCCGCTGATTTGAGTTTGGCGGTAAAAACTCGCATTTTCGCGCCCGAGCTTCGAAATTGAAGGTCTATTCAGCCACAAGCAAGAGGATTCGGTAGAGGAAAAATAAATGTTTGTGTCGAAACACGACCCAATACCAGTATATAGTCACCCAATGACTATAACTAATCAATATACATACTTACAAATACTCAATAAAATTATTTGTACTTACAAATAGGCCTACTCATGTTGAACGTACCTAGCCTAGTCACCCATGAACCAGAATTGCTAAACCAACTAAAACTGGAATTGGTACACTTACTTACAGATATTCAATACTTTAATGAGTCTATAATGCTGATTAGCAAAGCATTATAATAGGTTACAATGCTTAGACATAAGGTTATAAGGTTAACCTGTGCCACCGCCATAGGCGCCATTTGCAAATGCACTGTTTTGGGTTCAAGCGGCACCATGATGCCATCTAGTGGCCTTAATTGAAACTGATGTCTTGGCCCAAATTATAGGCGCATTTTTGCTTGAGTTTTGGCTCGAGCCAAAATGCGCCTCATAGTATCATATACGGTTGGAGCATCAGTATCGTACCGTAACGCTAAGTTCGCTAACTGAACTCTACCAAAACATTGCATAGGCCTATGGCGGTGGTTCAGAAGAAGTATAAGAACTTATAGTGGGATCTAAAATGGTAGGGAGCTTTAAGATAAAATTGGATAATCATATGGACGAGAGGGGTTGAGTGTGAAGGGGGATCAGTCGGGTTGGGCCAATCAGCGCTCTGCAGACCCCCATAATCCTTCGTTAATCTCGAACCGTTTTGGTAAGATGATCCTCAGGGTATTAGAGTGTTGAGCCTATAATTGGGCTTTGTAATGCCCTCGAAAATGTCCCGCACCCACAATAATACTAACCCGAGTTGACGTCAGGTATAGCGTAAAATAGTCGTAGATGGTAAGTCCAATAAACTCATCACGTGAAAAACACCACGAGACTATCACCTGGTTCTTAAATATCGGACTAAGGTTGCTATACTTTTAGTACGTCCGTGGTAGTACAGTGGGTTAGCGCGCGGGCCTAGTGGTGATGGTGGTGCGTCACTAACCAGGGTTCGAACCCCACCCAAGGCATCTCAAAACCTGTGGGTTTTTAGGGGGGTTAAATTCCCTTCAGAGGTTCGTACCCCGCGCCAGGTACCAGGAATGGATCCTAAATGTGGACCAGGGGATATTTCAATTCCTATTTAACCTGGAAAAACCTAGCATTTCATTGGTGGCAGCGGTGGGATTAACGGCGCGTGTGGGAGGATCAGTGGTGCGTGGTGCAAGGGGGTTAGAAAACGGGAGTTGTTGGAGGGACTGCGGAGGGTTGGTGGGGGAAGCGTGAGATATAGAAGATGGGTTATTGTTGGAGGACTGATGTAAGGACATGTGGTGGTTAGAAGGAATTTGGGGAGCGTTGTCGGTGGCAGTGACGGTTTGTTTGGAGTTTATATGGATTTGGTGGTTTTGTTCGTCATGAGAGGGCGAGTCAAGTGTGGGGTTGTGAGGTTTTCTTGGGGTGTGAATTGTGTGGGGGTGGAAGGGAGCTACTGACGGAAAACTGTCACAAGGGGAATCGGGGTGGGGGTGGACTAGCTGGGCATTTCTGGGGGCATGGTGGGAACATGGTTGTGTCTCTCGGTCGGCACGCGTGAGGGGGGGATTAACGGCGCGTGCGGGTGGTTCAGAGTGGTGAGAGGTGAGCGAGTTAGAAAACGGAATTTGGGGGGGGGGGGGGGGGGACTGTGGGGGGTTGGTGGGGAAAAAGTTAGGTGTAGAACATGGGTTATTGGTGGAGGACTGGTGTATTGTAGTGGTGTTGTTCACAGGACGAACGTGGGGAACTTTTTTGGTGGCAGGCAAGGTCTGGTTAAAAGCGATGTGGGGCGGGTGGGTTTGTTTGTCATGAGAGGGTGAGTCAAGTGTGGGGTTGTGAATTTTTCTAGGGGTGTGAATTGTGTGGGGGGGGGGGGGGGGGCAAGGGAGCTATTGACGGAAAATTGTCACAAGGGAATTGTTGTGGGTTGTGGGATAGCTGAACATTTCTGGGGGCATGGGGGAAATTTTGTTGGGTACATTGATCGGCATTTTTCCTGGAAATATGTGTACATAAACATTGGATGGAATGATGGTTACATATATCAGAGTCTGCCCTGAAAACATGGGAGGATTTATCCGGGACAGCATGAAGAGAATGGAGGGAATTACCGAGAGGGAGTTGCTTGGACTTCTCTTCTTTCGTTTGTTGAGGCATTTGTTTACTGAATGGGGTGAGATTTGGAGGGGAGTCAGGGCAAGAGGAGGGTTTAGGGGTGACCTTAGTGCTAGCTGCAATTTGGTAACCCTGACTCAGGGTTTGTTGAGGGGGAGGGTGTTTTTTTTTTTTTTTTTTAATGGGTTTCTGCGTGATGGGTTTGTCAGAGGCTTTGGGTTGGAATTTTTTGAATGATATCAGTCTTTGGCCGCAGTCGACCTGGGCCTGGAGTTTTTGAAGGAGGTCAAGTCCAAGGAAACCATCATAATGTTTACAGTTGGAGGAAAATACTGTGAATGTGTGATAACAACGAGCATGGGGGGCAGGAGTGGTTACTGATAGGGGTAAAGTGTCTCCTAGGAGATTTAAGTAAGTATCAGCAGCTGAGATTAGTTCTGTTTTGGTGTTTAACAAAGGGCCAAATAGTCGGTGATGTTTTTCATAGTAAGATTTGAACAAAAAATGACTTGGCAGCTCCCGTGTCGATTAGCAAACGGACAGGAATGTCCTTGAGTTTGGCCAGGTAATAAATGGGGGCAGTGCGGTCAGTTATGGTGTCCCCCGCCGAGGCCATCTTGGGCGGGGGGTACTTTAAAAATCCTGGGAATCGGTATCTACCTCCTCCAGGGTTTCCTCGGTATCTTCTGAGATCATGTTAGGGGCTATTTCTTCCGTGTGTCTTTCTTCCATCTCTTCCTCTTGTCCCAACTCTTCTTCATTTACAGAAATGCGAGGAGTAAAGGGGCGAGGTTTGGCAGAGTCACGAATTTGATGGAAAGCACACTGAGCATTACAGGCAGGGAAATCATAAGGGTTGATAATGAAATGCTAGGTTTTTCCAGGTTAAATAGGAATTGAAATATCCCCAGGTCCACATTTAGGATCCATTCCTGGTACCTGGCGCGGGGTACGAACCTCTGAAGGGAATTTAACCCCCCTAAAAACCCACAGGTTTTGAGATGCCTTGGGTGGGGTTCGAACCCTGGTTAGTGACGCACCCCCATCACCACCAGCTCGCTACCCACTGTACTACCACGGACGTACTAAAAGTATACCAACCTTAGTCCGATTTTTAAGAACCAGGTGATAGTCTCGTAAAAAAAAAAAAAATTTGGGGGGGGGGGGGAAGACGGAGGTTGGTGGGGAAAAAGTTAGGTCTAGAACATGGGTTATTGGTGGAGGCCTGGTGTATTGTTGTGGTGTTTTTCACAGTGAGTTTATTGGACTTCACATCTACGACTATTTTACGCTATACCTGACGTCAAACGGGTTATATTATTGTGCGGGAATTTTTCGAGGGGCATTACAGGCTTTGTAATTGAATTGGAGTTGTGTGGGACAGGGATCTGCCTTGCTTGGGCCAATCGGCTTTCTGCAGACTCCCATTTTCTTATGTTCTTATGTTAACTGTAATTCATTATTATGCCTTGCTAATCAGCACTATAGACTCTGTTATGCCCTGTTTTTCTACAGGATTAACTTGGTCAATGTGGGCTCTATCTGACTGGGTATATAAGGCTGCATGCACAATACAAGGTATGAGGAATAGAGAACACAAAATAAACACACGGTAACACGACACACGTTCACGTTTATTGAAGTAAGTGAATAAAGAGCATGGAAAGATAGTAATTCTCGTACAAAACAAATAATAGAAGGGAACTGCTAGCATTAGCGGATCTGGATGGAGCCTAGTCTCCCACTTCCAACGTTCAGGTATACTCTTCTGATCACGGGTTTAGTTAGCAAGTTTTTTTTATACTGGAAGACCTCAATATATTTATGTATTCAATTTCACTGATTAGATCTCTTACTGGCTGGTCGCGTGCCCAAGTAGCAGCTCACAGTTAGAATTAGACACGCGTATATTTTAGAACACGGAATCTCTAGTAACCTCATGGGGGTACTGATCTAAGGTTTATATTCTTATGGCAGAAATACGTAGAACACAAATCAGTGGGCGAACGTTAGATATCACTAGGGTTTTAATATCTGAATAAGGTAATTACGGGAGTCAATGTCACCTGTTAATTAATGAACACTGATACGCTTAGTACATCCCAAATGGAATGGTTAAATATGAGTTACACTGGGCAAAGTTATAGCCACTCCTTTCATAGAAAAGTTACTAAGTGAATTTCGAACTAGGGTACTATAACACTTAGTCCACTGAGTAACATGAATCTTTGAATAGTAAAGAATTTGTGGGTCTGGTCCCTGGTTATCCTTGCTTCCGGTTGATGTTTGGGGGCTAACGACTACTGGTTCCTCAGGCCGTCCAGGTGGATCTCAAAATGTATGAAGATTCTGCAAGTCGCATCTCTTGACGATCGGTGCTGGCTACACACTTATATACCCACTAATTTGTGTGAAGGTTATAGGTGCACGTTGGCACTTGTACATGGACAGCCATCTTCTATTTAACTTTCTGCCATGGAGTCTGCCCGGCTCCGGGAATCTCCCTCAACTCAGGAACAACACAAGGGCAGAGCTAGAGGTTAACTTCAGGGTAGTGACCGACTGGTTGGTGTCCTAACACTTTCAACTCTGATTTGTGACCTGGGGGGCCGGTGAGTCTAGGTTTATAGGCTCGGTTCTGGACGCCTGTAAGACAATTAGGGAATCTCGAGTCTTATGGACTTATTTTGAGTTCCTCAATAGATAGTGGGGACTACGGTAAGATGGTGTGATTACTGTTGTGGTCACAGGATGGCTAATAGGAAGCCTTCAATTTGTGATATAACTGAGCCTTAGTAACAGGTACTATTTTGGCTATACTGGAAGTATTTATGGGGAGGGAGACTGGAATCCTACTTTTGGCGGGGAGGACTGGGATCCGCTGTGATAGGGGCGTCTCTCATTATATTGCTCAGTCTTCGTTCTATTGGGCCTAGCTGAGGT